>OZ010612.1:1101327-1166327 GCA_963932145.1 Acanthosepion lycidas
TTAATAGAATATTTATTATATATATATATATATATATATATATATATATATATATATATAAAATTATGTGAGTGTGTGTGCACATGCAAACATGTATGTACAGGTTTAATTGCACTTATATACATATGTGATGTAATCTTCTTAAAAGAATTATATATATTCATAAATGAGGTGGGGGGGTGAAAAGTTTTCAGCACAGCCTACTGCCCAAAATGTGAGTAAACCTCAGAATTTTGAAGGGAAACCTTTCTTGATCAGTCTGAATACTTTTCAGCACCTCATCATAAACATTCAGGGAATTTGACGAAATGTAAAAATAAATGAATTTCCTTTCTAGTTTTTGATATCTCTATTGAAATAGGCATGTATACAGTAATCTCATGGAAAGTCTACGTACTGCTCACAGATGTTGAAGTCCATACTACATTCATTTACGCTCTCTATTCAACTTCATTAAACTTTTTGGATGACATCTCAGTTATAAAGCCATAGCTGCCTTTTAGTTATCTGCCGTGTTTGTAGGCATCGGTTCTCCGTATTCATTTTGTCTGCAATGTTTGGTTCTCCACAAGCCTTCACAAATATAATCAAATTATAAATGCTGGAAGTCTGGCAGCACCCTCAGAAGTTGAAAACCACTGGAAAGTGTGTGTGTGATATATATTTGTATTAATTTTACATATATGCACACACACACACACACACAATTTGATGTATGTACTCAACAAAATGATTGAAAAAGGAACAGGGAGGAAGACCCTCATAAATTTTATTTTATTTTCATCGGAAATAAATTTTAGAAATAAAAATAATAAAAAATTAAAAAAAAATTAATATTAAAAAAAAAAAAAAAATTTAAACACATGCACACATTACCTTCCCAGGAATTAGATATGCACTAAGACATGAATTGACCCCCCCCCCAATATAATTTGGACACACACACATATATGCTAACACCACCAAAAATGAACACTGGACATCTACCTGACTAATGGAAACAAACAGCATAAAATTTAAAATATTAAAACATTGCTGCATTTTCTCTATTCTCACAAATAATTCTGGTGAAGCAAAAATAAAATAATGAAGCATATCAAATTTATAAAGATTTTCCTACTTATTTATTTCTCTGTGTGTGTGTGTGTACATATTAGTGTATTTAGGCAACAATCCTTCTTTCATGCAAGCTTCATTAAATATGACAGGTGCTTTAAGTTTTTATATAATTTCTCATATGATCTTATAATTTTTTTCTTTTCAGTAGATAAATAGAAACTATTGATATTATCATTAATTCTGTGTATAAAAATAATTCCACTTCCATCAATCCAATATTTTAAGAAAACTATTGCTCACTTGCACCACTAGAGTTCCTTTTTCTAGTCAGAATGGTACTATTTACACACAAACTGATGGAGTAATTATGGGAAACCCTCTCGGGTCGGGCTTCTTCAATTATTATATGTCCTATGTAAAAGATTTTTACTAAAGTTATTAAACCCAAAATATGTTTATGTAGATATATTTCTTTTTAGCTGATAACAAAAAGAAAATTGACAATCTGAAAACTACATTTCAACAAAACTCCATTCTCAATTTTACATATGAACTTAGTGAAAAAAAATAAACTCCCATTCTTAGATGTTCTTGTTGAGTTTAGTAATAATACATTTACAATTTCAGTTTATAAAATACCCACTAGTAAAGACTCTTGCCATCTTAATTTCTTTAGTGAATGCCTTCTTCGGTATAAAATAGGTGTTATTAGAAATTTCCTCAAGAGAGTGCATGAGAATTCATCCCCTCACACGCTTTTCTTTAAAGAATTAAATAATGTTAAACAAACACTTTAATAAATTTCCAAATCAATTGTTGGATTTTCATATTACGCTTTTTCTATCTAAGGTAGCTAATAGCAATGACAAGAATACAAACATAAACAATAACATTCATATTTCTTATAAAATCAGATGAACGAAAATTACAAACAAGATGAAGCTAGACTTAACAACATAAAATAATGTGTAACACCAGTCGACAAGAGCAAAAAAATTAGACTACTTATAACAAAAAATTTAAAATTGCCAATCTTATAGTTAAAAATAATAATTCACCTCTTAGATCAAAATTAAATAAAACAAATATTATTTACAAATTTAAATGTCCATTAAGGAATTGTGTTCCTGATCAATCAAAATTCATAAACAGTTATATTGGCCACACCCCAACATGTTTAACAAGGAGACTCACACTACATCTTTCTGATCATAGCTCAATTAGGTCTCATTTAAATAGTCATTGAGACCTATTGAACTCTATTTGCAACATACTTGTTGATAATACAAATATAATAGCGTCATTTACATGTAAAAAAAAAAACAAAACAAAACAGGCTAAAAATAATGGAAACCTTATTAATAAAAACAAAAACCAACACTCAATAATATCAACTATAAACATGGATACAATATGTTGACTGTGTTTTGAAAATAAAACATTCTATAATACTAAATGCATACATACAACTATTTCCAGTTAACAGTAAATATTGTTCATCCTTGAAAATGGCTGACTGTATAGAGTGCTTGGAAAAAAACATTTGGACAGTTTTTGTATCATTTATTTACTAAAAAGAAAAAAAAAAATAATATATGAGAAATTATATAAAAAAAAAAATGAAGTTTGCACATTTGAAGGAGGGGTGCTAGAAATCCTCAGTCCGATCAAAAAGGGATTCCCTTTCCAAATCTTCATGTTTTCTCAGATTTTGCAAAGTGGGTTAGGCTGAAAACATTTCAGCAACCTTTTATATATTTGAAAATTGCACTGAAGCATGAAACTGTCAGTTGCCATGCATTGTTGATACCTATATCCACACTGTTTATATCTATAAAGACATTATCTCTAATATTCAGCACTGTTCCTTTATACCAAATTTTAAACAAAAATATGTATTATACAGAATGGGAAAGTAAAATTGTTTCAACTTTTGAAAGGGATTAATGATACAAAAAGATATTTAATAAAACTCTTAGATAATGCCAAAACAAATAACTTATTCAATGTGACTTCTGTTATTTTCAGCTTCAGCACAACTTTAATAACTCTTAACCACAAAGTCCTTCAACCTCTTAACACACTTATACTTGAGGGTAATGATTTTAGGGCGAAAGGTTTTGTTACTTCAAATCACCCTACACAGCAGGTTCAGGCCTGACCTTGAGGAGGGTCAAAAAAACGCCATCCAGAAATCTATCTTTGTAGAATTTCTGCACCTTCTTGGCTATGTGGATGACAGCACCATCCCGAGTCCACATTATTTACCTTCTGGGCAATTGGCCTTTAGCCATGGCAAAATATGGTACCTTAGGCATCAACATTCACCTTTTCTCTAAGCTTGAAGAATGTCTTTTTCACCCACTGGAAGCCACAACACCCATCTCCAGGGTTGGATATTTGGTTCTCAAGGTGTACTTGGCATTTTGACTCGGTGAGATACTTGTCATTTCCATGACTCAAAACAACATCCACCAAGAATATATTCTTGTCAGAAATTATTTTAACAATGGACAAATGCTTTTTGAGCTACTTGACAGCTTTAATGAACTTTTTTAGCTTCCTGGCTTTCATGGACTCAGTGAGGAGGAGGTTCCATGGTATTCTGATGTCTGTTTGAAGGTTTGGGACCACTATCTTATACAAGGATATTATTGGGCCCTTTATAATTTTGGTCTTTAAGATCTTTAAGTCCTCACTCTAATTTTCTGTTAACCCTGCTATTACTTGAATTCCTCTGGATGCTTTTGCTCATGTCTATGATTTTTTTCTTTTAACATTGACAATGCGCAAAGGTTGCACCAATTATGATGGCAATTATTTTAGAATTAATTTCTACACAAAATAATTCTGACACTCTTTGCTGCTTGTCCTTCTCTGATGACATTTCCCACAATATCCTTGAAAAATAAATGTTTATTAATGGCTAACAATATATTCTTTGTTCTGTATTTGGTTTCACATCATGTAATGGTTGTTGGGAGAAGGGGGAACTTCAATGTAGTGTAATGGTTAACAAGCTTGTCTCGCAAGATCAATTATGATTAAGTATTGAGTTTGATCCTCACTGGAGGCCCTGTACTTTTGGCCTTGTGCCACATCTAAATGGGCACTTCAACATAGTGTAATGATTAGCAAGCCTGTCTCATCAGATCAATTACGACTGAAAAGTGAGTTCAATCCTCACTGGGTGCTCCATACTTTTCTCCTTGTGCCACATCTAAGCTATGCTTAGAAAATTACCATGTAATGATTGCTGGGAAATTTTAGTTGAAACTTTATTACAATTTTTTACTTCTCCACTGTGTGTGTGTGTATATATATATATATATATATATATATATATATATAATAAAGAAAGTATAATAAAAAAAAACACAATAATAAAATCCTGAACAAACCCCCATGCCTGAATAGTATTAATAAAAAACCTACACTTAAATTAGACAATAACAGTGAAAAATTGTGTGATTGTAGAAACCCAGAAGATTGCCCATTAGAAAATAAATGCTGTGTCAAATCTGTGGTATACCAATGTACTATCTCATCCACTGAGAGTCCTAATACTAATATGATATACATTGGGTCTACGAAGAATGAATTTAAAGCCAGATGGAGGCAGCATAAGTGCTCTTTCAACAATATAAATAAAAGAAATCAGACTTCTCTATCTAAATATTTTTGGCATTTGAAGGAAATAAATAAGACACCTAAAGTAAAATGGAAAATTATAAACAAAACTAGAACTTGGGATGACCCATGCCCTTTGTGCCTCCATGAGAAACTGCACATTAAGTTTCTAAATAATAAAAATCTATTAAACAATGGACATGAATTAACGGTTTTTTGCCGACATCATCAAATTTTTGCATTGAATAATTAGCTAAAAACAAGCATACAATAAAATAACTTTTATAATCTATAGCCTTAATAAATAGTTTAAATACCCTACAAAAAAAGATAACCCTTTATAAAGTCGTCAAAAAACAAATGTTACGGCAGTTTTTATATACACAAAACCCTTTCATAAAGAAATAAAATAAAAAAAAAAAAAAAAAATCTCCATAGACACATAAACCAGACTAGGCGAAAACATCTTCCGTTTTAAATTTAGACACCTCCACCTTACCCTGACTTGACATCTATGAATGTAACTCTATACTGATACAAATTATTAACACGCAACACCCCTACCTATTTAAACAATTGCCCTACCTGTTACCATGGAAATTTAGATTTCAATTATGAATATGCTATTAAAACATGTAAATTTCAGAAATAAGTTATTCCAAAAAAAATTTTGCTTGAAGATGGAACAGAGCTTACTTTAATTCAATTTAATTCAAATAATTATATTGAAGTTTTCAGCTCTTGTTTTGAAACATGAAACCTCTTATGTAGCATGTTGGAATCATATTTTTAAATAAATAATTATATTTATGCTCTACTTTAGCACTATTTTTTAAAAATAATAACAAAAATACTAAAGAACTTTGGATTATTTACCTAACCAGTTCTTTCCTATTTTCTATATATTTTCACATACATACATATATATATATATATATATATATTTATTTTCAAACGTTATTTTTAGTGGATGCCCATATTTGAATAGATGCTCCATTTATTTTAAGCCATATATTTATTTTATCTACTAGCTTGGCTACTGAAGAAAACTTAAAGAAAATGTGTCCTCTGGCAGGAGTTGAAGCTATGTCTCCCTTTGAGGGTAGAACCACCATTTGATCTGGTATGCTTTTACTACTTGGCTACAGAAAGCTTCACAATAAAGCAAGTCTTTTGTTTTTAAAGCACACTCACTTGTTTAAATCTTTCTTGAAAGACATATTTGCTCAGTTTTGTATCCGAAACATAAAGAAAGCAATTTCTAAAGAATTATTGGATTTTATTTTCTAATCATATTTTTATTACTTCAGACATTATTTTTAGTGGATACCCATATTTGAGTAGATGCTCTGTTTATTTTAAACAGTATATTTATTTTGTCTACTAGCCTCTGTACTCAAGAAAATTCAATAAAGAAAATTTGCCCTCTAGCTGGATTTGAACCTGTGTCCACCTTTGCTGGAGAAACCACCATCTGATCTGGCATATTTGACTGCTCAGCTATGAAAAGCTTCACAATCAAGCAAGGTTAGATTTTTGCCTTTAATGCAAAAATAATGTTTGAAGTAATAAAAATATCAATTTTAAAAAATAAAATCCATCATATATATATATATATATATATATATATATATATATATATATATATAGATAAATATAGGTAAATACATGAGCAAGCATTTGTGTATATATATATATATATATATATATATACACACACACACACACACACACACACACTATAGTGTAAGAAAAAAAAACAGTGCTCAATGTTAAATCACAACTATTTAATATATTAAAAAATATACATAACACCCTACGTTAAATACAACGTAGGGTGTATATATATATATATATATATATATATATATATATATATATATATATGTATATATATATGGCACAGCCACTCATCTGAGGATGCCAGTCAACTAGAGCAGCTAAATAATTTCCATTACAGATGACTGTTCAGTCACATTACCCACCTGTGGTTTATACTGTAGCTATGCTGAGTGGACCGTACTTACAGTTTCTGGGAGAGAGTGCATGATCAAGAGTTTGAACAAGGCCAGCATGCTCAAAGCCTCAGTCACAATGACTTGTGACTTCATGTTAGCGCAACCACCAATGGCTCCCAAAGGTTCCATCTACCCAATTTCACTCACAAGGGTTGGGTCAGCTCATGGTATGGTTTCAGGCACTTTCTAATATATATAATACAATACACACACACACACACTTTTTCCTCACCATTATCACAACACCGCTTTGTATGTACAACACAATCTTCAGGTGAAAAGTATAAATTGTAGCTCTATTGTTATACATCAAGCACTATTTTATTAGTACCAGCCCTGAATGTGCAAAGTTTTATATGCATGCGTTTTTACCGTTATAATAAAACCTATGGCATTCAGCTCTCCTTAAATGTAGCTGTCTGCCTGTTTGATCTTTTTTTTTCCTTTGTTTATTTTCCCGTTCTTGTATAAATTTTCTTGGTTTCTGTTGTTAGTCTGGAAGGCTTTCTCTTGTTTGTGGCATATATATATATATATATATATATATATATATATATAACACACACACATGCACTATTGTACAACTCTACCCATCATTATTAGCAAGAAGGATGAAGGTGAATGCATTCACACACACACACACACAAAAGTGGACACTGATCAACACCAGATGATGACAATCTGTTTTATGCTTGATTACAATCTTTATGGTCTGATGATTGCATCTAAACATAAAACACTTCACCATTTGGTGTGGCTGTCAGTGTCCACTTTTATATTTATGTACACTCTGCCTCTTTTACCTATATATATATATATATATATATATATATATGCGCACACATGTGGCATAAATGTTAATGCATTCACCTTTTATCCTTGTTAATAATTGATAGTGGTGTTGTACAATAGACAATCATGACCAATAATAATCATTTATTTCAAATATTTTGCCATAAGACCTTAGATTAAAGGCTCTATATCATGAATATAAAAAAAAAATGAATATTAAATTTCATGAACGTTAAAAGGTATGGTCAAGTTTGCTATGTAAAATTCATTTTAAATTGATGCCCCTCTGCCTATGGAAGCCAAAACAAATGTGATATATGTGATTTCTTAAAATGTGAAAAGATAAATAAAAAATTTGGTATTCATAATCTGGCAGATTTAATTGATAGTAATATCAACAAAAAGAACTCCAAATTTTTTTTTGACTGGGGGGGGGGGCATTATTTCTAGTTGCAAAGTGCCTATGGGCCAATTCCACCTGTAATTCTGTAATAAAGCCATTATACTGCTTAATGATAATAGATGGGAACTAAATGAACAACCCCAGACTTTAGGCTTTCTTTATTTAACTTAACATTTTATTTCCTTCCGATACTTTGTCAGTTACACTTGACTAGTCAGTGGTGCAGCCTTATGTGTCCCCTTGGCCAATATGTGGACTTTACATTCTCATCCTGTAATGTATGAGTGACTGCCCAACTCTTTTCTGGAGTAATTGTTTATATCTTTTTCTCTCATGCTTGTCATTTCTACACTTGCAAAAATCAGATGTAATGAAATCCCATGTTCCCCACATTTGGCAGCCAAGAGTTATCTCAGGTCAACCCTGCATCTGGTTTTCCTTGATCTGATGTGAAATTGAATGCAAAGCTCAATCTGGCATAATACTAAAATGAATACACTTAATTAAATTTATCTACATATCATGTGCATGACACTTGCTATTTTTACACTTGCATAAAGCCTTGATATTACTGTCCTACCTTACAGCTCACAGATCCATTAATGATTCTTTTGCTAGAAGGAAAATATCTCTCTACCATTCACTGATGATAGCCCAAGACCAAAATTCTTGAAAAAGTTCAAATTCTTTTACCACAATTAATAATTAGCCATAAACAATATGATGGAATTTTTTCAAGCAGGATGTTTTATCATTTTTTTCTCTAATGAGTAATTTCTTTGTTTTTGTTGTTTGAGAAAATTAAGCCAAAGACATTTTTATTTATTTTATTTTTTATTTTTTCAAGAAGTGTTGGGGAAGAAAGGGAATATTTGAAAACATTAAGTTTGAATATTTTTTTCTCAGTTGTTTCATATAAATTCCTAAATGAATAAATCACATTTTAAAACTGCAAACTTTTTTTTCCTGTCTTAAAACATGAATTTATTTGATGACTGAATTTTTTATCAATCTTACACAAAAACTGAATGTTTTCATCGTTGCTAAATGAATTCTTGGTAAATTTTACTTTATTAATTCTGCACAAACACACTTGATTAGTTGTTTTGTCCCACTGATTTAGATAAAGAGCATACCATGTTGCAAAGTACAGGGAAAGGTGGATTCATGCCTTTCATAAAGCATTAGTTCAAAGTGAAGAAATGAAATAGTTCAGTTGGCTAATTCAATTTTCCACCAGTCCACATTTCTAGTATTTGTTACATTTTATATATATATATATATATATATATATATATATATATATATATATATATAATTTTTTTTTTTTTTTTTACAGTAAGGTTCACACTGTACAGGGGTAGGCAGTTTGTATGGATAGGAAGGGAAAATAATAGTTAACCCTAGACTTGAACAGGTTAATATTGGGGAGGGGGACATCCACTTGGGTATCAGTTCCACAGCAGTGGTTCACTGGAAGAAGCTGTTCAAGTGGATCTTAATTCCCACTAATGAAAGAATGTGTGCAGTTTGCTACAATGTAAGTGCCATGGCAGCTCAAGGAACATAGTTCATCTGAGCACTTTCTGTGAAAGTAATGTTAGAGCAACCAAGAGGCTTGCCACATCCTGCCTGGAAGAAAGAGGTTGGAGGGTAGAAAATAATTTGGCACCCACAAGACTCGGAGACACTTTTGGACTCTATCAAGGCTCAAAAGTGCAATTTGGGTAGCACCTCCCCGCCACCAACTATGGCAACAGTTCTTCATTTTCGGCCTGATCTGGCTCTTGTAAAGGTAGTGGATAGAACATGGTTTAATCCTATCCCGAATGTTCAATAAGTGTGCTAATTGAAGAGTCTTAAAAAGCTAAACACAGCCCCAGAAGTAAAGTTGAAAATGTATGTTTTTTTTTTTGTTTTTGTTTTTTTTTTTCCAAATGTTGTTATTGGCATGTTCCTCACTTGTTAAGATCAGGGGGAAGACATCAATTTTCTGCCAACTTGACTGTAGTCATGGATCCTAATTTATGAATTGTAGATCTTCACACCCTAAAGAAAAGAGGAGCTCTGTGCTTACAATAAATGCAATGTGGATATTGTGTGAAGTTGTAATGATAATTCAGACATTCGCTACTAATATGGAAGATAAACACCTCATGTATCAGATTCTATTTGAAGACTTCCCTTCCCATTATCATGGCAAGCAATGTGTACAACCTCTCTTTCAGATGTCAAATGATGTCATCAACTCTGACCTAAGGAAATGGGAAGTATTTTTAGTTCCCAACATTGAAGGACAAACATTGTGTTAGGATTTGCAGAGATATTTCTTTGCTTTGTAGAATGTTATCAATTTTGATAAATTTCTCTCCAAACTCTTGGGAAATTGACATTTTGTTGAGTTGTTTATATGAAGTTTTTTTTTTGTTTTTTTTTTTAAATTGGTATCACCCCATGCAAGGCCATAAAGCCACTAAGACACAAGGGGTTACAGGGTGTGGAAGAATTAGGAACAAAAACATTAATTAATAATGAGCAGAAAGAAAGAATAATCAAGAGGACAGTCGATAGTGTTACGAACCATTTGTCGCAACACAAAATATCAAAATAAAATGGTAAAAAAATGACTTGATGCCAAATATGGTCAAGGTTTCCACTCCATTAGTGATGGGTTCTCTTGCAGGATCAAATAAACAATCAATAAGGAGAAATAATCAATAGTAACAAACAACAAACACCGTAATAAGATTTAATTCTACATTAGAACAACAGTGTAATGAACATGGCCTATCTCCTTGAAGAAAGAGGCACAAAATCACGTGTGCCATACAACTGTCATGTACATTTTCTAGTGCTTTAGGACTAATAAAATGCCTGTAGGTGGGCATGAAAAAATCTGTATAACTGACTGAAGCACACATAAAAGCCAGCAGATTTTGTCTTGGGGGAGAAAAGGATTGCAGACAGAGGAATATGCTTCAACAGGGCAGCTGTGAGGTTCAAGGGCAAAGATGACTGAGGAATGTGAAGTGGATTACTACAAATATTATGCTACAAGCTATTTTGGCACCATGACCAACGGATTTGACCCAAAACTAATATTGGAATTTGATGGCTCTGATCCTGAACAATCTGTTGTTGAATGGATAAAGAAGGCAGAATTCATATGTAGGCTGTGCACGGTGAAAAGGATCGCAGTTGTAGTCCCAATGTGTCTAACAGGTGGTGCATACGCAGTATATCAGCAGCTGAGTGAAGAAAGAAAAAAACGACTTTGGCTGCATAAAGGAAGCCCTGTCTACAGCCTTTGCCGCTGTCTTGTTTGCAGCATATAAACAATTTGTGGCATGATATTTACACCCTGGAGAGTCTGTCAATGATTTTTGATCTATCAAATATGTCCACATGCAGCATTGTGTGTGTGAGTTAGGACTAGACTTCAGTCTCTTCATTATGTAATTCCCTTTAATTGATGATGATGATAAAAGAAAGGGTGTCGATCACTCAAGCTCTGCAGTCCAACTGATTCTTCAGATATTTTTCTCGGGCAACCCAAGATAATATATTGGATCATGTGTTTGAGATTCTATTTTTAGATCTCACCAATATAGTTTCTAGGGTCAGTCATTTGTCTGCTCAATTGTTCATCTGACTGCTGACTTCAAGTTAATAAAAAGAGAGTAGGTGAATGTCACAGTTAGAGAAATATGGTTTGTTATAGGTATAAAGTGTATAGAGGGTTAGGGAGTTGGTTGCATAATAATGTAACAATAGTGACCAATAAACATTGGAATTAAATTTTTGCTTATTAAAGTTGGCTGGAAAGCATGGAACCAGAAGAGAGTTCCACAACTGAGAAGTGCAAGAAAAGAAACTGTTAGCTACATTTAGCCAACACAACTGTAAATTCTCTATGAAATTTGTAATTTTTTTTTTCTTTGTCTTTCATGACGTTTTATCAATTTATTACATTAAGCCTCACCCCCCCTTTTATTTTAATGTTTCTGTTGGCCATTATTTATAACGTTGTATGAATTTCTGGGATGAGGAATTATTATTTACTTGTGAGCTATTATCCTCATCTTTGTTATTATCACATTTCGACACTTGTACCCTCTGGTCTTCGTGCTTGTCAATCCAGGTAGCCTTCAAGGAAATTTCAAACTGAACCCTTTATTTAATCTACTAGGGTAAATTGTTCTTGTTCTGCTGACCATATCTAGGGATATCTCATTCTTATTTAGTGATGCTCACTTACTGCCTTGCTCACTGAGTTCAAGTAGGCCCTACCACACCCATGACTGAACTTTTTACAATTACTGTCACCCAATTCATGAACCAACACTTTCATCCACTAGGCTATTGTTCTGGGCCGAGCAATAATCAAGCAGTACTAAATAAAAACTAGGTGAGGTATATCCCTAAATATGATCAGCAGAACAAAAATAATTCACTCATCTAGATTTTTTTTATCATGCTAATACGGGATAAAATTTAACAAACATGAGGATATCTGCGAAAAAAATTTCTTGTTCTAAATTCTTTACATTATTTAATAAGCAATATGAACTTGCAAATTTCTCGAATATTTAACATCAAGACAAAGAAACCAATGAAAAAATAAATTTCTATTTTCCTGTCACACCAATAGCAATCTGCAATCTCCCACCCACAATCGAACATTTTTACACTTAATATCAAATAATCCATACTGGAAATAAACAATTTTTGGATTTAATAAAGTAATAAATATTATTACTTTTAATATTTTCAAGGCTTTAGCAAAATAGATTACAAAGTAAGTGTGTGTGGGTGTATATATATATATATATATATATATATATATAAACAAACGGCTGTTCTATGGTGAAATGTGGGAAGGAAAGAGAAATGCATCAAAGCCGAAGAAGAGATTTAAGGACACAATAAAATCTTATCTGAAACAATCTGGACTATCTGTAGACCAATGGGAAAAAATGGGTTTGGATAGAAGTAAGTGGCGGAAACTAATTCACGAAAGCATTGAGTCTTTTGAGAATAGCCGTATGCAGTACAGTGCCTACAAACGTCTGATTCGTAAAGGCGAACGGCCCAGCACTGATTCCACAAATTCACCACGTTAATTGTGACATATGCGGAAAATTGTGCCTATCTTTTGCAGGCTTCAAAAGCCATTTGCATAAATGTGCAAAACCTACTGTGCACCCGAATAACGTCACTGTAAACAAAACTGATCGGGTATGCCAATTCTGTGGCAAAATTTGACGCAGTTTGACTGGCCTGAAGAGTTACCTGCGAATACATAGAATTTGAGGGGAGGGGGTGAGGACATGAAATAAAGGAGGTGGTCACGCTCCAAACCGAGAGGACAGCCACGATAGAGATATATATAAAAGAATCCGTGGGTAAGTAATCCAAGTAGATCCTATTAATATAAAATATTAAAACTGATCTACAAAAGAGAGCTCGATATAATTTTTATTAGAGAGCATATAAATAAATTACAATCAATGAAAGCCAAACAAATTATCAATACAGATGGACATTTCATAAAGTAAAGACCTTTTACTTTTCAAATTTGCTTTGGGTAAACGTGGGAATTCATTTATTTTAACAAATGTTTTTTGCATTGACAAGTCCAGGGTAATTTTTTCCCAAGAACAAAATGGCCATCTGTATCAGGTAATTTGTTTGGTTTTCATTGATTGTAATTCACATACATATATATATATATATATATATATATATATAAATAAATAAATAAAAAGTTGTATACAAATTTCACAAAAGGAAAAAAATTATCTTTTTGTAGTTTTATCAAATTGTGATAACACTGTTTACAGTAGTACAATATTTTCTCGACAGATGGCATTACATTTTGGCGGCGCTTAGACAAGAAATTGAAAATGCATGTGCATCAATTCCAATGAACATTTTGGCCAATGTTTCTCAAGCAGTAGTTTGCCATACTGTCTAAAAGCTAAAAAGCCATCATTGTGATTGTAAAGTCCAAAGGTAACTTATTTTAATCTTATGTTTGAATAAATTTAGAGTTAGGATACCTATACAATTTTATCCTTTCTTGAAGCGTGCATACATTTTTTGGTGGACTCTGCATGCACACATACACACACACACACACACATATATATTGCTGCTCTATATGTTTATGCATACACACACACACACGTGTGTGCATATGTGTGTTTATATAAAGCAGTAATTGTTTTTGTAAGCATATCCTACTAAAGAGAATCAACATTTGATGTCATATAGTTATATAATCCATTACCTGAATCCTTGCACAAACTCTTATTCAATGAGTTGATTTTGATGAAGCACTTTAATGATAACCTAACAGAGATTTTGGTTACAATATCAGTGTCAGGGCCATATACAAATTTGGAATTCCTGTCTTGGACAGATTGCCAACCATGACTAGAGAGCCTACTCTACTCTGCTATTTAACTCAATGCTATCTTATTAGATTTATTAACCTTGTATTTTTACTATGCAAAAAATGTTTCATTCATTACATCCTCTAAATAGCCATACATTAACCAATCAAAACCAAATTTTAAGAAGTGCAAGCAGGTAAAGTGGGGTATAATGTTCAGGTGGTTTTACTCAGGGGCATAGCTTAGTACAATAAATTTTCTTTATTTTTTTATTTTTTTTTTTTATTTTTTTTTTTTCAAAAATTAAAAATTTTATTATTTAACATACAAAATACTCTGACTATTTTAAAAACAATTTAATGATTAAAATAACAAATACTTATTTAATAAAAATGCAATATTGTTTTTGCATATCTTTTCTTTAAGTTTTTATATATACAAGAATCTAGTTTCCAGTTTGCCCTTTATTTGTGAGAACTATAAACAAATCACAAAGCCAAACACTTCAAAAAGTTAGAATTTGGCTTCAGAAAGAAATATTTATGCATGGCCAGTTGTATGTTGCACGCTCAAGAGTAAAAAATCTTGAGAATTTACTCTTTGCTGTTAAAAGATAAAAATTTTCTTAAAAAAAAAAAAATGAAGTCCCTTAAAATTAAGTAAATTATTAAACCATGAAGTTGGTTTTTTGTTGAAGTATTTTTCCAAACTAATCAACTTGTTCAAATTTTTAGATTGATTTACAAAATTGAATGAAACAAAGAGTTCATAAATCTTGACAAAAAATATTAGCAATGACTTCAACTAAATACTGTGAGGATTTCCAAAAAATTTTATTGTTTAAAAAAACAAAACTGATTTCCTCCATTTTGGTAATTCACATAAAAACTTCAAACTGAAGCCATTTTGTTTTCGTTACTTTTTAAGGCCAAAAGTGAGAATCAAACTCACTACAGTAGTAATGGTCTCTTGGTAACTCTTACCCAAGTGTGAGGCAATTGGATATTTACTCAGCTTTGGTACAAGCTCACAAGTACAGAGCACACAGTGAGGATCAAATTCAGTATAATACTAATGACTTAATAGATTAGCTTATAAACTATTACTCCATGGTGGGATACTCTTGTTCTAAATTTTTTTTTCCTCTGTGTAACCTCCACACCTACCATGCTCACAATTTACACACCACTCTCTCTCTTTCAGCTCTTTCTTCTTTTTCTTTTTTTCTCTTCCTCAGTCGCTAGCTAAGTAATACTGACCTTACTGATTATCTGACTTTCTTTTCCCTCCTCAGTTGTGTCCAATGTGTCGTTTCAATAATATTGATTCAGGTTTCTTACAATATTGAGATTGACAGCAATGTCTAGTGTGAACTCCTCTACGTATGTCGTGTACCACAGACAAGATTGCGTAATTCCTGCCTGTGAAGTAAACTATGTAGTAAACTTTATCTCACTGCATCCCAGGACAGCTTTGAAATCAGACTGGACTAAGAGCTTCTTCAATAAAATGCACAACACTGTTGATAACTCTAACAACAGGTTTATTGAATGTTGTAACCTAGGGAAGATTACTGAATAGAATAATCAAATGAAGGTTGGTAATGAATGATTATACATAAGACACGAACAACACATATAAGATTCGCCAGCAGTGCGTGGAAGTATTCAACTGCTAGAAGTGAATCAAGTGAATTCCACAATGAATCTCCAACTGAAGGATATCTACCAACTGCCCCACGCAGTCAGATGTGGCACAAGGCCGAATTTAAAGTGGGGTATCTGAGCCTGTAGGCTTTGCCAAAAATTCCCCATAGACCGCATATAAAACGGAGTCAGGTAGCTGTTTCCCGAAACAACTCCGCCCTTTGACATAGTGTTGTCTGGGGATCCTCTCTGCCTCTGGGCAGAGAGTTTGACCATAACAGCTGGAGACAAATCACCAACTTACAGTATTTACTACTGTATTTATGTGAATGGAGACATACCCATTATCGTCCATAGGTATGCTACAACATTGAATATAAAGAAAAACTGGTTGAATAAAATGTCTCTATTATCTACTGCAAAATCAAGTTCTCTACTGCAGGTGGTGATTTGAGGAATCTAGTCACAAACCAGCCAGTTGACACTTCCTCAATTCTTCTGTCATATGTGTGTTTGTGTGTTCACTTAGGTCACAAAAATGCAGGTGTGTTTCTCATGCTTGTCACTTGTTGGATGGTTTTACTTTGGGGAGGGGGGCTGTCACTTATAAAGACACCCCCCCCTCTTCCAAAATTTGTCATTGATATATCTAATTTCTCCACCCAACCTCCTTAATCTTTGGAGACATTGTTAAAAATTCAGTACATCCTCTTTTTAAAATCTTCCTAGATATCTTTCTGTAAAGATAATTGTTCTTGGGCAATCATCATAAACAAATCCCAATCTTCAGGATTAACACAAAACAGATGTTTTGTTCTTTGTCGAGAATAATTTCAAAGAATGCAACCATTTTGGACAGATAGCATAATGTAAACAAATTTTAATTTCTCAGGACAACATATTAATCATATATTCTTATCAGTGGGAAGTGGATAGGGTTGGGAACCTTGGTTTTGCTCAATTTTACTGAAACTTTTCTTGTTAAATCTGGGTTCTTAATTTCATTTTGTTATTTTAAAAAATAAATTTTAATGTTTCTTTTTTAATTTTATTTTCATTTAACCTATTCTCCTGAGACATTTAATAGTTATTATACGATTAGTAGTCTCACTAAATTACCATCCTGTAATTTGATACAACTAAATGTTTAAACAGCAGCAATAATGGCCTGATAGTTCTGAATTTCATCCTGTTGTCTGTCTTGTGGTTGAGGCAGTTGCATATTCCGAACTGGTGTTAACAAATTAGGATTTCAAGGAAACAGCCAAAATTTTGAATGCTCCCCACTTGGAAATTTCGTACAACATACTGTTCTTAACCCCCCCCCCCCATTCTTTACTGTACCAGAGTAAATTCAAGAAATATCTAAGCTTGCTTCTGAATCAAAGCACAGGCAACACCAACAATTGTTTCTTCAGATGACAGGATTTTGTGAATTCAAAATAATGCATTTGACCTTCAGAAGATGATGTTAAGAGTGACAACACCTGCTGATGACCAGAGAGTGAACCAGTCAAAATTAAAACAACAAAAATGGCATTTAAGTAATTGATTTAAAGAGATGTGATATGAAGTTACAAATGTAAAGTCTTGTTCATCAGTCAGTAGGTGGAATTTAAATTAAATCTGAAATTCAATGGAGAATAAAACTTATTGCTTTGTGGCATTTCAGTCAGTTTTGGGTTGTGAGGATTCTATTTGTGTTCTTCTTATTCGATTGACTGTCCCAGCATGCAATTCTGCATTTTGGATTCGCAGAAAATGTTGCACCAAAGGACAACCTTCATTTATGTTGAAAACAGTTTTCACCAAATTTGTATTTGGCTGAAAAAAAAAACCAAAAAAAATCAGTCAGTAAAATTGAATAGAATGCATTTCATAGCGAAAATTTGGAAATTTAAAGGATTGGCAATTTCTTAATCTCTATCTATAAAAGGCAGGATGTTTGTGTGTAACGAATGCACGGCCGCAATTTTTTGACAGATTTGCATCAAAATTTATATGCACGTGCTCCAAGTCAGCAGGAAGGCCAAGACCAACTTTGCATTTCCCAACTCCCATCGATAGTGGAAATAATCAATTTTTCATGCTTCTACAGCAGTTTTCATGTAGTTTGTGGCCATTTTCTACTGGCCAGTGAGAGCCTATAGCTGGCTGCCATGAATAGGCAGGAAGATTCTATTGGCCCACGTGAGAGCCAACAGCTGACTGACACAAATGTTAACTAGCATGCTAGCATGCAAAAAAAATCGATAGCTGCATTCATCACAAGTAGGAAAAATTTAAATCTGCATGGCACTTTACTCCAATTAGCTCATTCGCTTGCTTAAACTCAACGTTGATTCTGATTCCGCAGAACTGGGTTGGGTGTGAAAAAGTATTTGTTGTTAACATTCTTTTTTCATTCAGTTTTTCCAGTTACGAGTCCTTTTTTTAAAGCTGATCGTTTTGTGTTCATTTTGTTTAGTTCTTTTTTCGTAACAGATTTAATGTTTAGTATAAAGCTTAGAAACAATTCGCAGTGTGAGATAGGCAAGAAGTAAGGCATGTAGCAACATCATCACGGCAATGGGCACTCCTTTAAAGGCAAGGAAGGGCAAAAATATTTTAAGTCAAGTAATAGCAATTGCTGTATGAGTCGTATGATTTTTGAATCAAGCACGGGCAACGCCAGGCCATGCCAGGCCAGGCCATGCTGCTAGTCTGAGGTAAATTCATTTGGCAATGATTTTGTGCTAAAAAGACCTAAAAAATGGAGTCAAAATCTGTTGAAGTCTCTGTTGACATTTTTTCCCCTCAGTTTTCTTGAACTGTCATTTGCCATGATGTCTCTTACTGTTCAGCTCCGTACATTGCTTCAATAATAAATTGTTCTGTTGCACATGTCCAAGCCATTGTAGTCTTTAGTGATCAACTTATGTAATTTTTTTTTAAAGAGCTTTTTGTCAATTAGGTGAATTGTGCATATTTGAAACAGGAAATTCCTTTGATAAATAATAAAAGACCAACCTTTTTGCTTTTCTCAAAAGTTGAAAGTTGGTTTGGTTCCTTTGTGTTGGTTTTGGCTCTCACAAAATCTTCATTTCTTGTGAAATGTCTTTGGAAATTATCAGAAGGAATTTCATTGTCAAGCATCAATGATGACTGGATATCATCTTTGGTAGCAGATGGTTTTTTATTTCTAGAATCTCTACAAACATTTTGGTCATCCTTTGTCTCCTGGAAATTCCCTTAAAATCACAAAATGGTCAGATGAAAAGAATTTCCAATATACAACAAATAAATTTTGCCTTAATAAAAACTTGGAAAAAAAAAAAAAATGGAAATTCAATCAATCAGTTCTTCAATAAAACTGATCTTTTGAAGAGTTTAGATGTCATTGAAAACATCCAAAACAGTGAAGAATGTAGAAATGCTAAAATTGGATGACAACTTTCAAAGGATTCAGCTTAGTAACATTTAATTTGCTGCATAAAAATACTGTTTTTCTGTTGTAAATTTCATACACAGTATGTTTGCACTGACTTTTTGGGGATTTTTTTTTTCATAGTGTATATTTTTTCTTATAAAGCTGCGTAATCATCAAAGTTAAAATGTTTATGTATTTAATAAAATTTAACTATGACCTCATGGCTTACACCAACAGCGCTTTTGTCTGCAGGAAGAGTGCAAGATCTGGAAATTGCTCAGCCTGATCTCCTCCTCAAAATCTGACAAAATGAACAAACATTAGAATTTCTTTCAGGACCCATTTTTGTTCAAGCCAACTACTTTTCAGCACCCCTTTGTATATATTGCATTCTGGACACCACCCATACATTAATAATGAACATTTTAATTTTGCAGAATATTTCTAGGATAATCAATTTGGTTCTCAATAAGTACTCTGTTATAATAGCCTTGTGCCAGATAAAGTTTCATATTTATATCTTCATTATCAGTAAAAACATTTTTAGCAATATTAAAGACTTCAGATATGTAACCAAATACAATCTCATGAATATTGATTAGGAAGGAGATCTTGAGAGCAGAAAAGGGATTTACCTGACATTGCACCCCGATAATCTGACTTTGAATATTAAAAATAGTCTAAAAGCAAACAAATATAGTGATATGAATATATGTAGAGATTATGGCTACCTTCAATAAACTGCAATGACTTCTATCAGGCTGTGCTGTTGTGGGAGGAGATAAGCTCTCCCATTGAATGAGAATAGATTTTGGATAGATTGCAAGAATAATTGAAAATGTCAGAGGTCATCAGTTATAGAGCAGAATTTAAAGAGACTTTTACCAAACTTTCATTCTAAAATTGTGGCATGAAGAGAGAACTCTACATACAGGTTCTGGATTTTTTCCTTTCAAATTTGCTCTCAGACATTATCATGTTGTCAGCTTCCAGCAGTTGGCAGTTCCACATTTTCCAAATTCCTGGGGAAGGAGTGATGCCTGCCAAAATAATTAAAAATGATATTCAATGAAATTCATGTGAATGTCAAAGATCAGAAGGAGAAAACAAACTTTTAAACAATTTTTTCCACTATCTGAATTTCTGGTGTGTGAATACCCCACCATGTCTGCCAGCAGACTTCTCTTAATACCCTCTAAGTGGCATTGTATAAAGCAATATAAAAGGAAAGGACTCAACTCCCCACCTTTATCTCTCTTCTTTCACTCTTCAGCTGCAGGATACTATAGTGACAAGACATGTCCTGTTTTTCTATGGGGGAGACGTCTTCATCCTCAAAGGAACCATGTGGTGCATCACACATGCACTCACACATGACTATCTGATATTAAAAACATAAACAAAACTGCATGCAAATACTCCACTACAGTTAATCAAAGAAACATACCCGTTACACATGCCCTTATATATGAATATATAAAAATCCAGTCTGATAAAGTCAAATTGGCAGCTGATATGCAAAAACAAACTTCAGTCTGTTGTTAACTGGGGCAAAGGATGGATTGTTAATTTTAATGCTTCCAAAACTAAACTGCTCTCTCTTAATCATAGTGTACATAATACTTCATCTCAGAAATATAGACAGATACTGAAGGGCCGAAACATTGTGATAAATATGGCAACAAAGATGAGGACAATAGTTCAAATAATGTAAATAGTGTACATAAAACCTCATTTCAGAAATATAGACAGAAATTGGTTGCTATTGTCAAAATATTTTGCCTATTGTAGTCTCTGACCTTCTTATGGCAAAAATGATAAGCTTCTGGAAATTTAGAACTGAACCCATTATTCAATCCATGGGACTAAATTGTCCTCTTTTCAATATCTATACCAGGAGGAGATAACTCTAAGGTGAGGACACTAGATGTAAATAATTGTTTTTGCACTTTAATATTTCTCTGCTTCTTCTCATTTAACTGAAAATTAAATCACAATCACTTGAATGTTTATTATTATAAAAAGGGGAAATAACTGAACGTGTTGCTTTAAATGGAAGGAAAATGCTAAACGATTTGTAAAAGCAAATCAAGGAGAAGGAGAATTGTATATTTGGTATTGATGAGAGATAAAGACATGCTTCCTAAGGATAGGCTAGTTTGACACAAGATCAAATGAGTGAAATTAAAGAGCAGGAAGATTTTCTTGCATTAGTTTTCCGAATGAGGATGTACTGTCTAGCCCGAAAATCAGCATTTTCAAATCCTGATTTGTGTTCAAATATTGACCTATAAGACAAGTAAAAAATATTCAGCTAATTTGCTTATTAAATGCATGTTTCTTTCTCTCTCTCTCCTCTTTTTTTTTTTTTTACAGAGCAGACTTGTTAAAAATGATCTGAGGAAGTCTGTTTTAATGTCCTGAAAAGACTTGCTGGTAAAAGATGTCACTGACCTGTCATCCACAACCATACCAAGTTGATTATTGTTTCTTTAAATGTTGAATCAAAATGGTGTGAAGAATCAGTAAAGCAATGAAGAAATGCAGCATGAATTGCTTGTGGCATCAAGAATGGTAATTCCTGGCAAAAGAGAATCAACAAAAGTATTCTTTTTATTCATTCTAATTAACCATTTTGAATTTGTTTGCTTTCTTTTTTCATTATAGTTGTTTCAAACATTCTTGATTCCCGAACCTACTTTCATTTATTTAGTATAAACTATTTCATTTGGTCAAGCCAAAAAACATTATTGATACACTAGTATAATCTTGGGCTCAACCTAAATGTTTTGATCAGGTTTAAGGAAATTGGGAAAGCCGAGAACTTTTCAGCACCCCATTGTGTGTAATCTATACTTACATAGGTTATTTTGTCACCATATGATGAAAGAAATCATTTATTCTTCGACATAATCTTCCTTGTCAATATTCTTTCCACATTTTCAGATTCTTTGACAGCTTCTCTGTTTCCCTGAATAATTTCTTTAAATTTTCAATTTTGGAAGGAAGTTTGAATCTGACATTTAAGACAGAAGATCTTCAAGAACACAAAAATGATCAGAATGGAAAAAGATTATTAATTATTATTATTGTTGTTAGTAATATTCAATTAATTTTTTTTTGTTTTTTTTGTTCCAGTTACTCCATCATTCTTTGTTTCCTTCTTTTTTCTTCCACTTCACATTTTGTTGGGAGAATGAACCAACCAAAATAAACATGGGGGATATTTTTATCTGAATTTCTGAGATGAATTTTTCTTCCAATGAGGAAAATTAGAAATCACTAAAATGTTGTGATAAAGACAGAAATGTTGAGGAAACCAGTTTGGAAAGTATCAATGTAGAATAGTAACAATATCTCATCAGAGAAATAAAGACAAGAAGAATGCTGATAGGTACATGAGACAAAGCACTGGGATAAAGATGAGGAAACTAGTCTAAAAAAATCAATGTAGAATAGTAACAATATCTCATCAGAGAAATGCAGACAAGAAGAATGCTGAAATGTACATAAGACAAAGCACTGGGATAAAGATGAGGAAACTAGTCTAAAAAAATCAATGTAGAATAGTAACAATATCTCATCAGAGAAATGCAGACAAGAAGAATGCTGAAAGGTACATGAGACAAAGCACTGGGATAAAGATGAGGAAACTAGTCTAAAAAAATCAATGTAGAATAGTAACAATATCTCATCAGAGAAATGCAGACAAGAAGAATGCTGAAAGGTACATGAGACAAAGCACTGGGATAAAGATGAGGAAACTAGTCTAAAAAAATCAATATAGAATAGTAACAATATCTCATCAGAGAAATGCAGACAAGAAGAATGCTGAAATGTACATAAGACAAAGCACTGGGATAAAGATGAGGAAACTAGTCTAAAAAAATCAATGTAGAATAGTAACAATATCTCATCAGAGAAATGCAGACAAGAAGAATGCTGAAATGTACATAAGACAAAGCACTGGGATAAAGATGAGGAAACTAGTCTAAAAAAATCAATGTAGAATAGTAACAATATCTCATCAGAGAAATGCAGACAAGAAGAATGCTGAAATGTACATGAGACAAAGCACTGGGATAAAGATGAGGAAACTAGTCCAAAAAAATCAATGTAGAATAGTAACAATATCTCATCAGAGAAATGCAGACAAGAAGAATGCTGAAAGGTACATGAGACAAAGCACTGGGATAAAGATGAGGAAACTAGTCCAAAAAAATCAATATAGAATAGTAACAATATCTCATCAGAGAAATGCTGACAAGAAGAATGCTGAAAGGTACATGAGACAAAGCACTGGGATAAAGATGAGGAAACTAGTCCAAAAAAATCAATGTAGAATAGTAACATTATCTCATCAGAGAAATGCAGACAAGAAGAATGCTGAAAGGTACATGAGACAAAGCACTGGGATAACGATGAGGAAACTAGTCCAAAAAAATCAATGTAGAATAGTAACAATATCTCATCAGAGAAATGCTGACAAGAAGAATGCTGAAAGGTACATGAGACAAAGCACTGGGATAAAGATGAGGAAACTAGTCTAAAAAAATCAATGTAGAATAGTAACAATATCTCATCAGAGAAATGCAGACAAAAAGAATGCTGAAAGGTACATGAGACAAAGCACTGGGATAAAGATGAGGAAACTAGTCCAAAAAAATCAATGTAGAATAGTAACAATATCTCATCAGAGAAATGCTGACAAGAAGAATGCTGAAAGGTACATGAGACAAAGCACTGGGATAAAGATGAGGAAACTAGTCTAAAAAAATCAATGTAGAATAGTAACAATATCTCATCAGAGAAATGCAGACAAGAAGAATGCTGAAAGGTACATGAGACAAAGCACTGGGATAAAGATGAGGAAACTAGTCTAAAAAAATCAATATAGAATAGTAACAATATCTCATCAGAGAAATGCAGACAAGAAGAATGCTGAAAGGTACATGAGACAAAGCACTGGGATAAAGATGAGGAAACTAGTCCAAAAAATTCAATGTAGAATAGTAACAATATCTCATCAGAGAAATGCTGACAAGAAGAATGCTGAAAGGTACATGAGACAAAGCACTGGGATAAACATGAGGAAACTAGTCTAAAAAAATCAATGTAGAATAGTAACAATATCTCATCAGAGAAATGCAGACAAGAAGAATGCTGAAAGGTACATAAGACAAAGCACTGGGATAAAGATGAGGAAACTAGTCCAAAAAAATCAATGTAGAATAGTAACAATATCTCATCAGAGAAATGCTGACAAGAAGAATGCTGAAAGGTACATGAGACAAAGCACTGGGATAAAGATGAGGAAACTAGTCTAAAAAAATCAATGTAGAATAGTAACAATATCTCATCAGAGAAATGCAGACAAGAAGAATGCTGAAAGGTACATGAGACAAAGCACTGGGATAAAGATGAGGAAACTAGTCTAAAAAAATCAATGTAGAATAGTAACAATATCTCATCAGAGAAATGCAGACAAGAAGAATGCTGAAAGGTACATGAGACAAAGCACTGGGATAAAGATGAGGAAACTAGTCTAAAAAAATCAATGTAGAATAGTAACAATATCTCATCAGAGAAATGCAGACAAGAAGAATGCTGAAATGTACATAAGACAAAGCACTGGGATAAAGATGAGGAAACTAGTCTAAAAAAATCAATGTAGAATAGTAACAATATCTTATCAGAGAAATGCAGACAAGAAGAATGCTGAAAGGTACATGAGACAAAGCACTGGGATAAAGATGAGGAAACTAGTCTAAAAAAATCAATGTAGAATAGTAACAATATCTCATCAGAGAAATGCTGACAAGAAGAATGCTGAAAGGTACATGAGACAAAGCACTGGGATAAAGATGAGGAAACTAGTCTAAAAAAATCAATATAGAATAGTAACAATATCTCATCAGAGAAATGCAGACAAGAAGAATGCTGAAAGGTACATGAGACAAAGCACTGGGATAAAGATGAGGAAACTAGTCTAAAAAAATCAATGTAGAATAGTAACAATATCTCATCAGAGAAATGCAGACAAGAAGAATGCTGAAAGGTACATGAGACAAAGCACTGGGATAAAGATGAGGAAACTAGTCTAAAAAAATCAATGTAGAATAGTAACAATATCTCATCAGAGAAATGCAGACAAGAAGAATGCTGAAAGGTACATGAGACAAAGCACTGGGATAAAGATGAGGAAACTAGTCCAAAAAAATCAATGTAGAATAGTAACAATATCTCATCAGAGAAATGCTGACAAGAAGAATGCTGAAAGGTACATGAGACAAAGCACTGGGATAAAGATGAGGAAACTAGTCTAAAAAAATCAATGTAGAATAGTAACAATATCTCATCAGAGAAATGCAGACAAGAAGAATGCTGAAAGGTACATGAGACAAAGCACTGGGATAAAGATGAGGAAACTAGTCTAAAAAAATCAATGTAGAATAGTAACAATATCTCATCAGAGAAATGCTGACAAGAAGAATGCTGAAAGGTACATGAGACAAAGCACTGGGATAAAGATGAGGAAACTAGTCTAAAAAAATCAATGTAGAATAGTAACAATATCTCATCAGAGAAATGCTGACAAGAAGAATGCTGAAAGGTACATGAGACAAAGCACTGGGATAAAGATGAGGAAACTAGTCTAAAAAAATCAATGTAGAATAGTAACAATATCTCATCAGAGAAATGCAGACAAGAAGAATGCTGAAAGGTACATGAGACAAAGCACTGGGATAAAGATGAGGAAACTAGTCCAAAAAAATCAATGTAGAATAGTAACAATATCTCATCAGAGAAATGCTGACAAGAAGAATGCTGAAAGGTACATGAGACAAAGCACTGGGATAAAGATGAGGAAACTAGTCTAAAAAAATCAATGTAGAATAGTAACATTATCTCATCAGAGAAATGCAGACAAGAAGAATGCTGAAAGGTACATGAGACAAAGCACTGGGATAAAGATGAGGAAACTAGTCCAAAAAAATCAATGTAGAATAGTAACAATATCTCATCAGAGAAATGCAGACAAGAAGAATGCTGAAAGGTACATGAGACAAAGCACTGGGATAAAGATGAGGAAACTAGTCTAAAAAAATCAATGTAGAATAGTAACAATATCTCATCAGAGAAATGCTGACAAGAAGAATGCTGAAAGGTACATGAGACAAAGCACTGGGATAAAGATGAGGAAACTAGTCTAAAAAAATCAATGTAGAATAGTAACAATATCTCATCAGAGAAATGCAGACAAGAAGAATGCTGAAAGGTACATGAGACAAAGCACTGGGATAAAGATGAGGAAACTAGTCCAAAAAAATCAATGTAGAATAGTAACAATATCTCATCAGAGAAATGCTGACAAGAAGAATGCTGAAAGGTACATGAGACAAAGCACTGGGATAAAGATGAGGAAACTAGTCTAAAAAAATCAATGTAGAATAGTAACAATATCTCATCAGAGAAATGCAGACAAGAAGAATGCTGAAAGGTACATGAGACAAAGCACTGGGATAAAGATGAGGAAACTAGTCTAAAAAAATCAATGTAGAATAGTAACAATATCTCATCAGAGAAATGCAGACAAGAAGAATGCTGAAAGGTACATGAGACAAAGCACTGGGATAAAGATGAGGAAACTAGTCGAAAAAATTCAATGTAGAATAGTAACAATATCTCATCAGAGAAATGCTGACAAGAAGAATGCTGAAAGGTACATGAGACAAAGCACTGGGATAAAGATGAGGAAACTAGTCTAAAAAAATCAATGTAGAATAGTAATAATATCTCATCAGAGAAATGCAGACAAGAAGAATGCTGAAAGGTACATAAGACAAAGAACTGGGATAAAGATGAGGAAACTAGTCCAAAAAAATCAATGTAGAATAGTAACAATATCTCATCAGAGAAATGCTGACAAGAAGAATGCTGAAAGGTACATGAGACAAAGCACTGGGATAAAGATGAGGAAACTAGTCTAAAAAAATCAATGTAGAATAGTAACAATATCTCATCAGAGAAATGCAGACAAGAAGAATGCTGAAAGGTACGTGAGACAAAGCACTGGGATAAAGATGAGGAAACTAGTCTAAAAAAATCAATGTAGAATAGTAACAATATCTCATCAGAGAAATGCAGACAAGAAGAATGCTGAAAGGTACATGAGACAAAGCACTGGGATAAAGATGAGGAAACTAGTCTAAAAAAATCAATGTAGAATAGTAACAATATCTCATCAGAGAAATGCAGACAAGAAGAATGCTGAAATGTACATAAGACAAAGCACTGGGATAAAGATGAGGAAACTAGTCTAAAAAAATCAATGTAGAATAGTAACAATATCTTATCAGAGAAATGCAGACAAGAAGAATGCTGAAAGGTACATGAGACAAAGCACTGGGATAAAGATGAGGAAACTAGTCTAAAAAAATCAATGTAGAATAGTAACAATATCTCATCAGAGAAATGCTGACAAGAAGAATGCTGAAAGGTACATGAGACAAAGCACTGGGATAAAGATGAGGAAACTAGTCTAAAAAAATCAATATAGAATAGTAACAATATCTCATCAGAGAAATGCAGACAAGAAGAATGCTGAAAGGTACATGAGACAAATCACTGGGATAAAGATGAGGAAACTAGTCCAAAAAAATCAATGTAGAATAGTAACAATATCTCATCAGAGAAATGCTGACAAGAAGAATGCTGAAAGGTACATGAGACAAATCACTGGGATAAAGATGAGGAAACTAGTCTAAAAAAATCAATGTAGAATAGTAACAATATCTCATCAGAGAAATGCAGACGAGAAGAATGCTTAAATGTACATGAGACAAAGCACTGGGATAAAGATGAGGAAACTAGTCCAAAAAAATCAATGTAGAATAGTAACAATATCTCATCAGAGAAATGCAGACAAGAAGAATGCTGAAAGGTACATGAGACAAAGCACTGGGATAAAGATGAGGAAACTAGTCCAAAAAAATCAATATAGAATAGTAACAATATCTCATCAGAGAAATGCTGACAAGAAGAATGCTGAAAGGTACATGAGACAAAGCACTGGGATAAAGATGAGGAAACTAGTCTAAAAAAATCAATGTAGAATAGTAACAATATCTCATCAGAGAAATGCAGACAAGAAGAATGCTGAAATGTACATGAGACAAAGCACTGGGATAAAGATGAGGAAACTAGTCTAAAAAAATCAATGTAGAATAGTAACAATATCTCACCAGAGAAATGCAGACAAGAAGAATGCTGAAAGGTACATGAGACAAAGCACTGGGATAAAGATGAGGAAACTAGTCTAAAAAAATCAATGTAGAATAGTAACAATATCTCATCAGAGAAATGCAGACAAGAAGAATGCTGAAAGGTACATAAGACAAAGCACTGGGATAAAGATGAGGAAACTAGTCCAAAAAAATCAATGTAGAATAGTAACAATATCTCATCAGAGAAATGCTGACAAGAAGAATGCTGAAAGGTACATGAGACAAAGCACTGGGATAAAGATGAGGAAACTAGTCTAAAAAAATCAATGTAGAATAGTAACAATATCTCATCAGAGAAATGCAGACAAGAAGAATGCTGAAAGGTACATGAGACAAAGCACTGGGATAAAGATGAGGAAACTAGTCTAAAAAAATCAATGTAGAATAGTAACAATATCTCATCAGAGAAATGCAGACAAGAAGAATGCTGAAAGGTACATGAGACAAAGCACTGGGATAAAGATGAGGAAACTAGTCTAAAAAAATCAATGTAGAATAGTAACAATATCTCATCAGAGAAATGCAGACAAGAAGAATGCTGAAATGTACATAAGACAAAGCACTGGGATAAAGATGAGGAAACTAGTCTAAAAAAATCAATGTAGAATAGTAACAATATCTTATCAGAGAAATGCAGACAAGAAGAATGCTGAAAGGTACATGAGACAAAGCACTGGGATAAAGATGAGGAAACTAGTCTAAAAAAATCAATGTAGAATAGTAACAATATCTCATCAGAGAAATGCTGACAAGAAGAATGCTGAAAGGTACATGAGACAAAGCACTGGGATAAAGATGAGGAAACTAGTCTAAAAAAATCAATATAGAATAGTAACAATATCTCATCAGAGAAATGCAGACAAGAAGAATGCTGAAAGGTACATGAGACAAAGCACTGGGATAAAGATGAGGAAACTAGTCTAAAAAAATCAATGTAGAATAGTAACAATATCTCATCAGAGAAATGCTGACAAGAAGAATGCTGAAAGGTACATGAGACAAATCACTGGGATAAAGATGAGGAAACTAGTCTAAAAAAATCAATGTAGAATAGTAACAATATCTCATCAGAGAAATGCAGACAAGAAGAATGCTGAAATGTACATGAGACAAAGCACTGGGATAAAGATGAGGAAACTGGTCCAAAAAAATCAATGTAGAATAGTAACAATATCTCATCAGAGAAATGCAGACAAGAAGAATGCTGAAAGGTACATGAGACAAAGCACTGGGATAAAGATGAGGAAACTAGTCCAAAAAAATCAATATAGAATAGTAACAATATCTCATCAGAGAAATGCTGACAAGAAGAATGCTGAAAGGTACATGAGACAAAGCACTGGGATAAAGATGAGGAAACTAGTCTAAAAAAATCAATATAGAATAGTAACAATATCTCATCAGAGAAATGCAGACAAGAAGAATGCTGAAAGGTACATGAGACAAAGCACTGGGATAAAGATGAGGAAACTAGTCCAAAAAAATCAATGTAGAATAGTAACAATATCTCATCATAGAAATGCTGACAAGAAGAATGCTGAAAGGTACATGAGACAAATCACTGGGATAAAGATGAGGAAACTAGTCTAAAAAAATCAATGTAGAATAGTAACAATATCTCATCAGAGAAATGCAGACAAGAAGAATGCTGAAATGTACATGAGACAAAGCACTGGGATAAAGATGAGGAAACTAGTCCAAAAAAATCAATGTAGAATAGTAACAATATCTCATCAGAGAAATGCAGACAAGAAGAATGCTGAAAGGTACATGAGACAAAGCACTGGGATAAAGATGAGGAAACTAGTCCAAAAAAATCAATGTAGAATAGTAACATTATCTCATCAGAGAAATGCAGACAAGAAGAATGCTGAAAGGTACATGAGACAAAGCACTGGGATAAAGATGAGGAAACTAGTCCAAAAAAATTAATGTAGAATAGTAACAATATCTCATCAGAGAAATGCAGACAAGAAGAATGCTGAAAGGTACATGAGACAAAGCACTGGGATAAAGATGAGGAAACTAGTCTAAAAAAATCAATGTAGAATAGTAACAATATCTCATCAGAGAAATGCTGACAAGAAGAATGCTGAAAGGTACATGAGACAAAGCACTGGGATAAAGATGAGGAAACTAGTCTAAAAAAATCAATGTAGAATAGTAACAATATCTCATCAGAGAAATGCAGACAAAAAGAATGCTGAAAGGTACATGAGACAAAGCACTGGGATAAAGATGAGGAAACTAGTCCAAAAAAATCAATGTAGAATAGTAACAATATCTCATCAGAGAAATGCAGACAAAAAGAATGCTGAAAGGTACATGAGACAAAGCACTGGGATAAAGATGAGGAAACTAGTCCAAAAAAATCAATGTAGAATAGTAACAATATCTCATCAGAGAAATGCAGACAAGAAGAATGCTGAAAGGTACATGAGACAAAGCACTGGGATAAAGATGAGGAAACTAGTCTAAAAAAATCAATGTAGAATAGTAACAATATCTCATCAGAGAAATGCAGACAAGAAGAATGCTGAAAGGTACATGAGACAAAGCACTGGGATAAAGATGAGGAAACTAGTCTAAAAAAATCAATATAGAATAGTAACAATATCTCATCAGAGAAATGCAGACAAGAAGAATGCTGAAAGGTACATGAGACAAAGCACTGGGATAAAGATGAGGAAACTAGTCCAAAAAATTCAATGTAGAATAGTAACAATATCTCATCAGAGAAATGCTGACAAGAAGAATGCTGAAAGGTACATGAGACAAAGCACTGGGATAAACATGAGGAAACTAGTCTAAAAAAATCAATGTAGAATAGTAACAATATCTCATCAGAGAAATGCTGACAAGAAGAATGCTGAAAGGTACATAAGACAAAGCACTGGGATAAAGATGAGGAAACTAGTCTAAAAAAATCAATGTAGAATAGTAACAATATCTTATCAGAGAAATGCAGACAAGAAGAATGCTGAAAGGTACATGAGACAAAGCACTGGGATAAAGATGAGGAAACTAGTCTAAAAAAATCAATGTAGAATAGTAACAATATCTTATCAGAGAAATGCAGACAAGAAGAATGCTGAAAGGTACATGAGACAAAGCACTGGGATAAAGATGAGGAAACTAGTCTAAAAAAATCAATGTAGAATAGTAACAATATCTCATCAGAGAAATGCTGACAAGAAGAATGCTGAAAGGTACATGAGACAAAGCACTGGGATAAAGATGAGGAAACTAGTCTAAAAAAATCAATATAGAATAGTAACAATATCTCATCAGAGAAATGCAGACAAGAAGAATGCTGAAAGGTACATGAGACAAAGCACTGGGATAAAGATGAGGAAACTAGTCTAAAAAAATCAATGTAGAATAGTAACAATATCTCATCAGAGAAATGCTGACAAGAAGAATGCTGAAAGGTACATGAGACAAATCACTGGGATAAAGATGAGGAAACTAGTCTAAAAAAATCAATGTAGAATAGTAACAATATCTCATCAGAGAAATGCAGACAAGAAGAATGCTGAAATGTACATGAGACAAAGCACTGGGATAAAGATGAGGAAACTGGTCCAAAAAAATCAATGTAGAATAGTAACAATATCTCATCAGAGAAATGCAGACAAGAAGAATGCTGAAAGGTACATGAGACAAAGCACTGGGATAAAGATGAGGAAACTAGTCCAAAAAAATCAATATAGAATAGTAACAATATCTCATCAGAGAAATGCTGACAAGAAGAATGCTGAAAGGTACATGAGACAAAGCACTGGGATAAAGATGAGGAAACTAGTCTAAAAAAATCAATATAGAATAGTAACAATATCTCATCAGAGAAATGCAGACAAGAAGAATGCTGAAAGGTACATGAGACAAAGCACTGGGATAAAGATGAGGAAACTAGTCCAAAAAAATCAATGTAGAATAGTAACAATATCTCATCATAGAAATGCTGACAAGAAGAATGCTGAAAGGTACATGAGACAAATCACTGGGATAAAGATGAGGAAACTAGTCTAAAAAAATCAATGTAGAATAGTAACAATATCTCATCAGAGAAATGCAGACAAGAAGAATGCTGAAATGTACATGAGACAAAGCACTGGGATAAAGATGAGGAAACTAGTCCAAAAAAATCAATGTAGAATAGTAACAATATCTCATCAGAGAAATGCAGACAAGAAGAATGCTGAAAGGTACATGAGACAAAGCACTGGGATAAAGATGAGGAAACTAGTCCAAAAAAATCAATGTAGAATAGTAACATTATCTCATCAGAGAAATGCAGACAAGAAGAATGCTGAAAGGTACATGAGACAAAGCACTGGGATAAAGATGAGGAAACTAGTCCAAAAAAATTAATGTAGAATAGTAACAATATCTCATCAGAGAAATGCAGACAAGAAGAATGCTGAAAGGTACATGAGACAAAGCACTGGGATAAAGATGAGGAAACTAGTCTAAAAAAATCAATGTAGAATAGTAACAATATCTCATCAGAGAAATGCTGACAAGAAGAATGCTGAAAGGTACATGAGACAAAGCACTGGGATAAAGATGAGGAAACTAGTCTAAAAAAATCAATGTAGAATAGTAACAATATCTCATCAGAGAAATGCAGACAAAAAGAATGCTGAAAGGTACATGAGACAAAGCACTGGGATAAAGATGAGGAAACTAGTCCAAAAAAATCAATGTAGAATAGTAACAATATCTCATCAGAGAAATGCAGACAAAAAGAATGCTGAAAGGTACATGAGACAAAGCACTGGGATAAAGATGAGGAAACTAGTCCAAAAAAATCAATGTAGAATAGTAACAATATCTCATCAGAGAAATGCAGACAAGAAGAATGCTGAAAGGTACATGAGACAAAGCACTGGGATAAAGATGAGGAAACTAGTCTAAAAAAATCAATGTAGAATAGTAACAATATCTCATCAGAGAAATGCAGACAAGAAGAATGCTGAAAGGTACATGAGACAAAGCACTGGGATAAAGATGAGGAAACTAGTCTAAAAAAATCAATATAGAATAGTAACAATATCTCATCAGAGAAATGCAGACAAGAAGAATGCTGAAAGGTACATGAGACAAAGCACTGGGATAAAGATGAGGAAACTAGTCCAAAAAATTCAATGTAGAATAGTAACAATATCTCATCAGAGAAATGCTGACAAGAAGAATGCTGAAAGGTACATGAGACAAAGCACTGGGATAAACATGAGGAAACTAGTCTAAAAAAATCAATGTAGAATAGTAACAATATCTCATCAGAGAAATGCTGACAAGAAGAATGCTGAAAGGTACATAAGACAAAGCACTGGGATAAAGATGAGGAAACTAGTCTAAAAAAATCAATGTAGAATAGTAACAATATCTTATCAGAGAAATGCAGACAAGAAGAATGCTGAAAGGTACATGAGACAAAGCACTGGGATAAAGATGAGGAAACTAGTCTAAAAAAATCAATGTAGAATAGTAACAATATCTCATCAGAGAAATGCTGACAAGAAGAATGCTGAAAGGTACATGAGACAAAGCACTGGGATAAAGATGAGGAAACTAGTCTAAAAAAATCAATGTAGAATAGTAACAATATCTCATCAGAGAAATGCAGACAAGAAGAATGCTGAAATGTACATAAGACAAAGCACTGGGATAAAGATGAGGAAACTAGTCTAAAAAAATCAATGTAGAATAGTAACAATATCTTATCAGAGAAATGCAGACAAGAAGAATGCTGAAAGGTACATGAGACAAAGCACTGGGATAAAGATGAGGAAACTAGTCTAAAAAAATCAATGTAGAATAGTAACAATATCTCATCAGAGAAATGCTGACAAGAAGAATGCTGAAAGGTACATGAGACAAAGCACTGGGATAAAGATGCGGAAACTAGTCTAAAAAAATCAATATAGAATAGTAACAATATCTCATCAGAGAAATGCAGACAAGAAGAATGCTGAAAGGTACATGAGACAAAGCACTGGGATAAAGATGAGGAAACTAGTCTAAAAAAATCAATGTAGAATAGTAACAATATCTCATCAGAGAAATGCAGACAAGAAGAATGCTGAAAGGTACATGAGACAAAGCACTGGGATAAAGATGAGGAAACTAGTCTAAAAAAATCAATGTAGAATAGTAACAATATCTCATCAGAGAAATGCAGACAAGAAGAATGCTGAAAGGTACATGAGACAAAGCACTGGGATAAAGATGAGGAAACTAGTCCAAAAAAATCAATGTAGAATAGTAACAATATCTCATCAGAGAAATGCTGACAAGAAGAATGCTGAAAGGTACATGAGACAAAGCACTGGGATAAAGATGAGGAAACTAGTCCAAAAAAATCAATGTAGAATAGTAACAATATCTCATCAGAGAAATGCAGACAAGAAGAATGCTGAAAGGTACATGAGACAAAGCACTGGGATAAAGATGAGGAAACTAGTCTAAAAAAATCAATGTAGAATAGTAACAATATCTCATCAGAGAAATGCTGACAAGAAGAATGCTGAAAGGTACATGAGACAAAGCACTGGGATAAAGATGAGGAAACTAGTCTAAAAAAATCAATGTAGAATAGTAACAATATCTCATCAGAGAAATGCTGACAAGAAGAATGCTGAAAGGTACATGAGACAAAGCACTGGGATAAAGATGAGGAAACTAGTCTAAAAAAATCAATGTAGAATAGTAACAATATCTCATCAGAGAAATGCAGACAAGAAGAATGCTGAAAGGTACATGAGACAAAGCACTGGGATAAAGATGAGGAAACTAGTCTAAAAAAATCAATGTAGAATAGTAACAATATCTCATCAGAGAAATGCTGACAAGAAGAATGCTGAAAGGTACATGAGACAAAGCACTGGGATAAAGATGAGGAAACTAGTCTAAAAAAATCAATATAGAATAGTAACAATATCTCATCAGAGAAATGCAGACAAGAAGAATGCTGAAAGGTACATGAGACAAAGCACTGGGATAAAGATGAGGAAACTAGTCTAAAAAAATCAATGTAGAATAGTAACAATATCTCATCAGAGAAATGCAGACAAGAAGAATGCTGAAAGGTACATGAGACAAAGCACTGGGATAAAGATGAGGAAACTAGTCTAAAAAAATCAATGTAGAATAGTAACAATATCTCATCAGAGAAATGCAGACAAGAAGAATGCTGAAAGGTACATGAGACAAAGCACTGGGATAAAGATGAGGAAACTAGTCCAAAAAAATCAATGTAGAATAGTAACAATATCTCATCAGAGAAATGCTGACAAGAAGAATGCTGAAAGGTACATGAGACAAAGCACTGGGATAAAGATGAGGAAACTAGTCCAAAAAAATCAATGTAGAATAGTAACAATATCTCATCAGAGAAATGCAGACAAGAAGAATGCTGAAAGGTACATGAGACAAAGCACTGGGATAAAGATGAGGAAACTAGTCTAAAAAAATCAATGTAGAATAGTAACAATATCTCATCAGAGAAATGCTGACAAGAAGAATGCTGAAAGGTACATGAGACAAAGCACTGGGATAAAGATGAGGAAACTAGTCTAAAAAAATCAATGTAGAATAGTAACAATATCTCATCAGAGAAATGCTGACAAGAAGAATGCTGAAAGGTACATGAGACAAAGCACTGGGATAAAGATGAGGAAACTAGTCTAAAAAAATCAATGTAGAATAGTAACAATATCTCATCAGAGAAATGCAGACAAGAAGAATGCTGAAAGGTACATGAGACAAAGCACTGGGATAAAGATGAGGAAACTAGTCCAAAAAAATCAATGTAGAATAGTAACAATATCTCATCAGAGAAATGCTGACAAGAAGAATGCTGAAAGGTACATGAGACAAAGCACTGGGATAAAGATGAGGAAACTAGTCTAAAAAAATCAATGTAGAATAGTAACATTATCTCATCAGAGAAATGCAGACAAGAAGAATGCTGAAAGGTACATGAGACAAAGCACTGGGATAAAGATGAGGAAACTAGTCCAAAAAAATCAATGTAGAATAGTAACAATATCTCATCAGAGAAATGCAGACAAGAAGAATGCTGAAAGGTACATGAGACAAAGCACTGGGATAAAGATGAGGAAACTAGTCTAAAAAAATCAATGTAGAATAGTAACAATATCTCATCAGAGAAATGCTGACAAGAAGAATGCTGAAAGGTACATGAGACAAAGCACTGGGATAAAGATGAGGAAACTAGTCTAAAAAAATCAATGTAGAATAGTAACAATATCTCATCAGAGAAATGCAGACAAGAAGAATGCTGAAAGGTACATGAGACAAAGCACTGGGATAAAGATGAGGAAACTAGTCCAAAAAAATCAATGTAGAATAGTAACAATATCTCATCAGAGAAATGCTGACAAGAAGAATGCTGAAAGGTACATGAGACAAAGCACTGGGATAAAGATGAGGAAACTAGTCTAAAAAAATCAATGTAGAATAGTAACAATATCTCATCAGAGAAATGCAGACAAGAAGAATGCTGAAAGGTACATGAGACAAAGCACTGGGATAAAGATGAGGAAACTAGTCTAAAAAAATCAATGTAGAATAGTAACAATATCTCATCAGAGAAATGCAGACAAGAAGAATGCTGAAAGGTACATGAGACAAAGCACTGGGATAAAGATGAGGAAACTAGTCGAAAAAATTCAATGTAGAATAGTAACAATATCTCATCAGAGAAATGCTGACAAGAAGAATGCTGAAAGGTACATGAGACAAAGCACTGGGATAAAGATGAGGAAACTAGTCTAAAAAAATCAATGTAGAATAGTAATAATATCTCATCAGAGAAATGCAGACAAGAAGAATGCTGAAAGGTACATAAGACAAAGCACTGGGATAAAGATGAGGAAACTAGTCCAAAAAAATCAATGTAGAATAGTAACAATATCTCATCAGAGAAATGCTGACAAGAAGAATGCTGAAAGGTACATGAGACAAAGCACTGGGATAAAGATGAGGAAACTAGTCTAAAAAAATCAATGTAGAATAGTAACAATATCTCATCAGAGAAATGCAGACAAGAAGAATGCTGAAAGGTACGTGAGACAAAGCACTGGGATAAAGATGAGGAAACTAGTCTAAAAAAATCAATGTAGAATAGTAACAATATCTCATCAGAGAAATGCAGACAAGAAGAATGCTGAAAGGTACATGAGACAAAGCACTGGGATAAAGATGAGGAAACTAGTCTAAAAAAATCAATGTAGAATAGTAACAATATCTCATCAGAGAAATGCAGACAAGAAGAATGCTGAAATGTACATAAGACAAAGCACTGGGATAAAGATGAGGAAACTAGTCTAAAAAAATCAATGTAGAATAGTAACAATATCTTATCAGAGAAATGCAGACAAGAAGAATGCTGAAAGGTACATGAGACAAAGCACTGGGATAAAGATGAGGAAACTAGTCTAAAAAAATCAATGTAGAATAGTAACAATATCTCATCAGAGAAATGCTGACAAGAAGAATGCTGAAAGGTACATGAGACAAAGCACTGGGATAAAGATGAGGAAACTAGTCTAAAAAAATCAATATAGAATAGTAACAATATCTCATCAGAGAAATGCAGACAAGAAGAATGCTGAAAGGTACATGAGACAAAGCACTGGGATAAAGATGAGGAAACTAGCCCAAAAAAATCAATGTAGAATAGTAACAATATCTCATCAGAGAAATGCTGACAAGAAGAATGCTGAAAGGTACATGAGACAAATCACTGGGATAAAGATGAGGAAACTAGTCTAAAAAAATCAATGTAGAATAGTAACAATATCTCATCAGAGAAATGCAGACGAGAAGAATGCTTAAATGTACATGAGACAAAGCACTGGGATAAAGATGAGGAAACTAGTCCAAAAAAATCAATGTAGAATAGTAACAATATCTCATCAGAGAAATGCAGACAAGAAGAATGCTGAAAGGTACATGAGACAAAGCACTGGGATAAAGATGAGGAAACTAGTCTAAAAAAATCAATGTAGAATAGTAACATTATCTCATCAGAGAAATGCAGACAAGAAGAATGCTGAAAGGTACATGAGACAAAGCACTGGGATAAAGATGAGGAAACTAGTCCAAAAAAATCAATGTAGAATAGTAACAATATCTCATCAGAGAAATGCAGACAAGAAGAATGCTGAAAGGTACATGAGACAAAGCACTGGGATAAAGATGAGGAAACTAGTCTAAAAAAATCAATGTAGAATAGTAACAATATCTCATCAGAGAAATGCTGACAAGAAGAATGCTGAAAGGTACATGAGACAAAGCACTGGGATAAAGATGAGGAAACTAGTCTAAAAAAATCAATGTAGAATAGTAACAATATCTCATCAGAGAAATGCAGACAAGAAGAATGCTGAAAGGTACATGAGACAAAGCACTGGGATAAAGATGAGGAAACTAGTCCAAAAAAATCAATGTAGAATAGTAACAATATCTCATCAGAGAAATGCTGACAAGAAGAATGCTGAAAGGTACATGAGACAAAGCACTGGGATAAAGATGAGGAAACTAGTCTAAAAAAATCAATGTAGAATAGTAACAATATCTCATCAGAGAAATGCAGACAAGAAGAATGCTGAAATGTACATAAGACAAAGCACTGGGATAAAGATGAGGAAACTAGTCTAAAAAAATCAATGTAGAATAGTAACAATATCTTATCAGAGAAATGCAGACAAGAAGAATGCTGAAAGGTACATGAGACAAAGCACTGGGATAAAGATGAGGAAACTAGTCTAAAAAAATCAATGTAGAATAGTAACAATATCTCATCAGAGAAATGCTGACAAGAAGAATGCTGAAAGGTACATGAGACAAAGCACTGGGATAAAGATGAGGAAACTAGTCTAAAAAAATCAATATAGAATAGTAACAATATCTCATCAGAGAAATGCAGACAAGAAGAATGCTGAAAGGTACATGAGACAAAGCACTGGGATAAAGATGAGGAAACTAGTCTAAAAAAATCAATGGAGAATAGTAACAATATCTCATCAGAGAAATGCTGACAAGAAGAATGCTGAAAGGTACATGAGACAAAGCACTGGGATAAAGATGAGGAAACTAGTCTAAAAAAATCAATGTAGAATAGTAACAATATCTCATCAGAGAAATGCTGACAAGAAGAATGCTGAAAGGTACATGAGACAAAGCACTGGGATAAAGATGAGGAAACTAGTCTAAAAAAATCAATGTAGAATAGTAACAATATCTCATCAGAGAAATGCAGACAAGAAGAATGCTGAAAGGTACATGAGACAAAGCACTGGGATAAAGATGAGGAAACTAGTCCAAAAAAATCAATGTAGAATAGTAACAATATCTCATCAGAGAAATGCAGACAAGAAGAATGCTGAAAGGTACATGAGACAAAGCACTGGGATAAAGATGAGGAAACTAGTCTAAAAAAATCAATGTAGAATAGTAACAATATCTCATCAGAGAAATGCTGACAAGAAGAATGCTGAAAGGTACATGAGACAAAGCACTGGGATAAAGATGAGGAAACTAGTCTAAAAAAATCAATGTAGAATAGTAACAATATCTCATCAGAGAAATGCAGACAAGAAGAATGCTGAAAGGTACATGAGACAAAGCACTGGGATAAAGATGAGGAAACTAGTCCAAAAAAATCAATGTAGAATAGTAACAATATCTCATCAGAGAAATGCTGACAAGAAGAATGCTGAAAGGTACATGAGACAAAGCACTGGGATAAAGATGAGGAAACTAGTCTAAAAAAATCAATGTAGAATAGTAACAATATCTCATCAGAGAAATGCAGACAAGAAGAATGCTGAAAGGTACATGAGACAAAGCACTGGGATAAAGATGAGGAAACTAGTCTAAAAAAATCAATGTAGAATAGTAACAATATCTCATCAGAGAAATGCAGACAAGAAGAATGCTGAAAGGTACATGAGACAAAGCACTGGGATAAAGATGAGGAAACTAGTCTAAAAAAATCAATGTAGAATAGTAACAATATCTCATCAGAGAAATGCAGACAAGAAGAATGCTGAAAGGTACATGAGACAAAGCACTGGGATAAAGATGAGGAAACTAGTCCAAAAAAATCAATGTAGAATAGTAACAATATCTCATCAGAGAAATGCAGACAAGAAGAATGCTGAAAGGTACATGAGACAAAGCACTGGGATAAAGATGAGGAAACTAGTCTAAAAAAATCAATGTAGAATAGTAACAATATCTCATCAGAGAAATGCTGACAAGAAGAATGCTGAAAGGTACATGAGACAAAGCACTGGGATAAAGATGAGGAAACTAGTCTAAAAAAATCAATGTAGAATAGTAACAATATCTCATCAGAGAAATGCAGACAAGAAGAATGCTGAAAGGTACATGAGACAAAGCACTGGGATAAAGATGAGGAAACTAGTCCAAAAAAATCAATGTAGAATAGTAACAATATCTCATCAGAGAAATGCTGACAAGAAGAATGCTGAAAGGTACATGAGACAAAGCACTGGGATAAAGATGAGGAAACTAGTCTAAAAAAATCAATGTAGAATAGTAACAATATCTCATCAGAGAAATGCAGACAAGAAGAATGCTGAAAGGTACATGAGACAAAGCCCTGGGATAAAGATGAGGAAACTAGTCTAAAAAAATCAATGTAGAATAGTAACAATATCTCATCAGAGAAATGCTGACAAGAAGAATGCTGAAAGGTACATGAGACAAAGCACTGGGATAAAGATGAGGAAACTAGTCTAAAAAAATCAATGTAGAATAGTAACAATATCTCATCAGAGAAATGCTGACAAGAAGAATGCTGAAAGGTACATGAGACAAAGCACTGGGATAAAGATGAGGAAACTAGTCTAAAAAAATCAATGTAGAATAGTAACAATATCTCATCAGAGAAATGCAGACAAGAAGAATGCTGAAAGGTACATGAGACAAAGCACTGGGATAAAGATGAGGAAACTAGTCCAAAAAAATCAATGTAGAATAGTAACAATATCTCATCAGAGAAATGCTGACAAGAAGAATGCTGAAAGGTACATGAGACAAAGCACTGGGATAAAGATGAGGAAACTAGTCTAAAAAAATCAATGTAGAATAGTAACATTATCTCATCAGAGAAATGCAGACAAGAAGAATGCTGAAAGGTACATGAGACAAAGCACTGGGATAAAGATGAGGAAACTAGTCCAAAAAAATCAATGTAGAATAGTAACAATATCTCATCAGAGAAATGCAGACAAGAAGAATGCTGAAAGGTACATGAGACAAAGCACTGGGATAAAGATGAGGAAACTAGTCTAAAAAAATCAATGTAGAATAGTAACAATATCTCATCAGAGAAATGCTGACAAGAAGAATGCTGAAAGGTACATGAGACAAAGCACTGGGATAAAGATGAGGAAACTAGTCTAAAAAAATCAATGTAGAATAGTAATAATATCTCATCAGAGAAATGCAGACAAGAAGAATGCTGAAAGGTACATAAGACAAAGCACTGGGATAAAGATGAGGAAACTAGTCCAAAAAAATCAATGTAGAATAGTAACAATATCTCATCAGAGAAATGCTGACAAGAAGAATGCTGAAAGGTACATGAGACAAAGCACTGGGATAAAGATGAGGAAACTAGTCTAAAAAAATCAATGTAGAATAGTAACAATATCTCATCAGAGAAATGCAGACAAGAAGAATGCTGAAAGGTACATGAGACAAAGCACTGGGATAAAGATGAGGAAACTAGTCTAAAAAAATCAATGTAGAATAGTAACAATATCTCATCAGAGAAATGCAGACAAGAAGAATGCTGAAAGGTACATGAGACAAAGCACTGGGATAAAGATGAGGAAACTAGTCTAAAAAAATCAATGTAGAATAGTAACAATATCTCATCAGAGAAATGCAGACAAGAAGAATGCTGAAATGTACATAAGACAAAGCACTGGGATAAAGATGAGGAAACTAGTCTAAAAAAATCAATGTAGAATAGTAACAATATCTCATCAGAGAAATGCAGACAAGAAGAATGCTGAAAGGTACATGAGACAAAGCACTGGGATAAAGATGAGGAAACTAGTCTAAAAAAATCAATGTAGAATAGTAACAATATCTCATCAGAGAAATGCTGACAAGAAGAATGCTGAAAGGTACATGAGACAAAGCACTGGGATAAAGATGAGGAAACTAGTCTAAAAAAATCAATATAGAATAGTAACAATATCTCATCAGAGAAATGCAGACAAGAAGAATGCTGAAAGGTACATGAGACAAAGCACTGGGATAAAGATGAGGAAACTAGTCCAAAAAAATCAATGTAGAATAGTAACAATATCTCATCAGAGAAATGCTGACAAGAAGAATGCTGAAAGGTACATGAGACAAATCACTGGGATAAAGATGAGGAAACTAGTCTAAAAAAATCAATGTAGAATAGTAACAATATCTCATCAGAGAAATGCAGACGAGAAGAATGCTTAAATGTACATGAGACAAAGCACTGGGATAAAGATGAGGAAACTAGTCCAAAAAAATCAATGTAGAATAGTAACAATATCTCATCAGAGAAATGCAGACAAGAAGAATGCTGAAAGGTACATGAGACAAAGCACTGGGATAAAGATGAGGAAACTAGTCCAAAAAAATCAATATAGAATAGTAACAATATCTCATCAGAGAAATGCTGACAAGAAGAATGCTGAAAGGTACATGAGACAAAGCACTGGGATAAAGATGAGGAAACTAGTCTAAAAAAATCAATGTAGAATAGTAACAATATCTCATCAGAGAAATGCAGACAAGAAGAATGCTGAAAGGTACATAAGACAAAGCACTGGGATAAAGATGAGGAAACTAGTCTAAAAAAAACAATGTAGAATAGTAACAATATCTCATCAGAGAAATGCAGACAAGAAGAATGCTGAAATGTACATGAGACAAAGCACTGGGATAAAGATGAGGAAACTAGTCTAAAAAAATCAATGTAGAATAGTAACAATATCTCATCAGAGAAATGCAGACAAGAAGAATGCTGAAAGGTACATGAGACAAAGCACTGGGATAAAGATGAGGAAACTAGTCTAAAAAAATCAATGTAGAATAGTAACAATATCTCATCAGAGAAATGCTGACAAGAAGAATGCTGAAAGGTACATGAGACAAAGCACTGGGATAAAGATGAGGAAACTAGTCTAAAAAAATCAATGTAGAATAGTAACATTATCTCATCAGAGAAATGCAGACAAGAAGAATGCTGAAAGGTACATGAGACAAAGCACTGGGATAAAGATGAGGAAACTAGTCCAAAAAAATCAATGTAGAATAGTAACAATATCTCATCAGAGAAATGCAGACAAGAAGAATGCTGAAAGGTACATGAGACAAAGCACTGGGATAAAGATGAGGAAACTAGTCTAAAAAAATCAATGTAGAATAGTAACAATATCTCATCAGAGAAATGCTGACAAGAAGAATGCTGAAAGGTACATGAGACAAAGCACTGGGATAAAGATGAGGAAACTAGTCTAAAAAAATCAATGTAGAATAGTAACAATATCTCATCAGAGAAATGCAGACAAGAAGAATGCTGAAAGGTACATGAGACAAAGCACTGGGATAAAGATGAGGAAACTAGTCCAAAAAAATCAATGTAGAATAGTAACAATATCTCATCAGAGAAATGCTGACAAGAAGAATGCTGAAAGGTACATGAGACAAAGCACTGGGATAAAGATGAGGAAACTAGTCTAAAAAAATCAATGTAGAATAGTAACAATATCTCATCAGAGAAATGCAGACAAGAAGAATGCTGAAAGGTACATGAGACAAAGCACTGGGATAAAGATGAGGAAACTAGTCTAAAAAAATCAATGTAGAATAGTAACAATATCTCATCAGAGAAATGCTGACAAGAAGAATGCTGAAAGGTACATGAGACAAAGCACTGGGATAAAGATGAGGAAACTAGTCTAAAAAAATCAATGTAGAATAGTAACAATATCTCATCAGAGAAATGCTGACAAGAAGAATGCTGAAAGGTACATGAGACAAATCACTGGGATAAAGATGAGAAAACTAGTCTAAAAAAATCAATATAGAATAGTAACAATATCTCATCAGAGTAATGCTGACAAGAAGAATGCTGAAAGGTACATGAGACAAAGCACTGGGATAGAGATGAGGAAACTAGTCTAAAAAAATCAATATAGAATAGTAACAATATCTCATCAGAGAAATGCAGACAAGAAGAATGCTGAAATGTACATGAGACAAAGCACTGGGATAGAGATGAGGAAACTAGTCTAAAAAAATCAATGTAGAATAGTAACAATATCTCATCAGAGAAATGCAGACAAGAAGAATGCTGAAAGGTACATGAGACAAAGCACTGGGATAAAGATGAGGAAACTAGTCTAATAAAATCAATGTAGAATAGTAACAATATCTCATCAGAGAAATGCTGACAAGAAGAATGCTGAAAGGTACATGAGACAAAGCACTGGGATAAAGATGAGGAAACTAGTCTAATAAAATCAATGTAGAATAGTAACAATATCTCATCAGAGAAATGCTGACAAGAAGAATGCTGAAAGGTACATGAGACAAAGCACTGGGATAAAGATGAGGAAACTAGTCTAAAAAAATCAATATAGAATAGTAACAATATCTCATCAGAGAAATGCAGACAAGAAGAATGCTGAAAGGTACATGAGACAAAGCACTGGGATAGAGATGAGGAAACTAGTCTAAAAAAATCAATGTAGAATAGTAACAATATCTCATCAGAGAAATGCAGACAAGAAGAATGCTGAAAGGTACATGAGACAAAGCACTGGGATAAAGATGAGGAAACTAATCTAAAAAAATCAATATAGAATAGTAACAATATCTCATCAGAGAAATGCTGTCAAGAAGAATGCTGAAAGGTACATGAGACAAAGCACTGGGATAAAGATGAGGAAACTAATCTAAAAAAATCAATATAGAATAGTAACAATATCTCATCAGAGAAATGCTGACAAGTAGAATGCTGAAAGGTACATGAGACAAAGCACTGGGATAAAGATGAGGAAACTAATCTAAAAAAATCAATATAGAATAGTAACAATATCTCATCAGAGAAATGCTGACAAGAAGAATGCTGAAAGGTACATGAGACAAAGCACTGGGATAAAGATGAGGAAACTAATATAAAAAAATCAATATAGAATAGTAACAATATCTCATCAGAGAAATGCAGACAAGAAGAATGCTGAAAGGTACATGAGACAAAGCACTGGGATAGAGAGGAGGAAACTAGTCTAAAAAAATCAATGTAGAATAGTAACAATATCTCATCAGAGAAATGCTGACAAGAAGAATGCTGAAAGGTACATGAGACAAAGCACTGGGATAAAGATGAGGAAACTAGTCTAAAAAAATCAATGTAGAATAGTAACAATATCTCATCAGAGAAATGCTGACAAGAAGAATGCTGAAAGGTACATGAGTCAAACCACTGGGATAAAGATGAGGAAACTAATCTAAAAAAATCAATATAGAATAGTAACAATATCTCATCAGAGAAATGCTAACAAGAAGAATGCTGAAAGGTACATGAGACAAAGCACTGGGATAAAGATGAGGAAACTAGTCTAAAAAAATCAATGTAGAATAGTAACAATATCTCATCAGAGAAATGCTGACAAGAAGAATGCTGAAAGGTACATGAGACAAAGCACTGGGATAGAGATGAGGAAACTAGTCTAAAAAAATCAATATAGAATAGTAACAATATCTCATCAGAGAAATGCAGACAAGAAGAATGCTGAAAGGTACATGAGACAAAGCACTGGGATAGAGATGAGGAAACTAGTCTAAAAAAATCAATGTAGAATAGTAACAATATCTCATCAGAGAAATGCTGACAAGAACAATGCTGAAAGGTACATGAGACAAAGCACTGGGATAAAGATGAGGAAACTAGTCTAAAAAAATCAATATAGAATAGTAACAATATCTCATCAGAGAAATGCTGACAAGAAGAATGCTGAAAGGTACATGAGACAAAGCACTGGGATAGAGATGAGGAAACTAGTCTAAAAAAATCAATATAGACTAGTAACAATATCTCATCAGAGAAATGCAGACAAGAAGAATGCTGAAAGGTACATGAGACAAAGCACTGGGATAAAGATGAGAAAACTAATCTAAAAAAATCAATGTAGAATAGTAACAATATCTCATCAGAGAAATGCAGACAAGAAGAATGCTGAAATGTACATGAGACAAAGCACTGGGATAAAGATGAGGAAACTAGTCTAAAAAAATCAATGTAGAATAGTAACAATATCTCATCAGAGAAATGCAGACAAGAAGAATGCTGAAAGGTACATGAGACAAAGCACTGGGATAAAGATGAGGAAACTAATCTAAAAAAATCAATGTAGAATAGTAACAATATCTCATCAGAGAAATGCTGACAAGAAGAATGCTGAAAGGTACATGAGACAAAGCACTGGGATAAAGATGAGGAAACTAGTCTAAAAAAATCAATGTAGAATAGTAACAATATCTCATCAGAGAAATGCAGACAAGAAGAATGCTGAAAGGTACATGAGACAAAGCACTGGGATAAAGATGAGGAAACTAGTCTAAAAAAATCAATATAGAATAGTAACAATATCTCATCAGAGAAATGCTGACAAGAAGAATGCTGAAAGGTACATGAGACAAAGCACTGGGATAAAGATGAGGAAACTAGTCTAAAAAAATCAATGTAGAATAGTAACAATATCTTATCAGAGAAATGCAGACAAGAAGAATGCTGAAAGGTACATGAGACAAATCACTTGGATAAAGATGAGGAAACTAGTCTAAAAAAATCAATATAGAATAGTAACAATATCTCATCAGAGAAATGTAGACAAGAAGAATGCTGATAGGTACATGAGACAAAGCACTGGGATAAAGATGAGGAAACTAGTCTAAAAAAATCAATATAGAATAGTAACAATATCTCATCAGAGAAATGCTGATAAGAAGAATGCTGAAAGGTACATGAGACAAATCACTGGGATAAAGATGAGGAAACTAGTCTAAATATCAATGTAGAATAGTAACAATATCTCATCAGAGAAATGCTGACAAGAAGAATGCTGAAAGGTACATGAGACAAATCACTGGGATAAAGATGAGGAAACTAGTCTAAAAAAATCAATATAGAATAGTAACAATATCTCATCAGAGAAATGTAGACAAGAAGAATGCTGATAGGTACATGAGACAAAGCACTGGGATAAAGATGAGGAAACTAGTCTAAAAAAATCAATATAGAATAGTAACAATATCTCATCAGAGAAATGCAGACAAGAAGAATGCTGAAATGTACATAAGACAAAGCACTGGGATAAAGATGAGGAAACTAGTCTAAAAAAATCAATGTAGAATAGTAACAATATCTCATCAGAGAAATGCAGACAAGAAGAATGCTGAAAGGTACATGAGACAAATCACTGGGATAAAGATGAGGAAACTAGTCTAAAAAAATCAATGTAGAATAGTAACAATATCTCATCAGAGAAATGTAGACAAGAAGAATGCTGATAGGTACATGAGACAAAGCACTGGGATAAAGATGAGGAAACTAGTCTAAAAAAATCAATATAGAATAGTAACAATATCTCATCAGAGAAATGCTGACAAGAAGAATGCTGAAAGGTACATGAGACAAATCACTGGGATAAAGATGAGGAAACTAGTCTAAAAAAATCAATATAGAATAGTAACAATATCTCATCAGAGAAATGTAGACAAGAAGAATGCTGATAGGTACATGAGACAAAGCACTGGGATAAAGATGAGGAAACTAGTCTAAAAAAATCAATATAGAATAGTAACAATATCTCATCAGAGAAATGCAGACAAGAAGAATGCTGAAATGTACATAAGACAAAGCACTGGGATAAAGATGAGGAAACTAGTCTAAAAAAATCAATGTAGAATAGTAACAATATCTCATCAGAGAAATGCAGACAAGAAGAATGCTGAAAGGTACATGAGACAAATCACTGGGATAAAGATGAGGAAACTAGTCTAAAAAAATCAACGTAGAATAGTAACAATATCTCATCAGAGAAATGTAGACAAGAAGAATGCTGATAGGTACATGAGACAAAGCACTGGGATAAAGATGAGGAAACTAGTCTAAAAAAATCAATATAGAATAGTAACAATATCTCATCAGAGAAATGCAGACAAGAAGAATGCTGAAATGTACATAAGACAAAGCACTGGGATAAAGATGAGGAAACTAGTCTAAAAAAATCAATGTAGAATAGTAACAATATCTCATCAGAGAAATGCAGACAAGAAGAATGCTGAAAGGTACATGAGACAAATCACTGGGATAAAGATGAGGAAACTAGTCTAAAAAAATCAATGTAGAATAGTAACAATATCTCATCAGAGAAATGTAGACAAGAAGAATGCTGATAGGTACATGAGACAAAGCACTGGGATAAAGATGAGGAAACTAGTCTAAAAAAATCAATGTAGAATAGTAACAATATCTCATCAGAGAAATGCTGACAAGAAGAATGCTGAAAGGTACATGAGACAAATCACTGGGATAAAGATGAGGAAACTAGTCTAAAAAAATCAATATAGAATAGTAACAATATCTCATCAGAGAAATGTAGACAAGAAGAATGCTGATAGGTACATGAGACAAAGCACTGGGATAAAGATGAGGAAACTAGTCTAAAAAAATCAATATAGAATAGTAACAATATCTCATCAGAGAAATGCAGACAAGAAGAATGCTGAAATGTACATAAGACAAAGCACTGGGATAAAGATGAGGAAACTAGTCTAAAAAAATCAATGTAGAATAGTAACAATATCTCATCAGAGAAATGCAGACAAGAAGAATGCTGAAAGGTACATGAGACAAATCACTGGGATAAAGATGAGGAAACTAGTCTAAAAAAATCAATGTAGAATAGTAACAATATCTCATCAGAGAAATGCAGACAAGAAGAATCCTGAAAGGTACATGAGACAAATCACTGGGATAAAGATGAAGAAACTAGTCTAAAAAAATCAATATAGAATAGTAACAATATCTCATCAGAGAAATGCTGACAAGAAGAATGCTGAAAGGTACATGAGACAAATCACTGGGATAAAGATGAGGAAACTAGTCTAAAAAAATCAATATAGAATAGTAACAATATCTCATCAGAGAAATGTAGACAAGAAGAATGCTGAAAGGTACATGAGACAAAGCACTGGGATAAAGATGAGGAAACTAGTCTAAAAAAATCAATATAGAATAGTAACAATATCTCATCAGAGAAATGCAGACAAGAAGAATGCTGAAATGTACATAAGACAAAGCACTGGGATAATGATGAGGAAACTAGTCTAAATAAATCAATGTAGAATAGTAACAATATCTCATCAGAGAAATGCAGACAAGAAGAATGCTGAAAGGTACATGAGACAAAGCACTGGGATAAAGATGAGGAAACTAGTCTAAAAAAATCAATGTAGAATAGTAACAATATCTCATCAGAGAAATGCTGACAAGAAGAATGCTGAAAGGTACATGAGACAAAGCACTGGGATAAAGATGAGGAAACTAGTCTAAATAAATCAATGTAGAATAGTAACAATATCTCATCAGAGAAATGCAGACAAGAAGAATGCTGACATTTGGCCTATCTTGTTGGCTACGAAGAAATTCCTGCATGCATTTGTATGGTTTTTGCCTATAAATTGGGAAGAGGGAAGTATTTTGGAGTCATTCCTGTGGATTCATCCCTTCCTCCCTCGTTTCATGCAATTAATTCTTTACATACTTTTATAAAAAATGATACCGCCAACCCAAAGGACTTTTGCTATATCATGAAACTATTGACATGGGTATATTTGTAGGGTCCTTGTGAGTATGTAGTATTGTGGTATATGGTGGATTGAATGGCAATGGATAAGTTCTTGTGGTAAATAAGTAAACTGTAATGGATGAATGGGTCATGAATCAGATTAGCTAGGTTTAGGATAGTGTAGACAAGACTCACCCCACTTCTCCTTCAGCCTCGTGACACAATTGTAATTCCATTTACAATAAATCTACATTCCTTGGCAGCAAAGATGAAGGAATTGGTTTGAATGAATCAGTGAAAAAGAGAATTTTTCACACCCCCAACTCCAGCTAAAAGACAAAATATCATACAAAAGAATAAATCTGAAAATGACCAAAATTTGCAGACTTACTCGAAAGAAGGAATCTGTAAAATATGTATCCCTTGCAAGTTGAATTAGAGTGACATAATTCTTTGCAACTCGATGAAAGAGATTCATCTGAACTTTTGGAATGGAGTGGAAGTGTGAGAGAAACAAATGCCAGAAAATGTCCTGGAAAAGAAAAGAATTCCATGGCTTCAGTTTTTAGAAAGAAGAGAAAAATGTAAACCTATTTTTGGCAGTCCAATAGATTTGTGGATTTTATACTTGCATGTTATTCAGGTCTGCTTGAGGCTCAAATCAAAATGCTATTCAAAAGTGTCTAGGATGAAAGTAACAATGACAAATGCACATATTATCTAATGCTCATTTGGTCCCCAACGTACTGAATCTGCCTACCAATAGTTTTTATGCTATATACTTTTGTTCAGTTATTATGCATGGTTTTCTGACATTATATTGGAATGGCTCTGCAATCTTTACAATGATTGTTAAATTTGAGCAATACGCCTGCATGAAATTTTACATGAAGTTCAGCAAATTTACCAAGATCCTCAAAATGTCAGGCTTTTGATGAACATTCTTTTGGCTTTTGGTTTTTGTGTGTCACATGCATTTTAAGGCTAATTGAGTGTCAGTTCAAGATAAGTGTTCAGAGTGACTAATTGATTACTCCTCCAAAACACAATCTGGATCAGGTTACACATTTTTCTGAGGTCCATTGCTGAACAATTCATTGGTTGGAATTTGTTATTTAGTCAGCCTTGAGCTACTCCTGGAAAACCTGAACATACATTGCTGTGAAGTTTTACTCAGCTCTTGACACTTTGAGACACAAAAGTGGTGCTGGGGTCATTCCCAAGAGAACTATTCCAAAGGGAGTGGAGGCCATATTTAAATAATATATGAAATATTTTTTTTGAATTTCTAAAAAAGTTTGTTTCTTCTTTCATTGCAATTGTAACAATCACTCCTTTCAGTTATAAATTTACTTTTATTTCTGTTGACAGAAAATCACTTATACATGAAAAGTCAGCCATTAATAAAAAAAAAATATTTATTTTGATGCCCAAAATGAACAAAGAAAAGGATTCTGGATAAATAAACATTTGAGCTTAATTCACTGGCTTACATTTTGAAAAGTTTATTTTCAGATCCAATCCCAAAACAACCAAAATAGCCCTGGCCATGGAAGATGTCAATTTGAGGCCAGCAATCTTGAGAAATTATCTTTGTGACATTTTGATGATCATAACAAAGGTGAACATCATTGGGGATTGAAATTGCATGAATTCAAAAGACAAGTCTGCTAGAGTGATAGAAATCCTGGAAATGAGTACATCTTTCTTTTTTTTTACCTGCTGCAATGAGAATAATTACCTGGATGAAATGCAGGAGAAACTGTGTGACAGGTAAGTGCTCCACTGTACAATAGCAAAGCAGAAAACTTTAAGTGAAATTTTTTATGAACTGTTTTTTCATTGATTCCTTTTCTATGGCTTATCAACCCTTTGCAGGTTATTCAAAACCAGAAAATATTTTTAGATTTTAAGATTTTTTTGAGATACTGATTTAATGATACAAGTCTTATTAATTAACCCATAGCTGGGGGAGAAGAGGTGGATTCACACCTTTCCCAACAGCATTTGTATGTAAGTGAATATAACAAACCCAACTGAAATTAAAACTCAGCTCTCTAATTAACAATTACAAGCCATTATCAGAAATTGAAAGGAAAAATTAGAGATTAATAGCACAATTATTTTGTTTTGTAAAAGTTAATCATCTTTATCTTGGTATATTTTTCCTTTACTAAGGTCTTATTACAATTAATATAGAATTTGGCAAATCTTCAGATGCATCACTTTCCACCCCATTAACAAGGGTGTACAAAATGTTATTTGCATTTTTTTAGTATTTGAATTAATTATCCTTATTAAAACAGTTTTGATGAAATAAAAATCAAATTAGAATTATGAATTCTGGAACCAAAATATGAGACATGATAAAAAATAAACATGAAAATAACTTTTTTATTTTATTCTTTAGAAATAAAGTAACTTTTGTTATACTGACCTTGAAGTATAATATTGAAGTACCAAGAAAGAAACTGATACTTATCAATGACTGGTTTAGCAGCAGTGTTAACATTTTGTCCACCTCATTTACAATATATAAAAATATCAAATTAAATTTATTAAATTTAATTATGACATAGTATTTTTACTATGTGATTTTTTATTAATTTTTTTATTAATTTAATAAAGTGTTATGTCTGCTCCTATATTGTTTTTTCTTTTTTAACGGTAAATTGAACTAAAATTCAACATACACTTTTTTAAATGCCTTTTAAAAAGAAAAACACAAATTGATCAGAACAAATTAAATTTTATTGTCAATATACTTGTTACAAATTACAATATCATAGAGGAAAATATTAAAATAGTTTTATGTAACAAATAATTGCTTTTTTAAATAAATTTTGCCTTTTAAAGACATTATTAAAATTAACTTTTTCTTTTTGGGTGGAGAGACTTTGTAATGTTTGTAATAAGAAAGACTAGCAAAAATAAGATTAATTTCTTTAAATCAAGTAAAATTAAAATGTTATATTTTCAGTATAAGAAGCTTGGTAAAAAATTCCACATACCTTTTTCATTTGTTAGAAACAAAAATACAGATTACATGAAAATAAAGTCGATTCTTAGTGGAGTTGCTTTTATGAATAAAAATTTAATGCAGAAGAATATTAAATTTAAGTAAAAAATATTAACTTTCAAGTAACAAAACCAACTTTCTTAAATTATAATTTTTTAGTGAATTTTGGACAAAAAATGTTTGTTTCTGGCATGAAAACTGATGTAATGGAATAATCTGTCACCCCCCTATGAGTGACTACACTATAGGTAGTAACTACCTATAAGTATCTATAAGTCAACAAACTACAGAGTCTAGCTGGGATCTGTTGAGTACAACTCAGATTTACGTGAGAACTACTGATCTTCAGATAGTAGCACTAACTACTGCACTGACATGCGATGACCTTGTGCATAACTGTTACCTTTATTCTTATTGTACTGGTTTTTACAATAAACCTTTACTTATTTTATCCATCGTGTTTTTCAAGTATATATTCCTATTAGCACGGAATATAACAAAAACATAAAATAATATAGCAAGTTCAAAGGAAAATAAATAAATACATTTTATACTTACTTTTTCAAAGATAAAATTATTCCAAATATAAAAAGAAAAAAATTTCTTAAGCTGATTACAGCAGTGAAGTACCAAAAATCCAAACTGAAAATAAATATTTTTGTCCCCAGTGGAATAACAACATTTGAGATAGACCTCCAGTTCTGGCCATGAGTTGCACTATGACTTGACCTGAATGTAAAGAACACCATGATCTTAAAAACAAGGGGTACGGAGGAGCAGACATAAAACTGTGCTGTTGATAAAAGCAGTTGGAAAGCAGTAGATTTTAAATTGATCTTACCGTTAGTATATCTTGACATGTTGATGAATAGAGTAATTTGTCAAATGTCGGACGGAATGGCTTTAAAATAGAAAATAAGCAATTTACTTTTTTGTTATTTCATCTTTAGAATATCAAAGTTGTTTGGAGAATATAAATATTGAAATATTGACAGCAAAAATATCATGCTTTATTGTCAAATTTGAAATTCACATTACTGATATCCTTTTTTTTTTTAATTTTCAGAATTTTTTAAAATTTGATTTCTATTTATTTATTTTCACCAACCAATATTTAAAATCACGGTCATCACAAGCTTTGTAGCATAACTATCAGTTTCACCAATTATGATCAGCCACTGTTCGGGCAGTAATTCTTCTTTGTAAGGGTGGAATGGGTGTCATAATTGGTGCTTATAAATACACAAAAGAAATTCTCATCTACACAAACATGTGACAACCAATTTTTGCACCATGTGTTTTGGCTCAACTGCTTATATATGCTGGTCAATGGTGCATTATGGGTAATAAGGTCTATTGTATTATCCTAGTGGGTTATTGGGCGGACTCTAATGTTTCAAATTATTCTAAAGGTTATTCAGTATGAATAATTGTGGCTCAGAATGCATTTATTAGTTACTATTTTATAGAGTTGTTAACTTTTTACTTATTATTTCTTATTGTTTCTTTAATTTGCTGTTGATTATTACATTTTCTTGTTTATGTGTTCATTTGTAGGGTATATACAACTGGGTATATGCAACATTTGGTGGATGCTTGTGATTAAAGATAGAAATATTTACAAAATAACTTGTTTGTTAATGAAGTATTAATTACTTTGTATATATGATGCCAAATGCATTACATCAAAAATGGAATTCTTTGAAAGGGGTCTAAGGCGTCATTATTAGGCAGGCTACTCTTTCCTGAAGATTAAATGATTGAATACTTTCCACATAGAACTTGTATTCACCAATTTTTATTTTAGACTTTCTTTGTTTTTGCTGCTTTTTTTCTTTACTTCGCAATTTTTTTTAATGTAAGCAGCCATTTTTGAACACTCAAGAAAGCCATATTCAAAGAGTAAGACTACAGTCTTATTGATGCTTACTAAGTTCCTTTAATGCACAACACGTGGTTGTAGTCATTCAAAACTTTATTGACTTACCACTCTATAGGGTGAATATTGAGCCATGAGAGCTTTTGCCAACATTCCTTTGGGACAAACATTATGTGGTAAAGGTGTCTGGTTATTTTCATCAAAGCTAGGACATTGATAAGTCTGAAAGAAATGAAAAAACAAATGAAGCAAATTATTTACATTCTTCAAACTTATGTTCTCATCTTTATTTCCATATTCACAACGTTTTGGCTGTTGTACACTCGGCCTTCTTCAGGTGATTGGAATTTTGAACTGAACCCATTATTTTGTTTTGTTCACCACTGCAGTAGCCAGCTATTGAACTCACAACTCTGTGGGTCAAGTCAATGGATCCAACCAATGCTTTTATTCACTAGGCCATGTGTCCTTGGAGAGGTGAGTTAAACTGAGACATCTGGAAGAAGCATGACATGGGGAACTAGAACAATCTACCTCGGTGGACAAAATAAAAGGCTCAGTTTGAAATTACAATCACCTGAAGAAGGCCGGAGCATACAATGGGTGAAACATTGTGAATATGGCAATAAAGATGAGGAGAACAGTCCGAACAATGTAAATAATGTAAATAATTACAATACCTCTTTTCAGAAATATAGACAGAAACGGAGTAAAATTTCAAAGAAATTTTAAATAATTTTATACTCAGACAAATATCGTCATCTTTGTGGCTATATTAGACATTTTTTTCAGTTGCTTTACTCTTTAGCCATCATTAGATGGATGTCACATCAGCAGACATTTGTGGACTTTGGAAGAGAATCCTTTCTTGTTTCAGAATGGATCTTAATTTAGAAGAATTCACAAGCCGTTTATTTTTCTTGTTATAACAGAATCCTAATTTCCAAGCTTCCAAGAGGAAGGATTTTTGTTATTCAACACATTTTCTTGACTAATATCTTCATCATTTGTTTTGTTGCTTATTTGAATGCTTTAAGATGGATTAAATAACAAGAAAAAGATGAAGATGTCAATTTGACAATAATCTGTGGTTTTATTCCACTTGACTTTTGCTAGGGGGACACGCCTTAAGCATATAAATAGGCAATGATATTCTCATTCATTCACTTTCCTCTTTTACAATTCTGGCTATAAGATGTAGTTGCATGTGGGGAAAAAATATCCGCCATTGGCGCACGTTCATTTTCATTGCCTTTCTTTTCTCTCATTACTTTTTGTGTTCTTTTATACACATGTCTATCATGTAGGTTAAATGTTTCCTATGTAATTAGTCTTTAAATGTTTTCCTCCTTTATTGGAATTGGAATTCCTTTTGTCAATGCATAAAATTAGTTTATTTTATATTGTTTTATGTTGCTCATTTTTACTTGGACTTACATTCGAGACTGCAATAATTGTTACAGGAAAAATAATACCAGGTGACATGTGTTTTCTACATAAACACAACAAGCACTCCCATTACAAATTCACCGATTACTGAACATCTCAGAATCTTTACCATCTTTAAATTGAAATAAACTTTTATTTGTTCATTAAAAAAATTATTTTTTGGTAAGTTTTCAAGTCAATTCCTTTTTATATTTAAAAACTTTTGTTGTGATCAAAAATCATATCAACACAAAGCATCCAATTCATCTCTGATAGAATCTGTAATGGACAATAATCAAATCTTTTAGAGGTCATTGTACTTCTCGTCTGTGGAACTCTCTTTCATATTTTTGATTTGCAGTCAACTATCATCTTCAAAAATTTAAATGTAACATCAATCATCATCTTCTGTCTCCTTGAATCTTGTTCTTTTATTTCTGTTTGAATTTCTGAGACGAGGAGTTATCGTTATTTATGCTATTTACATTCAGACTATTGTCCTCCTCTTTGCTGTTCTTATCACAACGTTTCGACCATTGTGCCCTCTGGACTTCATCAGGTGTATATCAATCTGGGTAACCTGCAGGAAATTCTGAACTGAACCCTTTATTTAATACTACAGGGGTAGACTGTTCTCATTCCACTGTTCATGTCTAGGGATATTTCATCTAGTTCATATTTTTAGTACTGCTCAGTTATTGCTTACCCATTTCCTTTAAGTCCAAGTACTCACTGCTTGGACCAGGGATTGAACTCACAATTACGATGTCATCAAATTTATGAATCAACACTTTAGTCTAGACTATTGTCTCATACAACAGTAATGCTTTCTTGGTTTCCTTCTTTTTTCCTATCAACTATGAGCTACAAAAATTTAAATACGACATCATTTGTGATCGTCTGTCTCCTTGAATCCTGGTCTTTTATTGGACTCTCTCCTCAATAACATTTTCTTAGCTTCTTTCACTCTCAATAACCCCTTGTATCTCAGGGGCTTTATCACCTTGCTTGGTGTGAAATGATTTAAAAAACATTTACCTTTAGTAAATAAGAAAAGCCTCATTTTTGAAGTTTTGTAAGCGTCTTATACAGTGTTCTCTTCAGTTTCCTGCCTGATTAATATTTTTGCAAAAAAAGTAAAGAAATGTAAAATAATTAAAATCTGTTTACCTCAATAAACTTGGGACCATCGTTTCTTTTCAGGGAATTTGGCTGTGAAAATAAAAAAATAAAATCATAAAAATAAAATTTCTTCAAGAAGTAAACAACTTTTTTCCCAATGATAAAAACTGATTTCGTCCAAATGCCGTCCTGACTATTTCTTACGTCTTAGTTATTTTTCTTCATTACAATTTTTACTCTGACTGTCCATCTACATTTATGAGGAATGAGGAATAAATAAAATATTATGTTGTGAGCAAGACTTTAACTCACATCCCTTCATGTACGGCAACCTCTTGATTTATTGAATCACTGACACTTTTACAAGTATCAGAAAACCAAATCTAACCCTTAAACTTATTCCTTATTTTCCCAAAATGCCTCTGGCCATATTTTTATAGTTTTTTATGTCCACTAATAGTATTAGTAATATTAATGTTATTACTAATACTAATGTTACTAATGGACATAAAACTACAAATCCAGACAATCTCCATCTAAGATTGTTTTTTGAAAGTCAATTACTTTACATTAATATCAACATTCATCGTGAGGTTCTTGACAAGATCCAAAGAGGGATCAGCAATGTAATCCATCCTGACTTGACATCTCAACTTCAGTCACTTTCTCAATGATGTGATATGGAACCACCACTTCTACTCCAACAGTTTCTTTTCTTGCACTTCTCGCCTGTGGAACTTCCTTCCATTTACTTGCTTCCCCAAAAACTACAATCTTAAAAAATTTAACTGTAACTTCAATCACTTTTTTCTATCTTCTTGAATTCCTTTTCTTATACTCTGTCACAATTAGATTTCATTCTGATTCATTGTGCATGCTGACCAGATGTGAACACCATACAAACAGAAAGCAAAATAACAAAAGTCATTTTCTGCACATTAGGCTCTACACATTACATCCAGTCTATAAAGTGTGCTCTGGCGGTGGCCAATCGCAATAGTTCCCACTGGAGGACAAGATACCACTGGGGAACTACTAGACCCACTTAAAAGCAGGCCTCTGAAAACAGCTAGGACAGAGTTGCAGCACAGCACGGCCACTGGCCATCACAAAGGATACTGCTGCTACTGCTGTTACTGCTGCCATGACCTCGTCATCATCATGACAACAGAGTTGCGGCTCAGCCATCACGCACGGCACTTCTATCACCACTGTCCCCGACTTCATCGCCAACACTCAACATGATTGCACTTCTTAACAACTGTTACTACTTTCTGGCTTAACCAACCACCTCGGCAATTCAGCTTCGACTGAAACATTTCAACCTCGACACCACTCAGCAGAGCTATCCAACTTCACCTTGAAATGTTTACCTTGATTCCTCCTAGCTACAAGCCTTCATTGATAACAACACCCACCCATCTCCTCAGCCTACCTCAACAAGGCATTCTCTTCACAGTCAACATCAGTAATCTCTGTTCCATAGAGTAAGCCTATCAACCTCTGTCATCACCTTGGCCTACCTTGACTTGTTTGCAAGGCATTCCCTTCACACTCGACACCAGTGATCTTTGTTCCATAGAACAGGCCTACCAACCCATGCCATCACCTTGGTCTACTTCAACTCATTTACAAGGCATTCCGTTCACAGCCGACACCAGCAACCTTCATTCCATAAAACAGGCCTACCAACTCACACTGTCACCTCAGCCTACCTCGACTTGTTTACAAGGCATTCCCTTCACAGTTGACACCAGTGACCTTTGTTCCACAGAACAAGCCTACCAACCCCTACCGTCACCTTGGCCTACCTCAACTTGTTTACAAGGCATTCCCTTCACAGTTGACACTGTGACCTCCATTCCATGGAACAGAGCTACCAAGACCACTCCAATCTGACATCACCCAGGTTCAATACAACATATCTACCAACTGACCAAATGACCTACCACCATGACCTCAATCAACCAAATGTGCACTGAACATATCCTGTGACATCAGCCATATCAGCACAAGAAATGGTTCAACTCTTAACACTATGCTTACATCAGTTTGCCATTCCTGTATTCTCTACCAACAATAAATGTTGTTTCAATCTGATATTCGTTATTCCTTTTTCTTGCTACCGAATTCTTAATATAACATGTTCATCTTTTATCCTTTCTTCAATCCCTCTTATACCCAGTCTTTTCTCTCACTTTCACTCTCTGGAACCCCTTGCATATTTGTGATATTCCCACCTAGCTTGGAGTGAAATGATTAAAAAAAAGTATCAATATTCTGTTTGTGTAATGGAGTCTAAATATCTAAATAAATCACAATTTCTGATTTTGTAGTGATATACGGTGATGCTCATTAAACAAACTGAAAGCTTGAAAAATGACCTTTTAATATTGCATGATATCAAAGCCACATTTGGGGACAACATTCTTATTTCTGTTTTTTCTCTGGTCAGTCTCAACCCAAATAATTAAGAGAAGTGCAGGTTGAATTCAAACTCCATAAAAGATGCCTGTTGGTCAATCCCCATTAACAGGAAACACTACAAAGGAGAGAACCCTATTTGGGACTGTTTCACTTTTTGCATTTCCAAAATCAAGCAGCAGCCATCCCGTCTTGCTGCTGAATGATGTACATGAATAAACTGGAATCATTTTTTTAAACTGTATTTTTTGACAACAGGGTCATTTTCAATGAGACAACTTTTTCTGCATCCAGCCACAGTGATCATCCAAGAAGCTGCATCTAAAGCCCAACTAGCTGCTGATCCAATGCCCAATGCTACAACTGTGGCATCTCAATTTCAGATCCAGATATGGAACTGGAGAGAAAACAGATTGAAAAACCTCACAAAAATGAATATTATTCAATATAAACATTATTCTAAATGGTACAAAAAGAACCATTCAGCAGTTTGTCAAGAGAACATAAAATGCCAGTTAATGCATGACCATGACTAAAATAGATGTACATTGAGGTGTAATGGATATCCACTCGGATTGAGAAGTCAGAGAACTGAGTTCATATTCTAGTCGAGTTCATTACATTCACATATGTGCAACTACCCTTGGGAAAGGTATGAATCCATCTCTTCTCCTCCATCTATTGGTTAAATAGCAGGGCAGAAGACTGGTTTCTATAACTTTGGTTGGAAACCAGTCTACCACAGAAAGAATTGGCAATATACTGCGGGAAAATCTTCAAATGCTCTCTTCCAACCTGCCTTGAGCCAGCTTGGAAGTGTAAAATTAAAATAAGAATAATATTTCAGGTTGATGCACAGTCCGCAGGAAGCAGAATAAGCATTATTTGAATGGCTAAAAAAAAACTGAACATTCTTTAAATGAAAGCTTTGAGCAAATAATTGAAAATTTAAGAGGGATTAACCCATAACACGAGTTAGAAAGTTGCACATCTTGGGTGCAATCATAAAACCCTACCTCTTAGATTAAGTTTCTATATTGTCATGGTTGTAAAAATTTTCTGTCTCCTTTGGGAGGTCCTTTATTATATTGATGCCATATATTGGTTCACTAAATCACATGAAAACTTAATGTCAACTTTATTATGAATTATTATTATTAAGTCACTTTGTATATAAAAAAAAAACATTCATACTGATATAACGTAGAAAATGTCTCAGGTGATTAAAAGAGAGCAGTTTTGCTTTTGAGGAATTAAAATTAACAAGAAAATCGAATATCAACATGAGTAATCAAGAAGTAGTAGGCAATAAACTTGGGACTCTGTGGATGTTGAAAATTATATGAAGCTCAATTTATAATCATGAGATCAGAGAAAGACAACTCCTGGTATGCAAAAGCCAAACATGACATCTGGTGGGAGATGCACAATCACCTCCCCAAAGAAGAATTTGTCAACATTCTAAAGCATAACAAACAGCAGAGAAGGCTGTGGTGTACATCATCTATCTCTCTTTCTCTCTCTCTCTCTCTATATATATATATATATATATATATATATATATATATATATATGGTGAACTCTCTTGGCACAGACAACAAATGAGGTCTCAGTAAAATAAAGGGACATTCAACCTCTATAGGCATACATACATCTCTTGAAGTATTGCAGGTGTTTTGAAAACCCATTTTTGACACATGGGACATGTGTAAGACCCATTTCACTTGAGTGATTGAAGATCACATATATTTTCTGTTTGTGACCTGCTCTTTGCAGAAAATTGCACGCTTGTGGCCCACACCCTCGAGGATATGCAATGAATATCATTAATAAATTCTTTTGTGCAAAGCTTTTAGCCTGACCAACAACATAAACCAAAACTTGTCTATCAGCTAATCTGTTACCATCCCACAGCTTTTGCTGCTACTGTTTATATTGAGAGAAAAGTTTTGAAAACCATTTCTTCTTTCTCTGATCTTGGCTCCATTGTGTCCAACAATGCTAAGATGCATAAATAAATACATTGGAAAGGCTAGTTCTGTTTTCAGTAATCATTACCACAAACTTTGAAATACTTATGATGTTTCATTAAAGGTAAAAATTGATGTGTACACATCAGTAATTTGAACATCCCGACGCTATGGTGAAGAATATTGGACTCTTTACCGATGACACATCAATCAACTTGATTCTTTCTACGTGTGTTGCCTATGTACGATCTGCAACAGAAAACTGGGTCATTGCATTTGAAACAGTGAAGTCCTGACGAAATGCAACACAACAGGTATTGAAGCCATCCTAATGAAAATCCCCTCAGGTGGGAAGGACATCTTTCTTGTACGAGCAACAGTAGACTTCCAAAATAACTCCACTTTGGCTAGCTTCTAACAAGCAGGCCACTCTTGCGTTTGACAAAATCAGACAATCTGAAGCTATGCAGCATCCTCTTTTCTTCCTGAGAAAACAAAGCATCAGAGGAAAGGAGCTGAGTGCCTGTCTTGCTTCTCATTTATACAAAGGTTTGAGTGACACCAACTTGAACATCAGGATCAAATTAAAGCAAGTTGGCAGCATGCTGCTTCTCTCAATGATAGCCTTTTGCCTGCCACCGTGACTTTGTTGCATGCAGTAAAGCAGGCCTTGCTGTCCGCTTGCAGAAACGTGTGGCAATTGATCCTCAACCATTCAAGCAAAATAGTTCAACCACATGTTCCATCTGTCTAGAAATCTGTAAAACATCTGCAGGCTTAAGAAGACACATATGTTTATTTTACTGAGCCCGTATTTGTTGTCTGTGACAAGAAAGCCTATATATATATATATATATATATATATATATATATATATATATATACACACACTCACACTATCTGCCTGTTGCCTTATGTTATATAAGGTGTCTTGATGAGGTTTCTGTAATCAAATTGTTTTACAGAGTGGAGTGATTGGTACCATACCTAACATCTGTTTCCTGAGGAAGAGTTGGTTTCCTCTTGGGGTATTTCCTTTCCTTAGACAACCACATGATCCCATGCTAATGAGTTCCATCTATCCAGGTTTGGGAATTCAGAGCTTTCCTTTTTCTAGACTGGTTGCCAACCAAAGCTGAAAGTGTCTAGTCAGTCCTAATATTTTTTTAACCCTACCTGGTAGGAGAAGAGATGGATTCATACCTTTCCCAACGGTATTTATGGGAAAGTCAATGTAATGAACAATTGGAATTCACACTCAGATCTCCAGTTTCTCATTTCGAAATGCTAATCATTACACCACCCGTGCATCTATGCACAAATCTGAAAATTAGTCAGATGAAAAAATATACTGAGAAAAATGACTTACTTCAGCCGATTTTGCAAGCCAGCTGTAAACTGAAGAACTTGTATCATCTACAAATAAATTTAGAAACAAAGCAAACATCTAATTAGAAAAGATATACAAAGGATTTCTGAAAACAAGAATGAATTCAATTAAACTTAGGGTTGCTGAGATAATCCGCTGCTGGTGCCCAAGACCAAAAAGAGTGCAACTCTAATGCCAACAAGCTGAGCCGGCCACATAGAAGATTTGTCATGACCCCCTCCACTAGTTCACAATACAATAACTACAAAGCCAAGAAAGGTCACTGGACTGTAGAATAATCCTCAAGGGTGCCTGACACTCTCAGAAGAATCTCGATTGATTGTGAGGCTTACAACAATGCTCAGCCTCCTAAATGTGAGGAGTGATGGTAAAGCTAGAGAACGTATCCCTAACATTCCCCTCCAAAAATACCATGGGGAATACACTTTCTCCTCCTCAATTTATAGGCAGAAGCACACAAATGCATGCTGGGATTTCTTCCTAGACAATAAAATAGGCTGGTTCTCAGTTTCATATGACTCCGTCCTGGTCTGTCTTGTCTTGAAGTCAGACCACTACATTTGCTTGTCTGAGTTTGCTTTTGTGTCAACCCCAATTCTTAGTTTGTGAACTTATTGCCATATTACTTTTGCTTTGCCTTTTCACTGTTAATTTGCCTTACATATATTGTCTGTTAGTTTTATATTATTTCTTTTTGCCCAGTTCTTTTCTTTTTCTTGTTATTGCTTATTGCAAATTTTGTCAGTTTAGTTTGACAGACAGTTCTGTTACTTATTTTACATTTAATCATGGCTAATCACTCTAAATAGGGACAAGAGTAATGTTTACTGAAATTCTGCTATGACTGGGAAATATTTATTTATTTTAATCTACCATCTAATCTATGATTCTTATCAAAATGTCTAAGCCCAGAATCTGGTCGAAGGTAGTTTGGAAGGACCATATCTGTTCAAAGGTACTTTGGAAGGCCCTATCTGGTCGTAGGTACTTTGGAAGGGTCCTATCTGGTTGAAGGTACTTTGGAAGGGTCCTATCTGTTCAAAGATAGTTTGGAAGGCCCTATCTGGTCGAAGGTACTTTGGAAGGGTCTCCTATCTGGTTGAAGGTACTTTGGAAGGATCCTATCTGTTCAAAGGTACTTTGGAAAGGCCATATCTGGTCAGAGGTACTTTTAGATATGGCCATGTGGTTCCCTAACAAGAAGGCCTTTGT
>OZ010612.1:1171327-1223827 GCA_963932145.1 Acanthosepion lycidas
TTCTTTTTCTCATATTCTTTCACACTCAGTAACCATTTGCATCTTAGTGGCTTTATTGCCCTACTTGGGGTGAGATGATTAAAAAAAATGTGGTTTTACAGAAGGAGTTGAGAATATCATGAATGTAACATGTGAGTGACAAGGAACTTTTAAAGAAAATGGGGGGACACTTATACATAAAATCAGAAAGAGACAGTTGAAATTTCTGAGAAACATCATGAGGGAAGGTTGTTTGGAGAATATGACACTCACAGGACACAATGGAAGCAAGAGGGGCAGGGGAAATGAGTAACCTACCTAATGAGCTTGAGTAAATGATGACAGAACAGGGAGGGATATTAAGAACTACAAAGGATAGGAAGCTGTGAAGAGCTATGATCGCTCACGTCCTGAAAGGGTACCACACGTGCATGTGTGTGTTTCTGTCTGTGAGCGTATGTGCATACCTTCATGATTTAAACAACACAAAAATTATAGAAACAAGAAAAAAAATGAAAAACCAAGAAAATAATAAAATTTCTATTTGAAATATACCAGAATATTTTTTTTTTTTTTTTTTTGCTTACTAGAAATAGTAAAATAATAATCCTTTAGCTTTCAATTAAAGCTAAAATGAAAGCTTCAAGAAAGTTTTTACATTTTTATAAAAATACAAATGTCTGAATTTTGATCTTCTTGATCTTTAGAATCTTTCTTTACTATGTTTAGCGTCATTAGTTACCAACACGTTGTCAACAAGAAAAATGTAAAATTTCTTTGACAAATAAATAATAATTTGCAAATATATTTTCTTAAAAGGATACGGTATTTAATATTTGCAATTTCTTTTCTTAACGTTTGACGTTGTTTTATTTCGTCTTCCGTTTCAACTTCTTTGTCTTTAACGATTTGAACAGCAATGGATTTTCGGTTCAACAGTTCGTCCATGTTGTAAAAATGTATTTCTTTGGATTTTTGCCACTAAATACGAGAACAAAATCTGAACAAATAATTAATTATTCCGAATTTATTATTATTGATTTTAAAAAATATTACTTACGACTAAATTATTGCAAATGATTTTTTTTTTCACTATTATCGATTATTACAGTGGCCGAAATATATTTTGGGATATAACTTGTTGTCACTTGGTCTCGAAAACTAACTAAAATAATTCCTGAAACGATTATTCAAACCATAATCTGCCGATGCTTAAGAAGAGATTATTTAACTTTTTCATTTAATATTCAAACACAAAAGGTGTTACCTTTTGTTGTGTCGGAAACCTACCACCCCTCTTGAAGATGAACTTGTCTGCGTCTGTGAACAAAGACTTTTAGTGGTGGCATGTCAATTGACATGGAAAAAGACAGTGAGACAGAGAAGTTCTTAGCTGAGCTAGTTATTGACTACTCGGGCGATTTCTGTACCTTTTTTTTTACCAACCTGTTAAAACCCTTTTTAGTTTTTATTGTTACGTGTTATTTGGCGTTTGTCTAACCAAATCAACATCATAACACCTTTTCCATATAATAATTGATAGTAGAGTACAGTACAACAGATATTCTGCCCTCTGCAAGAAGAATGAAAATGATAACAAACATATTAGGACTTTATTAGAGAACCGAGAAAAAAAAGTATGGAATAAGAAAGTGAAGGTAGTACCAGTAATTAATGGAGGAATGGGAATAGCTCCTTTGGGATGATATTAAAAAAATTATTTGATGAAGAATTATGACAATTTTTAGGCCACAACAGTACAGACACTACTAAGTAAAGATTAAAAAAGAATATTAAAAAATGCTCAAGATTTGAGGGTACTTATGCCACTTGGTCCTTAGCAAAAATCACCAGAACTATAACAGATTAGGAGGAGGAGGAATAGGCGGAGGTGGAAGAGGTGGCGGAGGAGGATCATCACCACCACCAGGCTTTTTTTTGTTTGAGTAACTCAGTAAAGCCTGTTAGTGTTGTGGATAACAACCTGCTGAAGCCAGACTATGTACGCCAAGCCTGTTGGGCACAACGCCTTCTCCACTAAGGCTTCCAGTCCTGTTTTTATGTCTTCACCTTCAATGTTTTTTTGATTTGATATCATTTATTCAAGGTTTTTTGTCTGTGTCTGTAAAGGTATCCTTACTTAGTGCAATTTTTTTGTTTTTTTATCGTGATGACATGGTCACTAGGCCTGTTGCTATCCAAGGTTTAGATTCCTCAACTACTCTTGGAGTCCAACCTACCCGGACATTATTATTATTATTATTATTATTATTATTGAGAATAATACTCGCGATTTCAAGATACTTGCTGTAACTTGGTCCCCAGCAACAATCACAACATTTCCTTAAAGGCTAGATCTTCTCTGGGCCGTGACCCTTTTTTTTTTTTTAGTTTTTACTTTCCTATCCTTCGTACCTCTTCTTTTAGCAATATTTGTCTTACACATTCTCATTAGGTAGGTTATTCACAATTTTCCTCTGCTTCTCTTGTCTTCAGTATGTCTTGTGAGTATCAAAATTTCCAAGCCTTCTTTCCTCATTATGTTTCTTATAATTTTCAGTTGTCTCTTTCTGATACTATGTCTCTCGTAACATGGGTTACCTCCTTGATGAAAGGAAGTGGGAAAGTGATGTGTTCCGAGTCGCAGGTGGTTTATCGTCCATACACAAAGTAGAAAGCTGCTAACTTGGCACAATATTTTTAACAGCAAGATAAAATGTGTCTTTCTCTTAACATTTCAAATAGGTAAATTGCTAAATCGCTTCAAAAGACTTTTTTCGTATTTCAAGCTTTACTTAAATAGTTCAAACAAATTCCATACGAAAAGAGTTTATTCATCAAAATATATCCTATCATATTTTATTTTCTGTTTCCATCATTTTATGCTTGTAAAATTTGTCTGGTTTAGAGGTAAAAAAAGAAACTCCCTATGCCCGTTTTCAAGCTCATCAACATTGTTGATTCTCCGTCCGTGCAGGAAATGGGTCATAGTCCGGTAAAGGTGGTAAATTGATAGTGCAAGGTCTGGACTGTTGGCAAGGTTGCCACAAGTTTGCACTTGGTCATATTAGCAGTGTGTGTTGGGGCATTGCCATGCTGTAGGAGTGTGTGCCTTCGTTTGACCAATGTCAGATAGCGGGCTTTCAACGCTTCATATATTCACTGCAGTTATTGAGCATAAGGGAGGACAAGCTCAAAGGGTACCCCCCCTGAAATTTCACCAAACACACAACATGACTTTCTGTTCAAATCGCCCTTGTTTGACAGCAAGTGCTGAATCCTGGCCGGAAGGAAGTGACTGACATCCTATTATTGGGATTACAAAAATAGGAACCATTTTTCATCTTCCGTTACAATTCGACGCCAAAAACAGGCATCTTGAGGGTTTGCCAGCAGTTGTTTTCAATTGTTCACACGTTGATGAGTCTGATCATTGGTCAATTCATGAGGAACATCTCGACGGCACCTGTTCACAAGGCCAAGCTTATGAAGGTGTCGACTGAAGATACTTTGTGAAGGCCCAAATTCTACCAACAATGTATGAGTGCTTGTGTTTGGCTGTTGTTCAACCATTTCAAACATGGCCTCATCTTCCACAACATAAGGGCTCCTTGACCTTGGTTTGTCTTCAAGTTTGGTGTTACCTTCCTTGAAATGTCTAAACTATTTTTTTTTTGCCACACGTTCCTGGGCCTTCCACGCCATTCATTTCTTTAGCCATTACCCTTTCACTCAGTCTTTTTTTCTACAGGTAGCATAAAATGGCTCAAATTGATTTTTTTCTCCACTCATTATCAAAGCTGTAAATTAAAGAATACGCAATTGTTTATATGTTATATATAAAAATAAAGAACAATTCAGTAACGATTGGACAATTTGTATCAAATTAATGATATAATATGGAGATTACAGGATTTAAAGTTGTTTATTAGTGTATTGTAGGTGTGTCTGTGTTCATAAACAATTAAAGAAAAAGCATACGAGAACTTGGGTATCTGCTTCAGAGAGTTTTATATTCTTTTTTGTTTCTAGTTTTCAATGTCTCTTGGGTATGTCCATTTTCTTTTTATGGTTCAGAAGTAAATTAGGTTAAGTAAGGATAAGAGTGGTTATAATGGTCAAGCTCAAGTCAGCTTTGCACGGAGTTGGAACGACCAAAGTAAAAATTGTACTTCCTTCATTGGTGGAGGTTTTGCAAAACATGCCCGAACGATATACTTTGGAAATGGAAAGAGAACGCGGTTCTGTCCTTTTCGGAAATCGTGTCACAAAATTGCACAGATGACTAAAACCCTTTCTGGCTCCTTTATTAACATCATGGGAATTTTTTTATTATTTTTTTATTCTTTATTATTATTTTATTTATTTTATTTCATTTTCCCACAAGATATATGTTGCCGAAAATCATCAGTGAAAACCCGAAAAGAATTTTTGACTCAACCTAATTCTTTTGTTTAGAATTAAACAGCTATTTACAAAAATGTCAAAAAATGTGACTAAAACTAATGGACACTGCTTGCAATATCATAGAAAATACTAATGTTACTCTTTCGTTGTTAGGTCATTAAGTGTTCCTGGTACCAGTAATTCACTACTATCTGCTGTATAGTCAGGTCACCAACAACCAAATCTCACTTCAGGCTTTTTGTGTAAAGTAAGGAGAATGGCTAGACACCCAGTAGAATTATAAACAAGACCTGTCAAATGGCAGATGAACATTTTTGTTGTGCCAAAAAGGCCATCTAGGACAATTTAGTAGACTGGGCTTCCTAGATATTATGATGACACGGCATTGCTGGGTGGATGACTTTCTAGAGACTAAACACCCTCCCCACCGAATCAAATAACAGTGGAGAGTGATAGGCTCCGCCAGATCCATTTGGCCCTGCTATTCATGTCTTTCAACCTAGATATATGGCGGAATTGGTCGGGTGCTTAGTTATGCAGTGACTGAATGGTCACACTCACTTTATGGGCTGCCACCTCTTCCTCTTATTGTTGCTCATGATGATGATGATGATTGAATGTTGTTCTTAAATAAGCTAAGCATGATTCGCAATTTCTACAAAGACACACCGACTAAGATCAGACTAAGCAAATAAATAAAGGATCTCCAGATAACGGTGTCTTAGTGTCAAATTTCAAGAGTGGGAGAAAGAAAAAGAAAACTTTGTTTAAAAGCTAATAAGCAGTTAAAAGAGGATTGATGAAGAAAAAGAACAAAATTGAAGTATGGATCTCCCAGTAAAACTGGTTAAGACTCAAGCATAATGCATAAATCTAATAAAATTGATAATTAAATTAATTAGTATTTTTTAATAACTTCATAAAAAAAAAACGTACAAAAAAGTTGTCGATACGAAACTTTGATTTTGCTTCTAGCTTTACATGAAAATTTGTTGACAATGGCAGTTGTCATGTGGAGATTTGCATGGTGTGGATTTAGGCAAATTGTTTATTGACCGAAATAGGAAATAGTCAGGTAGCAACAGACAAGTCTTAAAGATGCCAGGGTGAGTTTGTTGGCAATACCTGTTTGCTATAATTGGCCTTGTCATTGCTATTTCGTAATGTTACCCTGGGTCTTGTGCTGTTGGTTACCTTAGCGACAATAAATCATCAAGAAGAAAGTCTTTCTTTTTCATTATTATTTTTTTTTGCTTTTTCTGAATATGAAATTATTTGTTAAAAAGCAACTTGTCTTTTCTCTTTAATCCGACTTGGATTCTCTATTTAGCTGCATTGACTGCAAACCTTTTACAACATGGACATGATAAGGTTAAAAGAAGAAATTATTTATTTTGTTTGATTTTTAAATTTATTTTTAAATAGCCATAATTTATTTTTTCAATTCATTTTTTTTTAATTTCCAACTCCGTCCCCCAGTGCCAATAATTTTGAGTAAAACAACCTTTTTGTTTGAAAATGTACAAGACAAAATAATTGATATACTAAAAAATGGTGTAAGTGAAAATATAAAAACTTTGACTAACAACATAAATGGAGGAATGTGGTGTGTGTGTTTTTTTTGGGGGGGGGGTTGTGTTTTTGCCCGAATTTCTATGAAGCATCATTGGTAATGTTAATTTATTGTTAATTATTGGCTAGTTTCTCTTTTATTTTTTTTAAACTTTTGCTTTAAAAGACAAAAAAAAAATGAAAGAAAAAAATATCGTAGTTTGAAATACAGTTCCCCCCCCCCCGCTCCAAAGTACACGGTAAGATTTTGTTTACTTTTTTTGAATATTAAGCTAAAAAGTTTGTTTTTTGTTTGTTTGTTTTTTTCGTTAGTTCCCATTTTCAAAATGGGAAACCGGCCTAAACAAGTGTGTGTGTTTTTTTTAAAAACCATTCTGTAACCTCGTCACTCTAAGTAAGATCTTCCAACGAGAAAAATGCTATTCCCTAACCACCCTCTCTTATTTTAAATTTGATAGCATTTATCTTCAGGTAAAGCTGTAAAAATCTGACAACTTTACTAATCTTGAATCTAACTAAAAAAGATCGACAGTTTTTGAAAAAGTTTGGAGTTTTGTTTGTTTTAATTATTTCATCCCCAAGCAAGGTGACAAAGTCACTAAGACACAAACAAGTTATACTGAGAGTGAAAGAATCTGAGAAAAACATTATTGAGGAGAGAGGACAATATTTTGTTTCTCTAAGACCAAATTGCTGTTAAAATTTGATTCTCAACTCTAAAACCACAAATTGTTTTTATCAGGTGGTGTGGAGCCGTAGGGTTAAAATGAACATTTGATTTACCCACGGCAAGAAGATTAATGAAGGATGGTAATGACAACAAAACACATGAGTAATTTTAACAAAACAAGAAAAAGAATTTATTTACAAATTTAAAAGTTTGAAGTTGTCTCAGTAGATCATTTCAGGAAAATAAATCAGAAATTTTTAAAGTAGTTTTAACATATTGTCATGCAGAGGAAATGTTCATACAACAGATTAAATGATCTGACACAAAATAATTTTAAAAAAAATGTTTAAGGCAAAGGTCAGAGAGTTCATTGCTCATCAAAGATATATAGGGTTTGCATATGTTCAAAATTAGATGAAGAAAGAGAGTTTGAAATAGCTTTCTTAGATTGGTGAGAGAAAATTCTTTGAAGTACAGCTGATAATATAATTGGGAAGTAATTTCACACAGGTGAATACTTCAATGTCAGTCTCAAGGAACTGAAACAAAGCCGTTCACATGACTTCAGACACTCTTCTGATTGATTTAATTTTTCTCCACATCAAAAGGAATTTCACATAGGATTGCTACTTTCTTTCTTCTCCTCCTTGGCTCACCAACTATTTTCTGTGAAGGCAAGGTTTTCAATGGCCGAAAAATTTTCACATGCCCACTAATTGCATTTCTTCTACTTACCTCACCAATTTCTGTGAAAGGCAAAAATCTCACATAGGTTCACAAATTTCTTTCCTTCTTCCACAGTTCTTCAAATTTGAAGGAAGTTATTTTGCATTCACTACAGTTTCTAATTGGAGTTAAAAATAAAAGGCAATTTTTTTATTTTAGATTTCCAGACTTTAAATGATCTATGGTAGCTTTTGGTGGGAACTCATGAAAAAGAGCCATATTTTTTATCAATTTATGACATACCCCAAATTAAAAAAAAAGGAATTTTATTGTATTGTCATAAACTTGGTACTGTTAGAAAGCAAAATAATATCTGCCACTTTTATTAGCTTCTTGTGAATGATCTGAAAATTTGATTAGCCTTTCTATTTGATATGCTCTGTCAAATAAAAGCCTAATCAAATCTTCAGATCATCTAATCTTTTTGTACAAATATTTAATTTGACATTGTCCCTTTCTGAAATATCTTTGTTTTTTTTTCTACAGAAGTGCCCCTCTTCAAAAAATAATAATTTTTTTTCACATTGAGCTCTCCAGATCTTGAATATAATTTTTTTTTATTTTCTAAATTTTAAGAATAGAGGGAGGAGTTCAGCTTATTATGTAAATACATTGTCAATCAATTCACTTATGCAAGACTAAATAAAATAAAAATAAGTAAAGATATACTTTAAATTCCTTTACAATGGCTGTTTTCAAATTATTCAAAATTTTCTATGTAAGCATGTAACACAACTTAGGAAAAAGCTAAGAATCTGCTTTAAATAATAGAAATATTAACTTTTTGATTTGAAATTTTATAAGGTAAATAAGAATATGCTTTATCGTGTGATATGAGTATTTTGGGGTGGGGGCTTGCCTAGGGAGATCAGTTAACAATAAATTTACTTAGCAAACTGAACTCCCCTCTTAAAATTTAGAAAAAAAAGATCTGTATTTGTAATAGAAATATGAAAAAAACCTTTTTTTAAATCATTATTTGTTAGAGTTGTACATTTCTGTAGAAACCTTTTTTTTTTTTATTTTTTTTTTTTTTATCAACAAATTCCTTTTTTCATCCCAATTTTGCTCTCCTGACTTTTTTAAAGTGATTTAATCCCAAAATTAGGAAATTGCTCTTTCGGATTTAGTTAACCTTCCAAATCAACATGACATTTGAACTTTGACTTTCTCCTTAACACACAGTATTGAAAAAAAAAAAAAAAAAAGAAAAACTGAAACATTACCTAATAGGTTCTTTCTTTTATGTTTGCTTAAATATTTGAATACCTTTTTTTTTTTAATTCAACTTCAATTCCTACAAAAATGATAGAAAAATTTTAGAAAAAGTAATTGATTTCTTCCAGCTTTTTTTCTTCCTCTTTTTATATCAAAACCAAATTCTGAGCCACTTTCTTGAATGAAGTTGGCAATTAATGACATAATATTTATAATTTTAATGTATAATGTTTTTATGGCCTCATTTCAATTTTTTTTATTGCCTCATTTCAACAGCTTTTTAAATTTTTATCTTTCAGAAGCAAAATACCATTTTTTGGGAATAAATTCTCACCTAAAAAAATTCCAAGTCGACGTAGTCAGTCACTTTCCAACTTGAACCTTGATTCAACACAGTTGAAACAAGAATTTGGTATTGAATGTGGTCCTGCAAAAATCAACCTGGGAGGAAGTGAAATGGCATTTGAAGATGGACAATGGATTCCAGGTCAGTATTATTAAACATTCTTTTTAGTCTTCTAATTTGCAAGATCAGAATTTTTTTTTTTTTTTGTGGGATGGGTTTTTTTTTTCTTTTTCTTTTCATACAAGAGATTGTTAAGTTTCTATTCAATACAAACTGATCATTTGCCAAACAAAATGCTCATCTCTGAAATTGTTTTGTAATAGATCTTTGATTTGTTAAGTTTGGCACAAGGCCATATTTCTGGAGCACCTGATGAAGAATGAACTCATTGCTCTGTGGTAGAAGTTACCCATTTCTACCGAGGAAGAAAAGTTCTTCTGTAATAAAAATTCATAGGAACTTCTTGTTTTCTCATGGCATCAGTTGGGTCTCAAGCTTAGTTGGCAGATTTTGAAGATAGGTGAGCCTTCTGGACTTGGACAATTGATGCAACACCATTTTTTCCCATCCTAGGTTCGGCTATATTTAATCTGTGTGAGGTTGAGGTTCAAATCTCGTGAAAGTCAATTTGACAAGGGGGGTGACTTGATAATATCAGCCTGGGAAGAAGATTCCTCGCAGCACCTTTGGAAAATGCCTGAAAACCATACCCTGTGTTGACCAAAGCCTTGTGAATTAAAATGTGTATATTTTCTTGCGCAAGGTTACAAGTCATCGTGACTGAGAGTTTGAGTGTACTGCCCTTGTTCAAACTCTTGATCATGCCTCATTATTCATTCTCTTCCAGAAACTGTAACTAAGGTCTGCTCTGCATAGTTGCAGCATCAACCACAGGTTGGCTTTGTAGGTGTTGAAGAAATGCAAATGTACCTGAGCAGATATCTGCAACAGGGATTAGCTACCCACCCAAGTTGACAAATGTATATTTATGCTTGTTGGGTTGACACCTTTTTGTTTTCTTCCTCCTACTTCCTCTTTCTCTTCAAGGATTTTTCTAGGTCAAATCTTTTATTCATTTCCTCTTGTAATTTTTAATAAATTGTCTGGATGATTTAAACCATTTTATAAACTCTGGTTTGATGAAGCAGTTGTCTGTCTGAAATAAATTATTACTGAAATCTTTAATGATTTATTGAGTTTTTCCTTTGATGTCTATCATATTGCTCGGGATTTTGATACATTCAGCACTCTTCATGGATCTATCTTTTTAATATTTTATATTAAAAAGACCTATTTGGATTATCCTTACCACTTTGATATAATGATATATATATATATTCCAGAGAAATTAAACATTAATTACAAGAAATAGTCACTTAGTTTTGTCTATGCATCGAATATTGATGCCATATCTGGTCTGGTGCTTCTGCTATGTATTTCGAAATTCTTGATAAAATTGAAAATCTGCAATGTTATTGGTACTGACCTGGCATCTCTGCTTCAGTTACTTTCCCACCACTGTAACATGGCTTCCCTCTGTGCCTTTTCTATAAATATTTTCATGGTAATTGTTCTGATGAGCTTTGTTTTTGGGTACCTAGACTTTATGAATTTAAGCGTACTACTAGATTGGAGGCATGATCTCATCATTTTTCGGTTGAAATGGTCAAATGTAGCCATAAGTTCTATGTTAATAGTTTCTTCCCTGGCACTTCTCATTTGTAGAACTCTCTTACGGCTTCTTGTTTTCCAGTCAACTTTGATCTTCAAAAATTTCAATGCAAAGTAAATCGTTATCTTGTGTCTTCCCAATTTCTGTCCTTTTATTGTGGTCTCTTCTTAATTTTCTTTTTCTCATATTCTCTCACACTCAGTAACCCCTTGCATCTTAGTAGCTTTATTGCCTTGCTTGGGGTCAAATAATAAAAAATGGACCAGTTATGTAAGAATGGACTCTTAGTTTCAAGTCAAATTATCTGTTTTATAGAAATCTGTTTAAAAGGAACATTCCTGTAACTAGGGGGGGGGAGCAGAATTGGTTTTGATGTGTCCCCTGTTAATTGCAATACACTGTTTAGAGATTTTTGTGGTGACTTTTCAAAAAGTTGACCAATTTTTGTTTAAATTGATTTTTTGATAAAGTGCAGTGACAATTTTCTTTTTTATTTGGTTTTGCCTTTTGGTAAGCAACCAGAAAAGTTTGCCCCACCCTCTGACCTTTTATTTTTTCTTTTTCTGACTGACTGGAATTAGCTTATCAAAATCCAGTGTCATCTTTTTTTAGAAAAAAAAAAAACAAAAAAAAAAAACAAAGTCTGTAAAGTGTTGAATGCTGATTTGGTTTGACAATTAAGTTTAATTTCAATACCATGCAATTTGTGAAACAAGACAATTCATTGCCACTCAAATGAGAAAATAAATCTAACATTAAATATTTATATAGAAAATAAATCTATTGAAACTTTAACAAATGGTGACAAGGTGCATAATAAATGAAATAAGGGTAAGAAATGGCACCAACTTGGTTTTGATAATTGAATGTGATGGGAAATTCTTGTTCACTCGAGGATTGATGTTCAAGATCACACTTGATTTCAATTCCACATGTTAACGGTTGATGTGACTCAAGTGCTTTTTTTAATTGTAATGATCACAAAAAGATTGTGCAGGAGGATTATTACTACAAAGCAGAGGATGAAAATAACACACTTCAAGTTGAGAAAATAGAAAGCATTAAAGAGAAATAAAAAAAAAGTGATACGTGTGTTGTATTTCTCAAGGTGTAAACACTGAAGGGAAGTGAATAAATTTCTAATAGGATATTGAGATGAGCTGGCAAATGATTTTTTTTATTTCACCTCAAGCAAGGTAATAAAGCCACTAAGGCTGAGTGTGGAAGGGTTACAGAAATGTATAAGAAAAGGTAAAACATTATTATGAAGCAAGAACAATAAAATAAGAATGAATAGGTATGATATAAAAGCCATGATATCTTTATTCTTTTATATAAACCAGTTATAATGATATATGGTGGCCTAAGAAAAGTTTTTAGCCAGGAGATATAAATTACATCCAATTTCAAAATTTAATTACATAATCCATACTCAACATAAATAAACAGTATTTGGAACTGGTATAGAATAGGTCCTCCATTTGATAGTTTCAGTGCTTGTATTCGATTTTTCATGGATTTGATCAAATTATCAACAATCGTCTGATCCATATTTTGCCACTCCTTTAGCAATGTTTCTTTAAGGGTTGCCATTGACGTGATTTTGGTTGCACACATTCAAATTTTTCAGTGAAAGTGCTCCCAAACATGCTCTATTGGATTCATGTCAGGACTTTGGGCGACCCATAGCAGTAACTTGATTCCTTGTAATTCCTTCTAGGCTTTTGCTACTTTGCTCATGTGATATGGCACTCCATCTTCTTAATAAAGGTCGACATTCTTATCAATCTGATTGGTTTCAAACAGTAGGAGTAGTACTTTCTTTAATATTTGACAGTATTTTGGACCATTCAACCGCTCGTCAACAAGAATCAACTCAGATTTCCCTCCAAACCAGAGAGTGACCCACACCTTTACTCCATCCCCTCCATGTTTCACAGTTGCTGTAGACATTCACTGTTCCAAGTCTCATTCTGATTTCTCCAAACATAAACCTGTCTCGAATTTGAATATTGGCAGAATCTATTTTCATCTGACCAAATTACACACTGCCAAAATTCAAATCTTGGCTCTTGAATTCTCTCGCCCAGTCCATACACCTGTTTTTGTTAACCTCTGAAATCAAGGGTTTCTTTCTTGCAACTCTTTTTTGATAGCCTAGGTCTTTCAGTCTTTCTCACCACATATGGCGACATTTTTATGCTTTGATGACGGTTTCTGATGACTTCCATCTTCAGCGCCCTTTTCGTATATTCAGACACGATGCTTGCTCTTCCTGAATGTTGTTCCACATGACAATGGCCTTCTTCATTAAATTTCTTGACAATATTATTAACCATTTGATTATTAACCTGGAAAAACCTAGCAATTTCTCTATTTGACTTGCCACACTGATGCCATCCTATTATTTGCCCTCGTGGAAATTCACCAATTCCCTTACTTCCGCAAACTTTAATAAAATTGCAAAATATAAGTCAACTATTGTTCATAGATTAGAAAAGCTTGATACTAACACGGTATTGTCTGAAAAGAAAATGTTATTATACAAGCCAAAATTGTTGTAATTAAGGGTGGCTAAAAACTTATCATAGCCCATTGTAGGTCTACTCAAGTTAGGAGCATATGCCTAAGCTTTGAGATTTGTAGGCCATAATCACTTAATTACATAAAAAGGAGTGACAAAAAAGGGATCAGAGTTAAAAGTTTTGTGTTACTTGGTTTATTTTAGGTTCAAATCTTCCTCATAATTATTTTATAAGTTCAAATTAATATTTTTAAACCAGAATTTTTTTCATGAGATACCAACCCAATTAACCACTCTCCCATATTTTTCTCCATCTAATATCTTTGTTTCTTCACTCAGGATTACTAAGTCTTTCCATAGTCAAGTCACTAAACAATATTTTCTGCCCTAATATGACTCCGTTGGGTCCGCTTGCCCTGTTACCCTGTTCCTCACATTTCTGCTAAATTTCTCTCAATTTCAAAGCCACACTTAACAACAAAACTATGCAGTTCTGATGGAGATAATTTGTTGGATTAAAAATTAAGCATGTCATTTTGTGTTCTTGAAGATAAAAGAAAATATTTCCTTTCAAACAATATTTTCAGAATTGAGATTGTCAAAATTTCACATTTTCACAAAAAAAAAAAAAATTCTTCATTTGCCAATCTCCTTGTGAGACAAAATCAATTTTTCTTTACCAAAATTCCCATTTGATTCAATCAAATTTGCCACAAGTCTTTCACTTTTGTTTTATTTCCAGTCAATGGATTTGGAGCTGCAAGTCACCAAGAAATGCTGCTTTTGAGGAAGAAAAATGAACAATTACAAAATGAAAACAATTTCCTACAACTCAAAATTGAGTCTTTACTTGACATGGTGAGTGACACTTGATGCTATTGATCCTTTTTTTTTATTGATCGATTGATCCTTTTTATGAAATCCTGAAATGCCAATTGTGGTCAAGCCTCAAGATGTTAGCCAACAGTTTTAGTTGATTGAGTGAGTCAATCTCAATTAAGCACGTGTGCATTTAATTCTATATGTGATGATGAAAAGTTCTCTCTTTCCAAAATCTGATCAAACATAACCTTTTTTTTAAGGTCTTTTTGGTCAGGATAGAAACTATTTAGTATACACTTACTAGGTGAGTGTATGTATATATTTTTCTGTCTTGACTGCATGCTCATATTGTGGATACAATATTGCTAGTCACAATGGCCTAATAGGGGAACAACGGATATAATTTTCACAGCACAAATCCAAGAGAATTTGTATGACCATAAAGCCTGTTTCAAGTCTTAGATGATCTTACCAACGCCTTTGACACTAAACAAAGAATCTATGCAGAAGATCTTGAGATGCTTATGCTGTCTTCAGCATTTCATAGATGTCATTCATTGTGATGACATCAAGATATCTGTTAATGTTCCTGGTTTACTGTTGGAACACATCAAAGTATGAAATAGTTTCAGACAAAGTGACCTTCAAGCACCTACATTGTTCTCCCTTTTCTTTTCTCTTGTTCTTCTCCTTTAAGGAGTTTAACTATGGTGTGTGTGTATATATATATATATATATATATATATATATATATATATATATATATATATATACACACACACACACACACGCACACACACACATCTGATGCTTCTCTGGTAAATCTAAGATATTCCAGGTTCTTGTCCAAGATCTTCAATATGTCGATGATTGTGACTTGGTCAGCCAAACAGAACAGAATTCAGCCTTTGATGGATAAACTTTCATGTTTCTACAAAGCTTTTGGCCTTACTATCAACCTGGATAAGACAGTAGTTATGTTCAAGCAGGCTCTGCACTCATCTTATATTGAACAATCAATGTTTGTGGATGGCCACAAACTGAAGGTGGTTGACAAATTTACACACTGTGGGAGGCATATGAACAATGAACACTTGATGATGAAATATCTACTTGCGAAAAGAATGCAACTGATGCTTTTGCAATTCTAAGAAATCAAATCTGGTCTCAGAAATGCACAAAGATGGCAAACACAGAGTTATGTACTGTAGATGTGTAGACATTCTGGAAAGATTCCACCAATGCTATTTAAGATCACACACCAGACACTATGCTCCTGAAAAAGGCTGATGCAATCAGTATTGTCCTAGCAGACAACAGTAGAATTACTCAAATAAATGCTGTACAGCACTCAATCCCAGCAAGGAACATAGGAAGCACATCAAGGATTGTTTGAAAGAGTCTCTTACAGTCTGCCACAGAGAAAATCCTGACTGGGGAAACTGCTACTTGTACAATTCAAGAAGATACTAAGATCTTCCAAGAACATTATAGTGAAGAAAATGGGGACTTACCTTGTCAAACCAAGCAACAGTGTGTCATGTATGTCCTACGATGGAAAATGTGTCGAAAAAGAAAATTACTTACCAAAAAAAGGGCATGTATTCTGCATAACATGCTGACGACGGAATATTTAAATTAGAAACAAGTCAGTCACAGTCATAAAAGTATTTTGATATGCTAAAATTGGGCATCCTCTCCCAGTTGTTGACGAATGGAAAAAATGCTCGGCTAATAAAAGCAAAAGAGAAAATGAAATTCGTGGATTTTGGCTACTGCATTTGTTGGAGAGTGAGTTATTTTTCTGACTGGTTACGTGCATTGTGATTTGTGAGATAGTACCTGTGAATCGAGTTTTTGGCATTTCTTTCTGCTCCCAATGTTTGAGTCTGAACTTACAGTGATTTATTCTCTGCGTTGTGGAAGTAATCTGTGACAAATATTTCCTTTGCAATCCTAGATCGCTTACAAACATCCAATGAGTTGGGCAAATATCAAGCATGTAGCTAGAAAAGGGAAAATCATTGATTCAGCAAATCCACATTTGATTAATGTGACAGAGTATTTCTCTCCAATGCACACGTCTTTAGTTACATGAAGAGTTCTATTGGTAGAACTTTCACAAATTACAATCAGTACTATGTTGGAAATAACTTAATATGCAGGGTCTGCCAGAAAATCTGTGGAAACCGCTCTGGTTTCACCTATCACATAAAAACCCATGTGCAAGCAGAACAGAATTTACAAAACAAGCCAGGCTTAGTACAAAACAATTTAATTTGTTACATCTGCAATAAGCATTGTTAGTCACTTGCAGGTTTCAAGCATTGTTATTCTCATGTCAGGGATGGTCTTATTCATTTGATGAGTAGACAATCATTGTGTACGCACGCATGTATAGAATTAATACAAGTAAAATGTTTGTCACTTTGCCAATTTATATTACCTTCAGCATCATGACTCCAGACTTTTGTGAACATTTCCGTTTCCACTTGTTGGGATGTGGGGGGATTAGTAATTGACTGTCTATACTTCTCGATTTTACTTTTTTATATGCACTTATTATTGGTACAAGATTTTTTTGTCTTTTCTTTTTCAGTGTATGCCTGTGTTTGCACACATGCACCTGTCTGTACAGATGTGCATATGTGTAGAATGTCGTGATTGTGTCCTTTTTGAACCCCCCCCCCCCTACTTTACACTCACTCCTTAGCCTTTTATCTCTCTCTTTTTTTTTTTTTTCTTTCAATCATTGCCATTTGGTTTCTGGTTTTCCTAGACAAGCAGTCATTTTTAATTTTTGAAAAAGATGGAATATATGAAAATCAGTTGGATGCTTCATTTGAAAATTCAAGTTCAAATTAAAAATAAATATTTATGAAATTCCCTTAATTTTTTCAATCATTCTGATGATGATTTTATTGGACAAAACATTGGCAACAAAAAAACAACCGGTTTTCACACACACATTCCATACATTGTTCAGATATTTCACATCAATCAATCACACACACACATATATATATATATATATATATATATATATATATATATATATATATATATGTGTGTGTGTGTGTCTGTCATATACTTAAGCAGCAACAATTAAGTCAAACATGTTTTATTAAATTTGTTTGCAATACATTTTTCCATTTTGTGCCACAGTTATTGAACTTGTGGATCAAATTTATGGAAAAACTGTCCAAAGTTCCATAGATTGGTGCAAGTATTTTTAACCATTCGGAATCATCTGGATTTTGATTTTATTAATTCAGTGCCATAGAGAAAAACTTTATTTGCTTCATCCTAGCATTTTTAGGAATGCAATATTTCTCTTTTGAAACTACGTGTGTTGTATGTAAGCAATACTTTGAGTAGGTCAATTTGTAACTATATATGGGGTATACATTTTAATTCATTATCAGACCATGTTGGCTATATATATATATATATATACACACACACACACACACCATGTGACCTAATTTTGAAGCTAATTTGACTACAGTAAATGGATATATAGTTTGGTCAATGGCATAGCCAGGACCAGCAGTACATACACTAATTTTGTATCTCGTGTATGATGCAACCCTCTTAAAAGAGTGTGCATATATATATATATATATATATATATGGATGCTGCGATCAACACTAAGTGGCAACAGAGTCTGTTTCATGCAATCTTTAGGTCATTGCATTCAAGCATGGTATTGACCTCACTGTCCACTTTTATATTTACATATGGCCTATCTCTGATATTGAGCACTTTTACCCATAAATATAGTATATCTTAAAACTATATTTTATCATTCATATATATCATGGGGTGGGGAGTTATATAAATGTATACATATACAGGGGGATGTGGAAAAGTTCTCACCTGGACTAAAATAAACTAAAAAATATCTTGTTTCATTACTTCTCATCACAAATAATGTTTGCACTTTGCACAGAAAAGAAAAAATTTAAATTGTTTTTTAATTATTTTTTTATTTTCTGGTTTCAGTTGACAGAAACGACCGTCACTTCTCACCTACAAAATAATGAAATCTCACAGCTGAAAAATCTGATCAAAACTGGACGTAAACGTTGATCCTAAAGACATTTTTTTTGTGTTTTCCTTCTAGTATTTTACTAAAGAAACTTTAAAGAAATCGATTTTAATTCAATTTTCCCAATCAGTAATTTTGGTCGGTTTTCTTTAACACCTTCATTTGACATCTTTTTATACAAAATGTAATTTTATTCTTACATAAAAGACTCTCTTCAATGGTTTCATCACAAAAGGACTGTCTTGTTCATTATTATTATTTCCATTATTTTTACATTTACTCTTAAATTCTTTGCTCTTTTTCTGTTTGTAAGAAATAATTGATGACAAACAAGATTGTCCTTTTGTTAGCAGGAACAAGAACTAAAGTACAATTTAAATATTGATGTCTGTCTGAAGTTTTGAGTGGTAATAATAGTCATTGCAAGTATAAAGCTTAGTTTGAGCAACAAAGGTCACAGATATTAAGGATACCAGCTTGTTAACCATAACTCTATAGCAGTGAATAACAAGTTAGGTGCACATTATTATATCATAAGAAAGAAAGAAAGTAAAACCAATTTGTAGGAAAATATTTATTTATTTTACATTAAAAATGTTTATGTTTATCAAAAAAAAAAAAAGCAAAGGAAATCTAATTTTCTCACTTGTGAGGACAGGTTCTCTTTGTGTGACCTGAAATAACAACAAAGATGAAGATTTAGTTCCTTAAAAAAGACCAAGTCAGTCAGATGAATAATCAAAGCCTTCAACTCAAGTTGGGATTCCTATGTGTGTGAAGGTCAATATTTTCGAGTTCTGACAAAGAAATTTCTGAAAATATTCTTTTTTTAACAACAGACTGACATCAGCTGCCAAATTCTTGAAAAAAAAATATAATTAAGAATTGCTTTATCTGTCAGGGTTCTACGTATATGACTTAATTTGAAAAAAAAATTTGTTCTCCTCCTGGTTGTTAAATCCTCTTTGGGAATTTCAAACTGAACGCAGCATGATTACACATCGATTATTCTCGTTCCTTTGCCTGTCATAAGGGAGATAACTCATCCGAGTTCATTTCTTCTTGCAATGTCACGTTTTTTTTCCCAGTGACCCAAGTTTTACGGCTGGATTCATGACCATCTTAAGTGGAAGCAGCCCAGTCACATACCGACACGAAAGAGTCAATATAACGAACACTGTTCAGTGTATAAAATTGGCTTTCATAAGCAGAAGAATGAACGACAACTGGCAAACATCCGAAACATGTTGGAAAAGAGTCAGACAATCTGTACACCTGTACGACAATAATTTTGCTCTTCTCTCAGAAAAGAACATGACCAAGAATTGTGTGTATATCATACCCTGAGGTTGTGGCAGGAAATAAAAACGTGAGACAAACTGAAAGCTGTGATCAGTGGAGAGACGAGTCATACCTGATATTGGAGGACAATAATGGAGGGTAAGACAATTAAAAGAATCTGTGCACACATGGTCATTTCTAAAAGAGCCTTCTTACTAAGCTAAGCACAAAAATAAAAACAAAATTACAACCTTTGATTTGTAAAGAACTGACATTAGGTTCATGGCTCCAAGACACCACTACACAATTGTTCACAGGAGATAATTGGCAAAATGTATATAGTTAACCAGCAGTTGTGAGTTCAATCCTTGATGTAAACAAAATCATTTTACTCTGCAAAAGTAACATCATAATTGACAACTAAACTTATTCAGCATAGAGATCAGAATGAGAACGATTTACCCTGAGGACTCAGTTCAAAATTCCCAGAAAATTTCAGACAAAGAATACTGGAAAGTGTAATGACACAAGAGACATTGGTTCAAATAAGTCAATAAATTCAGGGTTGCAAAATTAAATTCCCAATAAAGAATTGATGAATTAAATAACTGGACAAAATTTTAACAATACATGCTGATGTTTTGGTATTATAGATAGGAGGATGTCCCAGAAAATGTGAGCTGTACAACTATCAAATCAAAAATCTCAAACTCTGCTCTCGTCAACTTTACTCATACCCCCACAAAAGTTTTGATATCCAATTGTTTGTATTTAAGCAATACAACCGAAATAAAGAATTTTGTACTAAAAGTGACCTCTGACCTTGTTCTCCACAGAGTCCGCACTTGACAGTAGCTCGGGTGCCTTTTGAACTTCCTTTCTGGCCCTTGTTGGCTGAACTATGACTTCCTCGGCGGCTCCCACGTCCAGATGTCCTTGGGGGTGGCATGTTATTATTGCTCCCTAGAAACAAATTTAAAATAGTGAAGAATTCGGATATTTTCAGAAAAAAAAATTAAGAAAAGAAAAAGAGAGAGAGAAGGAGCAAAATGTTTGAATTATAGTTTCTTGGCATTTGAAAAAGATAATGTCAAATTAAGTAAAGTATAAAAGTAACCTTTGACCTGTAGGAAGAAGAGGCAGAAATTTTCAAGACAACCAAAATAATGTCTTTACACACACAAACTGTTTTGAAAGAAGAAAAAACTGAAATTTTCAAAATGCCACCTGCTGCATTTATATATTTTCAAATATCAACCATGTGTGGAAATTTAATAAAGAAAGCAATTGTTGAAATGACAGAAAGACTTGAAATTTCTCTAAATATTAAAATACTTTTATGTTACATGTTTGTCATTACCCCCCAGATGAATAATGGACTATTCCATTTGGATTGTGAGAAAAGATGGAAAAGGCACATAAGAGACACTGTTTAGTTCCAGTAAATGAAAGGAAGTGAAAATAGAGGAGGAGTTAATGCTCTTGTGTGTTTTAATGTCTACTTCAGTGAAATGGGAAATCTTGTCAATTTCCAATCTTTTCATTTGTATCCTCTTACTTCTTTAAATAAATACCAACATTCATACTTATGAATGTTATTGTGATATTTGGTTAAAGCTGCTAAGCTCAAATATCTAACAAGGCAACAGGGAATTTGATAGTTGTGGAACTCACAAGGAGTTAATTTGGGCATTAACTGAATTCATAAGAAAACTTTGAAATTTGTGAATCCCATTTTGTCAGATGCTAAGACATAAAAATATAATTAACACCTCATCACAGAGACATGGTCAATGTAATGACCAAGATGAGAATGGTTAAAAAAAGAAATGTCTATTGTTTTAAGATCTGATAGCTTTTGGCATGTGACCATAGATGTTTACAAAATCCCCTCCACCCCAACTGGCAATCTTTGTAAGTTTCTACATATCTAATTTCTTTTCTCCAGTTTTAGTCTTCATAGTCCAAACAATTTCAATTCCTTTGCTGAATTGAAAGTATTGTTAAGCTCAGTTGGGCTGATGTCAATTTTAAATTAATCTCATCCTCATCCCTGTGAATAACATCAATTTTGTTGTTTTGCAATATTTTCAATCTAGAAATAAAGGGAAAAAATAATTTTCTTATGAATTTTAAAAATCAGAAACATTAAAATTAAACACTATTTACATTATTTGGACTATTGTCCTCATCTTTGTCACCATATTTATTTGTAATAAATATGGCGACAAAGATGAGGACAATAGTCCAAATAATGTAAATAGTATACATAATACCTCATCTCAGAAATATAGACAGATACTAAAATTAATCAATTTACAAAAGTTTGTTGAAAGGTAACTTTTCCTATTTGGTGTGTGTGTATGTGTATATATATATATATATAGGTATTGAAGCCATCCTAATGAAAATTCAACTCAGGTGGGCAGGACATCTTTCTGGCATGAGTGACAGCAGACTTCCAAAATAACTTCTCTTTGGCCAGCTTCTAACAAGCAGGTCAGTTAGAAGGCTACTGTTGCATTTTAAAGACAATTTGAAGTAATGCAGCATCCTCTTTTTTTCCTGGGAAAACAAAGCATCAGAGGAAAGGAGCTGGGCGCCTGTCCTGCTTCTCATCTATACAAAAGTTAGAGTGAGGGTGAACTGAACATCAGAATCATCTGCATGCCAATATTAAAGCAAGTTGGTAGCGTGTTGCTACTCTCAATGATCATTAAAATATCTCAACTATATTTTCCATCTGTATCTAAAAGTTTGCAAAACACCTGAATACCTCAGGAGACACATGGAGGTCCATAGAAGTTGAGCCCCTTTTTATTTTACCGAGCTGTCATTTGTCATCCACAACAAGAGAATCCATCATATTCAGGGCCATTGTCAAGAATGGCAAAATCAGTTGATGTCTCTGCTCAAAGAATTGACCATCACTGAACTGACCAGTCTGTGTAATTACATGAAAAAAAAATGCAGAGAGGTTATTCGACATAATTCTCTTTTACTTTTCTGTTTTCACTTTTTCAATGAAATATTGAGTAATTTAATGCTGAAATTAAAAGATTTTATATCCAGCTACATGCAACTGATTCAAGTTCCAGATTTGTTTCTGGAAAGCAGCAAAAAAAAAACTGTTTTGGCTTGGTTAATGGCACATCAGCCCCCTTATGGGTCGTTTCAATGTTGAAATCTTATTTACTTGCAAATGTTTGATTACAGTCATAACTATTAATATGTTCATCATTTTCCTTCAATGCTATTTTGTCGGATGCACAGACGTAATCCCACCATTGTTTTTTTTATCAATGCTTGAGTGCAATTAACAATTAAATTACCTATTGATTGGCCTTCATCTCCCCATTGAAAGAAATTACAACCTTCACCTCGAGGTTTCGGACATGCATAAAATGGTCTTCCTTTGTTTGGTCCTTCTTTCTGGACGATTAGACTGAAAAAGACAGAAAAAAAAAAAAATCAAAATAAATTAATTGCTCATTTCTCTCAACATCGTTAAAGCTTCAGTATTTTTTCCCCCACCCTCTCTCTAACATCCTCATCTTTAGGTCCAATTTTATTTTCACAGATAAAATCTCCAATTTTCATTAAGGAATAAAACTTCAGTTTGGTTCTTATCTACACATTTCATGATTGAGTGATTATAGCATTCAATTTCCAACCAAGAGACCTGGCTTCAAATCTCACCATGGTTGATTTGGTTGGGGAAGTGACTTCTTGATGATATTTGGTCTGGGGAGCATGTGGCATTTTTAGAAAGTGCCTGAAAACCACAACTAAAGGTCAACCCAAGCCTTGTGAGCGAAATTGGGTAGACAGATCTCATTGGGAACTGTTGATGGTTGTGTTAGCATTAAGTCAAAAGTCATCATGACAGAGAGTTTTAATGTGCTGGCCTTGTTCAGCCTGTTGATCATGCCAGATAATAAACTCTCTCCCAGAAACTGTAACTAAGGTCTGCTCAGCATAGTTGCAGTACAAACCACAAATGGGCTCTGGGGATGTTGACTAACACAAACATATTTAAGCAGGCACATCTGCGACAGGGACTGGCTAGCCGCTGTAGTAGAGAGTCATAATCATATACGAGGAGGCCAGTCATTAAACACATTTCTAACAAAACCTGTTGACCTCAAATGACAAACATATGAATTTATTATTTTAATAGTTTAAACAAAGTTTATCAATACAAGAAATTTAGATTGATCGATTGTTTTTTTTTTTTTACAGCGTATCAACTTTTTGTGGTTCATTGAAATGCAAAATATATTTTTTGAATAGAAATAATTAGTTTTTGTAAGCGAATATTGTATTAGCAATATTTTGGAGATAATGATTTTTTTCAGATACAAGTCCTATTATTTAACCTATAGATGAGGGGAGATGGATTGATGGATTCATATCTTTCCCAAGGGTATGAACTTGGCTCTCTGATTTCTGAGTTGCTATTCTATTGCACAACCTGCCCATTCCTGAAAATTTAAATGATCCCTAGATGTAAGCCATCTTGTGATGAATGGACATACTGTCTAAAATAATAATCCATTGTACCAGGGACACATTTTATTTACACTTCATTGAAAAGCTCATGTTTCTAAAATTAAGATCAAAGTAATAGTATTTGTCCTGTCAGCAAAAGAAAGGCCATTCTTTTTCACTCTAAGATATTTGATTGAATCTTATGCAACTTTTGAACCCGGTTTTTAAAATCTTCAAATATCTCATTTCTGAGAAAATACATTCATTAGTCTACATATAAGATTTTAGGAGAAATGACCCTTTTCTATGTCAACAGACATACAAAATTAAACTTCAACAAAGTGTGGGGGGGGGAGGCAATTGTATTTGATTGAGCCATTTTAAAAAAGATTACAAGAAAGTTAACCTCTTAAGTGATGTGGAAATTTAAAAAAACAAGGAGATGAAGATGTTAGTCAGTCTATAATTAATTTGTTATTTTTCTTAACACCACATAGCAATGAATGTACATTTCTGGTACACTGTCTACAAAAAATGGTCATGTAATGCCATTAAAATTCTATTTTAGTCATGATTCTTATAGCCTAATTTAAGTGATTGTCTACAAGATAATGTTACAGGTGGAACACCTTAGCCATGGATGATTATGGTCTGTGCAAGATTTTGCCTCAATGTCTCTGGTTCAAACTGACAAAAATCTTGTGACTTGCATTCTCACCTGGTTTGATTGATGAGAATCAATAAAATGAGTGTTGTGTGTGTGAGGGGGGAGATCTGCCTTACCTTTTTGCTTCTAACTGACATTTACAGAGTACGTCATTGGTTTCATTTTGATTAAACGAAGAGGAAGATGAAGACCAACTCGAGCTCCTCTGTCCCTGGGGATGTGATCGTCTGTCACTGTAGAGGAGAGACAAACAAAAATAAGTCAATTGAATAAAAAGAAAAGAAACAGACAAGAGGGTGTGTGGGGGGGGTCTGTGTTTCTCTCAAAAACTAACAATTGCCTTTTCGTCAACAATCCCTTATGAGAGAGTTTTGCAGACGTGTAGAAAGAAAATGTGTTTGGCTAAGAAATGATTGAAAAAATTGCAACATTTAATCATAAATGATAAACCAGTGTGTCACATATAAACATATTTACATGATATTGATAAGACATAATATGGATGAAACAACCTGGAAACACTGAAAAGAGATCTATTTCCCCACAAGCCAAATTTTACATACAATTTAAATATTAATATCCTTCTTTAGGTGCCATGCATGATACATGCTTGGGTGATCATGTCTCTTTTCCATTCAGCATTGACTTATTCATACAAGATTATACTGGGCAAAAAGTGGGGGATCCGTCTGTTATTGTCATTAAGTACTAAAATGATCCCCCTAGAATTTCTACATATTAATATCCTTCTCTAGGTGCCATGCATGATACATGCTTGAGTGATCATGTTTCTTTTCCATTCAGTAGGCTACTGTTAATTTCTGTGGTAGACTGATTGCCAACCAAGGCTATAAGATTCAGTCTCATCTGCTATCTAACCCATAGCTGGGGGAGAAGAGACCAATGCATAACTTTCCCAAGGATATTTGTATGTAAGTGAATGTAATGAACTTGACTGGTATTTGAACTCAGTTCTCCGATTTCTCATTCTGAACTGTTATCCATAATGCCACCTACACATCCAAATATTATCCAAATGATCTAAAAATAAATTAAGAAGAAATTATTGAATATTATTAAAATGTTTTTATCAATAAAAAATATCTAAGTTGATAAAACATGATATTAATGTTTAATTTCACATTTTGCAGTTCTTTTTCCGTCTCATATAAAACATTTTGCAAGAAACCGATGATATTATGTGTTGTTTTTTTCATGTGTGTGATATTAAAAAGACATATGTGCCTGAAAGTAGAATATAGATTTCATTCTTTTTTTTCTTTATCTCCTGTCCTCATGTCACCCCACAAAGTGAATATTTGTTTATCTCCTGTCCTCATGTCACCCCCCAAAGTGAATATTTGTTTATCTCCTGTCCTCATGTCACCCCCCAAAGTGAATATTTGTTTATCTTCTGTCCTCATGTCACCCCACCAAAGTGAATATTTGTTTATCTTCTGTCCTCATGTCACCCCCCAAAGTGAATATTTGTTTATCTCCTGTCCTCATGTCACCCCCAAAGTGAATATTTGTTTATCTCCTGTCCTCATGTCACCCCCCAAAGTGAATATTTGTTTATCTCCTGTCCTCATGTCACCCCCCAAAGTGAATATTTGTTTATCTTCTGTCCTCATGTCACCCCCCAAAGTGAATATTTGTTTATCTTCTGTCCTCATGTCACCCCACCAAAGTGAATATTTGTTTATCTTCTGTCCTCATGTCACCCCCCCAAAGTGAATATTTGTTTATCTAATGTCCTCATTTCACCCCCCAAAGTGTATATTTGTTTATCTCCTGTCCTCATGTCACCCCCCAAAGTGAATATTTGTTTATCTCCTGTCCTCATGTCACCCCCAAAGTGAATATTACTGATTATAGAAGCCGGCTGGTATTCCTTCCAAAATCAAATTTATTTCTCATTCATTGTCTCTCACTTGATGTATAACATGGTTGCTATTTACTAGTGCATGTGACAATTGAATAGTGATTTGAGGCAGGATCAGATTGAGAAATGGGAGACAGAAAAACTGTAGGAAAATGTGTGACCTTTTTTACCTGGAGAACAAGAACAAAATAAAAACATGGATTTAAACTTTTAAAATGAGCTGAATGAGGCCAAAAGGATTGGAACTTGGGACAACTTAACCCAAAAGCAGTAAAACTTAGAGGTTCCTAGGTTTACACATCTGAAAAGCAAAAGGAGAAGAGTGGGTAGGGAGTACACAATGTTAACCAGTTGGCCAACTGCCCATTACCACATGTTGGCATATCTTACTATGGATTCTGGGTGCTACAAGACATCTTTACCATTTTATTTTTGCAGCTATACTGACTGTTTTCTCACGTTTTTGGTCTTATATCAAAAGTTAAATGCTACACTAGTGCATGTGATGACTAAATGGTGATTTGATGTAGGATTGAGTTGAGAATAGAAGACAGAAAAACTTGGGGGAGATGAGTGTGTGGCCTTTTGTATACTAAGAATGAGGTAAAAATATAGATTTATAATCTATAAAATGAAAAGAATGGGCCCTGATAGGATTGGAATCTAAGACAGCTTAATCAAAAAACAGTAAAACTTAGCAGGTTCCCAGGCTTACATACTTGCAAAAAGACAAATTGATGATAAGTTTGTGCATTCTCAAAAATTTACACAGCTGGGATTGTTTTGAAAAATCTTAACTAGGGTTAAATTGCATTAAGCATAATTTATGTTATTTCATTGCTAGGGTAAAGGGCCTACATTTCATTCTGGACTGGGCTGATTCATTTGGTGGAGGGTAATGATTTTTCCTGGCTAGGGGGTCAGTGGCCCCTTGTTGATGGAAACTACTGGAGTTTTAATAAAGCTAGACAGCCAAGCCCGTTTGTTTCAGTTCTCATTTGATTGCAGACACAATCCACACTGATGTTAAACTTTTAACAAATACAGATGATGAGCTTTCGGCAATGAAAGTTACCAGTGAAATTAAATTCTGTTGTGTGATACGCAAAAATGAAAAAGAATACAAAAATGCATCTAATAAATTTCCTCTGCTACTAGACTAATATCCTCATCTGTAAACATCACACTTACTTCTGATTGTTTCCAGTTTCTGAAGATTGATCTTGCCATAAAAAGAAATCACAACCATTGCCGCTTGGTGTTCTGCATTTGTAGAATTGACGTCCTGAAATTGTAACAAATTCAACAAACAATTAGAATTGAGATAACTTTTTAAAGCACCATATTTCCATCAATCTCACTCCCAATGTTTTTTTTAGATAATTTCTTTTGCGTATTGAAGAAGAAGAGAAGGACTCATTAAGTAACAGGAAGGCAGCCCCATAGCCTGACGGTGCCAAGGCCGGTTTTGAATTTAGAGTTTTTTCCTTCTCCTAGACCTGTTGCCACCCAAGGTTAAAGAACCCAGTCTGTCCTGCTATTTATCCATAGCCAGGGGGAGAAGAGAATTCATATACCTTTCCCAAGGGTATTAGGTCATAAGTGAATGTAACGGATCCAAGTGGAGTTTGAACTTGGCTCTCGGATTCCTCAATCCAAGCCACTGTCCATTACTCCACCATGCCTAACCATCACTGGTTTGTAACTTTTAATACCTTTTTTCTCTCTATATTTGTCTATTTTATACGTTTATCTTATGTTTGTATCTCTACAGAATCTTTCCCCCCGCCCATGTGTCGACTATAATTAAATGTAACTTCCTTTTCCACGAATTCAATGCAACATTGAAAGGTATTCCTACAGCAAACTTTATACATATTCATATAAACAAAGTATTCACTACCTTTCTTTATCCATTTAAACCAGTGATTCTTAACCTTTTTCCTTGTCTGTAGCCCTTCCAGAATTGATGAAAAACAATTTTGGTCTCATATGTAAATAAAAAAAACCATCAACTGTCTTTAGTAGTTTATAAATTAACAGCAATAATTAACGCATACTTTCATATAATTCAAATTCCTTTCTCAAAATACTAATGAGGTATTAAATATATCTATGTATAAAATATTTAGACCCCCCCACCCACACCACATAAATAATTATATGTAAGCAGAAACAGAATTAAACACTAAACCTCAGCTTTATAAAGAACCTGATGTCTAGTGTCACAAGTGGAACTTGACGTTAACTGCTTGCCTTTGTCATCACTTACCTGTATTTGGTCCTTCTTTTCGTACAGTCAGCAAAATTGCCTCCATATTGCAGTTACACATTATAGTGTTGCCATCTTCGTTATTTGTTGCACCTTGTCTCGAGTTGTTTGGTTGTTGCTTGGAATTCATTAGCCCTAAACCACGAGATTGACCATTTCCCCTTCCTCTGCTTGACTGAGAGTTTGTATTCAGTGAAGATCTCCGATTGGACGAATTAATACTGGAAAAGGAAGCTTCACTGTTGTATCCACTATCCCCAAGCATTGAACGCTCATTACTTGCTAGGGTTTGTGATCTGGATTGTTGAGAGGCTAAAAAAACAAAAAACAAAAAAAAAAATACAGGGTTTGTCATGATACATCTATATTATGGATAAATAAGGTTTTGTATATTAAGACAATGAGAGACCATTCCACCATCTCTCTTACAATCATTGCAAATCACAACTCCCAGATAACAGAATGAAAGGTGGAGGTGGGGGGTCAGTTCACTTAAAACTGATTCCTTTCTTGTTAAGGAGAGACATGTGCAACAATCATTGACTGCTCACAAAAAAAAAAAAATCCACAATAAAGACATAGAACATTAAAACATTGCACTAATATAGAAATTTAGAAAATATGAAACAGGAAATGGGGAGATTAAATATCCTGGGTGTATCACACGAACATATACAAGGTGCGATGGATAAATTGTCGCCATTTTTAGATTTGTAATTTTGTGCATGTGTGTTGTTTGTTTTTGATTTTGTCAACTGCACATTACAGTAGGGTCAATCAGGCACTCTGTGAGAAAAAGAGCACCATGTTGCAATTCACTCTGCCAGAAATTTGGAAACGGTATACTGTACTGGATGGCATTTGTACCAGAAGATCCAATACCAACATTTCAGTGTGTTTGAGTGTCAATCTGAGGACAGTGCAGAAGATTCGGAAAGAGTTGGAGGAGTCTAATGGTGATTACGACGGTATGGCATCTCAGAAAACTAGCTCTAATCATTCTAGTAAGAAAAGAACTCCTGAATTTGTTGATGACATCCAGGGCTTGACAATGATTCTTCCAAGTCAATCAGGTCCATAGCCAGGGACAATGGAGTGTCTGAGTTTCTTATCAGACAGGGAGTGCATGAAGACATTTGATATTTCTTATACAAAATGAGAAAGGGACAATTTTTATTCCAAACCATGAAGAACAAGAGGAAAGCCTGCACTATGAAACTTTTGAACAAACTCAAGCATCCCCTCCAATTGGACATGCTTTGGTTTTTCTCAGATGAGAAAAATTTCTACCAGGATAAGATAGTGAACACAGAACAACTGTTGGTTTGCTGTGTCCTCAAAAGATGCACTGAGAAATGATGAAAACCAAATATCGAGTCAACATTTAGAGTGTTTGGAGTGATCACTAGTGATGGTGACATTATACCTCCATTCATCTTCCCACAGGGCTTCAGACTCAATACAAAGACCTATATCAAGTGCCTCGAGGAGGTAGTGCTGCCCTGGGTCAAGAGGGTGACTGCTGGAAAATCCTACATCTGGCAAAAGAAATCTGCACCATGCCACACAAGCAGGAGAACCCAGTTACTTCTGGTGAAACTAAAAGAAATGACCTCAATTTTTTTGGCCTGTAGTATATATTTCATCTTAATTAGTACTGAAATATAGCCTCTCCCCAACCACAAAACAGATTTCTGAAAGTGGGAAAAGGAGTAGTATTGGGAGGAGGAGATAAAAAATTCAATTCTATGATAATTGCCTTTCATAAATACAACATGACAAGAGTAAGATTTGAAACAGAATCATCTGAACGCATATAAAAGACAGGCACAAGCCATATCAAAATTATAAGATGCCTTTGCCAATAAAAGAATTATTTTTATCATTAGAATTTCTAAACAAAATTCAGTGTACATAAAAAAGTTTTCTATAAATCTGAACTGTTCAACATTTTTTTTAATCTTTCAAACACTGTAAAGATCAACAGACAAACATGCAGGATCCTCTATAATGATCTGAACAAGAAAGATGCAAATGAATGCAGCATCCAAAAGCCTTTCTTTTTTTCTAAAATTAAAAACATCTGATAATCCTGCCTTTTGTAACATGTAGAGAAAAAGACACGTGATCTAAAGGGAGACAACAGATAAAGGCAAAGACATGACATGTGGTACATGATATCTGGGATTAAAGAAAACCATCAGAACTCAATGCAAGCGAGTAAAAGAGAAATGTGTCAAGATTGAAAAACTGCAGAACACAGGTGTAGGAGGCAGACATAACAAATAAAAGCAAGACAGAAAACATGCCCTTCCACAAAATGCATAACATTTAAATAAGGAAAAAACAATCAAAAAAGAAAAAGTATTACCAAGGTGAAACAAATAGAAACGTGAGAAAGCTTTAGAACAAAATAGAAAAGGACCTGCAATATTAATATCTTGAAGTTAGGAAAGCTTCATTTATATGGAAAATGATATTCAAGTAATGCAGAACCTCTCCTGGGAGCAAACAAATAGAAATGTGATAAAGCTTTAGGACAAAATAGAAAAGGACCTTCAATATTAATATCTTAAAGTTAGGAAAGCTTCATTTATATGGAAAATGATATTCAAGTAATGCAGAACCTCTCCTGGGAGCAAACAGCTTGCATGCAGAAAGAGACTAATTTTAGTGAATACACAAAAATAGAAAGTGGAGTACAAGATGATTGTAAGGACTAAAAGACCTATCGTTTCAGAAGGAAAATTAAAAGAAAATATTAGACAAGATATCTGATGAAATTAAGAAGAAAGAACAAATCAGATGTTGTACTGGGTATGATGATTAACTACATCCGGCAAAAAAAGGTCTGGAAGGTTTTGAGATGTATGGAACCACCAATTATTGATGTTCCCAGGTCCACTCTGACCTGGAGTGGTAGCACTTGTTAGGGTACTGTCTATGGAAAAATAGTGAACCCCCAAACTGGGGTCAAAACATGAAAGTATAAAAATATATTTTTGTAGTAAGAATACCAACAATACATTTTCATAGAAAAAAAATTAATCAAAGCTTCCAAGAAAATTAAATTTCAACATTAAATGACCCATAAGGAATTGATATGCCATTAAACAAATGAAACCAAACCAAACAAATCAGTAATTGTAAGAAGAACAATTTGTAAGTCCTATCTTAAACTGTTCCTTCTGCTAGCAAAAGGGACAGTTTAGGATAGGAATTACAAATCAAATATGTCAAAATCAATCAGGTGTGGAAATTTAACACTTTTGTTAGCAGAGTAATAGGTAAGAGAGGGTAAGACACAGAAATAGCTTCAAAATAAGCTTTTTTTTTTTCTTCTAAGAGCAAGATATGAAGAGATTGGAAAATGTTCTTAGAAACAAAGAAAAATGAATGCCAAACTTCTAACCTCTTCTATGGCAGTGAAAGCTGGACAGTTTCATTGCAAATGAAAATAAGACTTGCATTGACAAAGAAATGGTTCTTCAGAAGACAGATTCTGTGAGAAACAAAAAAGTTTGAAGGATAATGGAAGCTACAATGAAACAACTAAAACTCTGGGTAAATTTGAAAATTTAAGCCAATGAATGGCCGAGCAAGTACGACAAAAACAAGTCATTAATAAACGAGTACTAATTAGAGAAAACAAGAAAAAAGAAGCTGTAGAGAGTCATGATTTTCCGTGATTGAAGAGACATAATACATAGATAACCACATTTAAAATTTTTAAAATTTAGAATGCCAACTGTCAAGGCAATGCTGTAGTGGAATACTCTGAAAAATTGTGAAGCCTAATTGGGGATGGCAGCCATAAAAAGCTGAAAAAGGATCTGACTGTAGAAACTAAGAGGAAGCTGTCACAGATCCTAAATAAAAACAAGGACTATTTTGGATGAAATAAGTACAGACTCAATGTTACACTCAGCTGCCACAAAGTTAATATTTCATTGAGACCTATTGTCAGCTGCAAGGGTTTGACATCCCTCCAATTGAGCACATTCCCAGTGAATATCATCAGCCCACCAGCAGGGAAGTCCTCATCATATGTTAGGAAGTCAGAACATTTTGTGGAATTTATCTGATGTGCTCCATCCATAGCAATTGGATAACAAGCTAGGATGTAGTGAATCTGTTCAGCAGAGTTCCTACAGATGAGACCCTGACAATGATTTGAAACTAATTAGAATCAGACGTCTCACTGGAGAACATACTACCATTCCAATATGTAATCTGATGGAAATGTTCTGTGTACAGACAACATTCTTCCATCTAGAGTTTGATATCTACCAACAAAGAGGAAGGCTTAGCTGTAGGTTCACCATTGTCACCAGTGATGGCATATACATGGAATACTTTGAGGAAATGGCTTTACAAACAGCACTACTAAAGCCAACAGTATGGCTGAGATATGTAAATGACACCTTCATACTATGCACCAGGAAGCTATACAAATACTGCTAGTCTATGTGAACTCATTAAGACCTTCAATCTATTTCACAATGGAAGAGGAAGAAAATAATCATTTAACCTTCCTGGATGTACTAATAACTCACACAGAAAATGGGTTCAAAACATCTGTATATCACAAGCCAACCTTCATTGGAAAATACCTTAACTTCAATTTTCACTATCCATACAGTGTGAAAAATGGATCGTCCAATGCCTACAGCACCATGCAAAAATCCAAAGTGGCAGCCTAGACATATATCAACAGGAAATGATCAGGAACATTGGAAAGCCATAGTAATGGTGTGAGATAATGAAATCAGTCATGGCAGATCATGTATGGAAGGAAAAGGTGAGTCATCAACCTCTGTGGAATGAAGTGAAAATGCTGAACAAGGAAAAATAGCTTAGAAATAAATACGATATCGGAGCAACTAATAAAGGAAGATAAACAACAGCAGATCTTCAGCAGCAGCAGGCAGGTTAGGTTTAAAGCTCCATGTGCTCCATGTTCTCCACACAGAATTGTGGACAGTAGGTGACATAGTAATTATGATGTACTTGGACTCAGTAGAAACCAGGCAAGCAATAACTGAGTTAGATGAGATATTGCTAGGCATGAGCAGTAGAATGAAAACAATCTACCTCATCAAAAAAAATTGGACACTCCTGTCTTAGATTAAATAACGGGTTCAGTTCAAAATTCCCTGTAGGTTATCTGGATCAACATATACCTGATGAAGGCCAGAGGGCACAATGGCCGAAACGTTGTGATAACAACAACAAAGATGAAGACAATATTACACAGTTAAACAATGTAAATAACAAGATTTCAAATTATTCATTCCTTTAAGACAGGGGTGTCCAATTTTTTTTGATGAGACCCAACCATTCTGTTTGGTATTCTTTGAACCATTATAATTAAATACAAATGAAATATCTTATGAAAATTTTATTGCAAATGGCAGATTTTCATTTCTTCACATGGACGACAAATACATTTAAACAGGTCTTAACAAAATCATCCAGCCTGTCATATCTGAAGCCCACATAAGATGAAGTAAAATATGTCTGAGAAAAAAAAACAAAAAAAACTTCCAGGAAGCTATAATATATCTCAGGTTAATCTTAAACATTACATATTATTGGTAATTAATGTTGTCTGTCAAGTCAAAAACATATGAACAGGAACATAACACCAACTTTCATCTTCTTAAGAGGTCGGAAACATAAAGTGACACAGGTGTCCAAATAGATTTATAATCAAATTTTGATCAACGCAAATTTAATTCACTAAGATTTTAGAATTTATTCATCTCAGATGACCAAAACAAATAACTTGCCTCACCAATGTGAAAGGTGATACTGAAATCTGGACTACAGTATGTAGGCCAGGTGATTTTAGAAATTGGCTGAGAATCAACCTGTAAGAAGGTGGCAACTCAGTATTGCTGCCATCTTTTGGTAAACTCTGATTAACAATACTGGTGGGATGTAAGTGATACTATGACAAAGGATGAGGCCATATGAAATTGGTCCCCAGGCTGGACTTTGAACATGCCTGCTTCAAGAACACTAAATCTGCAAACTGGATTTTTCTCTTTTCAGGCTTCCATATTTTTCTAAAGATAATTTCAGTAGAATGTACAGTCGTAGCTAAAAAGTGATGACCACCAACAATCTTTTTTCTTTTTTATGAAAGCAAATAAAAATCTCAATAACGTAAAAATACATTAAATTTCTTGAAAACTATTTTTTTCTATTCTTTCAAATATAAACAAATATTTTGTTTAACCATTTATTTTATATTAATGGCCACACAATAGAAAGACCAAGAGTCACTCAAGGTAAAAGGTTTATAGAGTCAGTGGCCATGGTTAGATGTAAATAAATGGCAGAACTGCCCAACAAACAGACAAAGTTTGCAAAAAACAATAAGAAGAAGAAAAGAAAAGAACAGGGCCAAAAATAATATAAAGCAAGCAAACAATATACGCAAGGCAAATTAAACAGTAATATGGCAAAAAAGTTCACAAACAAAGAATTGAGGTTGGCACATAAGAATGAATTCAGATAAGTTAATGTAGCATTCTGATTTAAAGACAAGACAGACCAGGACTAAGTCATATGAAACGAAGAACTGGCCTATTTTATTAGCAAGGAAGAAATCCCAGCATGCATTTTTGTGCTTCTGCCTAGAAATTGGGGAGGGGGAAAGTATTTTGCAGTCATTTCCCATTTGGATAAGAACCAACAGGATTACCGTGGGGTGTTGTATGAGCGTAAGAAAATGCAAAAAGTTCAATTCATGAGGTTATGTAGGAAAGATAAGAGTTAACCCTAGACTTGGAATCAGTGGGACTTGTATCAGTAAATCATTATCTCCAAAAATTTCATACAATCTAAAAATATTTTCTGACTTTAAATAACCAGTAAAAAGTTGATAAAGCTATAAAAAAACAAATCAGTCAATAAAAACCCAAACTTGAAGATGTCAAGATTGTATTTATTGGGAAAACTTCCTACTGGGAATCTGTTCTGCAAAGTTCTTGGGAAGAGCTGCCTAAGTATATAAAGAGACATACTGGCTAGGAGAATATGACAATATTCTGATGAAATCCCAGTGGTCTAGATATCCTTGATAACATTAATAAGAACCTTGGCAATTAGCTGGTTGGTTACAATCTTTCTTTTTTTTTTTTATGTAATCACACATGTTTTTAAGGGATTGAGGTCAGAGTTTCTTAAGGTAGTTTTTTTTTCTTTATAATCTTTTCACTCCAAGAAAGGCAACATAGCCATAAACACACAGAAGTGTGTGAAAGAATATAAAAGAACGTTATTAAGGAGCAAGAACAATGAAAGAACAGAAATTAAGACAGAAAATAATGATTAACATTGCATCAAGACCCTGGAAGAGAGTTCTACAAGCAAGGAGTGAGGGAAAAGAAATTGTTAGCATAGAACTTAGGGTTACAGCAAGCTATTTCAACTGTAAAATGATGACACCTTACTAACAATCTAGCACTACGCTTAAATTCGTAAAGTCTAGGCAGCATAGAGGAAAGTTCATGAGAACAATTACCATGAAAGTATTTATAGAAAAGGCAGAGGGAAGCTACATTGTGGCGGTGGAAAGGTAACTGAAGGCGAGATGTCAGGTCAGGACCGATAACATTGCAGATTCTTCTTTGGATTTTATCAAGAATCTCTAAATATACAGCAGGAGCACTAGCTCAGATATGGCAGCAATATTCTAATATTCTAAGCACGGACGAGAGGTAAACTTATAAATATGTAAGATAGATTCTGGAGAGAAAAACTGTCTAAAACAACATCGAGAATCAAATTTCTTAGCAGCAGACCTAAAACTGAAATGAAAGATTAAACATGAAAAAAACCCCCAAAAACCCGGGATTTTATTTTGTGTATTGCTTTGTGTATTGGTCAGTGTTAGTCATTTATCATTGTGTCAAATTGATCTCAGGCCAAGAAATATTTAGAAAGACTAAAAAAGCTTTTATTACCAGAGACTCCAAAACGAGCTGACAAATTCAGCGATTCCATAAGATTCTCATTGCAGCCACCAACGCATCCAATGTAACTACAAACAGATAAAATGATTTTGTTACATTGAGATGATTTAGTCACAATTTAAGGATTCCATCGTTCAATAAAGAAAAAAAAAAAAAAAATGAAACATCATTTTTAAGATTCTTCCAGGAGAATTATTTAAGAGGAGAGTTCAGTTCCTTTTTTCCTTTGTTGTTTAAGACAATATTAAAGAAATAGCATGAAATATTAAAACAAAGGATATCATTGATATTGTATAGATGTATATTCCCGTGGTTTATAAAATCATTTTATGGAATAAAATAGATGCATTCACACATTTTGCATATATTTTATAGAATTTATATACATTCAGTGGATCACTGAGGCTTTCATTGCTTTAAACCAGATATAGAAAAACCAAAATCAAGTAGATTTAGAATAACTTTATTTATTTGAGCCACCAAGCCATTTAATTGGACCAGTGTGAACAAATCAATTTTTGTTGGTCATTGCTGACTCATACCTTTTAATCAGTTACAGTCAGAATGTGAGTAGTATTTTAGAGTATAGGTACAATTATATGTGACACCTTTGTATAGAAATGAATATTCTCTATTGTTTTTCTTTTATCTTTATAATGGCCAGAAATATGGTCAAAAGCTGCAGCTCACAAACATTTAAATGCATTGAATCAAGATAATCATTCTCAAGTTATTTAAACATCAAAAAAATTCCTTGTCTATATGTTTAATCAAACTTTATATGTCACATGTTCATTTTCAGTTATTGGGTTATTATTATTATTAATTTGATTGTTTAATGGTATATCAACTCCTTCATGGGTCATTTAATGTTGAAATTTAATTTTGGGGGGAATTTGAAGTAATAAAAATAGGATACATGTTATTCTGCTTTCACAATTGAATACATGGTAGATAATACTCAGCTTTTGTGCATGTACATGTTTGTGTAAATATAATTATTAGAGGTGATAATATGTATTTTATGTTGTGATTTTGTTGAAGTTATATTTTGGAATACAGTTTTATTTAAGAAATTGTAGGATATTAAATGGATTAACATTATGAAAAGGTCTTTCATGTTGATTGGTTGGCTGATATTGGTTAATGGCATATCAACACTTCTATGGGTTAATTAATGCCAAAATCTAAATGTTTTGAATACACTTGTATGCCTTTAACAACAAATAAAATGTATTGTTGATCATTTTTTTTTTTTATATGAAAATGTATTTTTATGCTTTCATAGTGTTTTGATTGAGGGTTCACTATAGTTCCATAGCTGGGTGCTACCACCCCAGGTCAAGGTAGTCCTGGGAACAACAGGAATTAAGAGGTGGTTCCATGCTCCTCAAAACCTCCAATCTCCCGATCAGAGGCCTTGCTGCCGGATGTAGTTTATCATCATACCCAGGACTGAGTTATTATTATTATTCATTAGGTTATTGTTATATTATTATTTCAGTATTAAGTTATTGTTATATCATTGTATTTCTATATTATCTCTTTAATAACAAAGGTAGAACTTTTTAATCTTGTAATGAAAATACTGAAGGCCAGAGAAGGATTTTTTGGTCCTCGCTCAGATGAAATGAATAACTTCGTGAAATTCTGCCATCAATTTTGAAATATGTTTGGCAAAAATAACATAATAAGTCATCAATATTCGATTAAAAAACTAAAAGGAAAAAAAATTCGGAAACTTATTTTGTGATGTTTATTTGAATCCTTATCAGGTTCCATGTCTTGTTTGGAGTTTTATTGTTTCAACCAAAGAGTGGATTGAATGAAATTATGAAAAATTCTAAAGGAAGGGAAAATAATACACACTCATTGGGCATAAAAGATGGCACAGAACCAGGACGAAATTGAAATTTCATCAAATGAACAGGGCCCGGTTGACACTGAAAAAAAAAAAAAAAAAATTTTCAGATAACAAAAAGAAAAAAAGTAAAGATATAAAACTAAAATAAGATGTACATCAAATTCTGTCGTCAAAAGAATGGTCGCCCTAGTTGAGTTATACTAGTGCATGGAAAATGATTAATCACTAATTAATTATTGAGAGACGTAATAATTCTTAGCAAAAGAGTAGAGATATTAGAAGAAAAATATGGGACAGCAGTTAATCTGATTGGAGTCTAACAAGAAAAAAAAGTCTAGTTTAAAAATATTAATTTCACTAGATAAAGTACTCATGAGGAAGAGTTTGAACTCAAATTAAACTAAGGAAGAGATTTCATATGATTTAGCATAACTGACACTCTCAGTCCAACTCCATGACCCCAAAGAAGTTAGCTAATAAGTTTGCTAAAAGTTCAAAGAATTTTTGGTAACTTAAGGTCTAGTTTGTTTAGCAACCTATTGGGCATATGCACGTTGATTTAAATGTAAATTTTGGAAACTTAGAAATTCAGACCAAAATTGAAAAGCACTTTATGGTATAGACATCCGGGTTATTTAACGAGGAGGTTGTTTGTTTGAGAAGCTAATTAATCATCTCTATTGCTGGACTGAAGTTTATATAAATGCAGTACGCATGACAGAAACCAGTTTACACAGAGATCATCGGAGCACATGCTTCAAAGTCAAATGCTCACAAAAATAAAACGACAGCACCACATATTAGAAAAAATTTGTCATATAAGTCATTTTCTACTAAGACATTAACATTTTCACATTTCTTAACAAAGAGACAATCTCTCAGCACGTCAAGGGTAGAAAAGAAGTGATTCAGACAGAACAGCTACATAACTATTGTAGGATTTTTCAATTTCACTTTTAAATAAATTATTGTTAATTTTTCAATAGCATTGTTTATTCTGTTGGTAAGTTTACACCATTTTCTGCAAGATTGTCAAACATTAGGATTGAAGTATTAACTTTGATCATGAAAATCCACAGATGTCAGAGGTGAATAAAGGACAGTGCTGAACATTCATTTCTGGCACAATGAACCAAATCCATGAGAGGACATGAACTGGTGAAGTTTATTTTACCAAACACAAGCCACCTTTACTGGAGTGTAGCCTTTATATACAGAAGTAACATGGAAAAAATACTTGTGTGTGTTAAATAGAGTTCACTTTACTATATTTGTCTTGATAAAGGTCTTCAAGGAACAAAATGTATTAGCATGAAAGGCTTTCCTCATGTTTTTACTTATAAGGAAAGAAAAGAGGAAAGACTTTTATGTGTGTGTGTGTATATATATATATATATATATATATATATATATATATACATAGATATGTGGGTGTGTGTGTGTAAGGAAAGACAAGAGGAAAGCAATTTATGATGATACATTTTATTTCTTGAAGAGCTTTATCAAGACAAATATAGTAAATTTATTTAGTCACCATTGCTGATACACCCTGAATAGTGGACAGACATGTCCGCTTATGAAACTCTGGAGTCGGGATGCTGAAAATAACATCAACCAGATAAGTGACAAACTTTTACTCATATTAATTCTCTCTCTCTCTCTCTCATATACATATATATATATATATATATACATATATATATATATATATTTATTATAGATATACAAACACACACATACATATATATATATTATACATATACACATACACACATATATATATATTATACATATATATACACACATATAAATATATTATACATATACACACATAATTATATATATATATATATATATATATATATATATATATATATATATATATATATATATACACACACACACACACACACACATATATATAGATATACACACATAAATATAAAATAAAGAACAAGTAGGAAATGTATCTCACTAACATTTTTTACTTTTATTAAGGCTTTGTCTGATATCGAGAATAGGAATGAAAAATCGAAAAAAACAGAGTACTACACACATAAATAAATATATATATATATATATATATATATATATATATATATATATATATATATACACACATATACATACACTTAAATATATCTATATATTAAATGCAAACATCAGTGTATAACTGTGTCACACTTTTTTAACTTTACTCCTAGAGTTCCTAGCCCAACATATCATACCATTCTGGAATCAGGTCGACTCCGTGAACGAATTAAAAACATTCCGGGCCAAACCTGCAATCCTGAAATTTTGGATTCCCAAGTTTTCATTACTGCAATTGTTTTCAGATTCCACCATTTTGGCTTGGTTTCTACTGATAAAAACAATTAAAGTGACACAATTTTCTAACTTGTAAGAGACTGTAAATTAAGTGGCAACAGAAGAATTATTGTCGAACTTTTAAGGGGTTAGCTTAAATATTAATGCAATACTTAAATGCAGTGATCAATTTTGAATTCTTCTGTAGTATATTGTTGCCTATCGCATACAGCAACAGTCTGCCTCACAAAAAGAAATCTCTGCCAACAGAAGACCAGATTGCAATCGAAAGAGCCAAAGCTGCAGCAAGGAAAAGAAATTCCCATGCAAATGAAAATCCAGATCAAATACCAGTCAGAAGAGCTACCAATGCTGAGAATATGCAAAAACTTATAGACTCTCAAACTTCAGTTGCATCCAGGAGAGCATCAAATTCTCTTACCAAGATGAGAGAAAGGGCATTAGAAACACATGAACAAGTTGAATCTTGGAGAGCTTCCAATGTAGCCAACATGAGAAGAGTAAGGGATTCAGAATCACTCGAACAATCAGAAACCAGGAGAGTTTCCAATGTTGTACAACAAAGAAGATCAAGAAAGAATGCAGTCCAACTTGAGAAACTTGCTTTTCAGTATGAAGCCAATCAAGACTACTACTCCCTATCTATTGTGGAGCATTGAAGTTCAAGGATGAATCACAAGGTCACTGTTAGTCCAATGGAAAGATCAAACTCCAGCACTTTCTAGTTCTACCAGAAACATTCAAGTCATTGTTAGCTGGATCCACCCATGAATTTCAAGATTTCCTTGCAATGACTTCTTTTGGAGCAAATGATGCAACTCTGCTTCGATAGCAGACCACATTCAGAATACAAGGACAAGTCTACTATTGGATTGGCAGTCTGCAGCCTCTGCTAAATGTACCCCAGAAGTTTCTCCAAATCTATTTCCTAGAAGATCACCCAGTCCAATTGAGACAAGAATTAATCTCTTTTGGGATTTGAAACTAAGCACAATTCTGAATTTATGGGAATTTCTTCACCAAACAAATCCATATGTTCAAGAGTTCAAATCTGCTCTCCAGAGAGGTGGACTGGGGAACTTGAGATTAGTCATTAGAACTGATAAGACACCTGCTGGAGAGCATGAAATAAGATTCAATGCATCATCTACCAATGAAGTAGCAGTACTCATTGCAGGTCAGAAATTCATAAAAAGAGACACAGTGATAGAGAAAACAAAATGGATATCTAAGGAAAGTTGCTGAAACACACAGGAGTTATGATGCTCTCCAGTATCCACTTATTTTCTGGTAAAGATGGGATGGTTATCATTTCCTTCTAAAACAAATTAACCCTGAAACTGGAGAAAGAAAGTTTCAGCACAAAACTTGTACTGCTACAGAATCATGTTAAGAACCAACAACTTCAATCACCTACTGAGATACAAGCAGCTCTTCAGCCAGTTCTTGGTTGATATGTATGCAAAAATCGAAACAGGGAGGTTGCTCTTTATCACATGCCACCAATAAAAACTTCGGGTAGAAAGCTACATTCATCTTCAAGATGCTGTTCAAAATGATGGCAATCCACTCAACACTGGAAAAAGAAATCAGACTTCCATCATCTTTTATGTGGGTGGGGGGGGTGACAGATGTATGTATGAGAAGACTCAAGATAGAATTACATATGTTAAAAATTTTGGGAAGTCTGACCTCTTTATTACATTTACCTGCAACTGATTATGGCATGAAATAAGAAAGAATTTGATAGAAGGTCAAATCTGCTACTAACAGTCATGATATTGGATTTCTAGTACTAAAGTTGAAAGTTGACAAACTGTTGAATCTCATTAGGAAAAGAGAAGTTTTTGGAGTAGTCAGAGCTCACATGTGCATCGTTGAGTGGCAGAAAAGAAGGCTGACTCATTGTCATCTATTGGTTTGGTTCAAGGAGAAAATCAATCCAAATCAAATTGATGCTATCATCAGTGTTGAGCTGCCAAACCTCACTGAAGACCCAGTCCTTTTTAAAATCATAAAAGAAACATAATTCATAGTCCATGTGGTTCTCTCAATCCTGAATCTCCTTGCATGATTAAGAAGAAGTGCAGCAAAGATGTTCCAAAGCAGTTTACCAAAGAGACTCTGTCTGATCTTGACGGCTATCTAAAGCACAAAAGAAGAAAACCAGAAGATGGAGGTCACACTTTCACTCTGAATAAAAGAGGACAAGAAAATATCGACAATTGGTAGGGTTGTTCCTTTTTGCCCACTGCTCAGCAATGCATTTGGTGCTCACATAAATGTAGAGTACTGCAACAGCAGCAAGTCAATTAAATATGTATGTAAATACATTAACAAGGGAAGTGACCAAACAGTATTTGGTCTGGAAAATCAAAATGAAGTTCAAAAGTTTCTTGTGGACTGATACATCTCTTCCAATGACACTGCCTGGAAGATCTGTAACTTTCCAATACATGACGATATTCCTTCAGATCAGCACCTGTTGTTTCACTTGGAAAATGGACAAAGAGTTTACTTCATAGAGGGAAATTGCAAGAGAACTGACTCAAACTCCTAAGAGTACAACACTAATGGCATTTTTAGAACTGTGTCAAAATGATGACTTTGCAAGAACAATCTTGTACCCTGAAGTTTACAAATACTACACAAGACTGGAAAATTCCAGAGGAGAAAGGAGAACCTCATCCAACTGAACCTGGAATCAAAATGGGAGATGTACTTGGAAGAGTATATGAAGACCATCCAAGAAATCTTGAATGCTTCTTTCTCAACCTGTTGCTTCATAACATAAGGGTCCCAACATCATTTCAAGACTTGAGAACAATTGATGGAATTGTCAAAGAGACTTACAAACACGCATGTATCAAGATTGGTCTTATAGAAGATGATCATCATTGGGATATGACTCTGGAGGAAGCAGTTGCAACAAAGTCTCCAAAACAAGTCAGAGATCTGTTTGCAATAATGATTACCATCTGCAAACTTTCCAACCCAGTTACTCTTTGGGAGAACTATTAGGAGGCTCTCAATGAGGATATTCATCATTAAATGAGGTTTGCTCATTTAGGATTGGAATTGAATCTTCAGATTGCAAATTTAGCTCACTCTCAAACTGAAGTGATGAACTTGGCTCAAAGAGATCTCAGCAATTTTGATCTGCCCAATCCAAACAGAGAAACTGGACAAATAACATAGAAATTTAGAGAGAAACAGGATACAACATGGAAGAACTGCAACAATGTGTTCAAAAAAATGAGACTGTGTTGAACCAAAACCAACAGCAAGTATATCAGAAGATCCTTGATGACATCAGCAACAACAATGGAGGAATTTTCTTCTTGGATACACCTGGAAGTACTCGTAAAACTTTTGTAACTAACCTTTTTATTATCTGCAGTGAGACTCCAAAGAAAAGTAACTCTAGCAATAGCATCAACTGGAATTGCTGCTACCCTCTTGCCTGGAGGGTGTACAGCACACAGCACCTTCAAACTTTCAAACTTCCATTGGATTTGAACTACAATTAAACCCCTATTTGCTACATCAAGAGAGAAACCAACTTGGCTAAGCTACTAGAGGAGACAAACCTCATTGTATGGAATGAATTTACTATGGCACACAAGCAAGCCTTTGAGGCCCTGGACAAAACACTTCAAGACATTAGACAGAATTCACAAATCATGGGAGGTGCTTTCCCTCTTTTTCAATACATATTTAAATTCTGTGTCTGCACGATTCATTAACATGTCAAAGAGTTTCCTCTGTCATTTTACGGAATACATATTTAATTCCTCCTTTAAGTTACAAAATATTTCTTGTGCACACCTGATAAACAACTGATTTGAAATGGCCCCACAGAAAAAAAATTCCAAGGGTGTGAAGTCTGGTGACCTCAGAGGCCACTCAACAGGACTTCTTTGACCTAACTATTTGTTAAGGAAATGATAAATTAATTAAATCCTATGGTGTACGACTTTTGCCTCAGCCTGTAGATACACAAACACACACACACAGACAAAGAGTAATCTGCAAAGGAATTTCAAATTTCAGCTGAGGATACTTCTGTTTATTTGTTCTAATATACTTTGGAAAGTCATGAATCTACTTCTCCCTATCCTTTGTCATTTTGTCAGCTATTTTGATAAAATGTCTCATCACTGACATGCAAGGCTTGATGAGGAACAGAATAATTGGCTCAAACAAGGCCTAAAAATTTAGAATTATTTCTCCAAGTTCCAATTTGTTAAAAATATATGCTTTGTTAATTTTTATTTCCTAATAGGGAAAACTCTTAATTTTAGCGATTTGATCCTTCAAGTGACAAAAAAACGTACTCCTTTTTCGATGACTCTCATAGGTCAAAAGTTGAAAATACAAATTTCTGTCTTTTAAACCTCTAATTTGTTTCTTTTAAATAACTTGATGCCTTACTTTCTTGCCAGAAGAAATGCACAAGGATTCCTTGTTATTTGAACAAAAATATTTTTACTTACCTGAGAACATGTTCTGTCAGTTACTTCTGCATTCAAAACAAAATCTGGGAACCACAAGGCATTTCGACAATTTGGATAAGCCACACATCCGAGATAAAACCTAATGACATGAAGAAAGAACGGTTACATTTGTTTTCAATGATAAGAAGGAAATTTGTTTTTAAAACATGAAAGATGATGTTCTGTTTGAAATATAAATACATTTTTATATGAGTTTTACCAAATGTAAAGGAATACATTTCTTTATTTTAAAATCTTGATAGAAATTACAGTTCACAACATTGCGTAGATTACAAAGTGAGTAGGCCAAAGATTGTCATCCCAGAAGTAATTTATGAATTTTGTAATAGTAATATTAGTTATTTCTTTTTAAGGAAACATTCAGTATTCATTTACCAAAAAGCCAGTGCTATTGTCAATTGCAATTTATTGGATCTTTCTATGAGAATGGTTTTTCATAAAATAAGTTTCTCAATTCCAGTAACTGTTATCATTCTTTCCAATAGTGATGGAGAGTTGCTTCCAACTTTTTGTTTGAAGTAGTAAGGAATGTCAACATCTTATGTAATTATATTCTATTCAAGCTATCAATGCTATCCATTTTAATTGTTGCTGCTGTTGAAAGTCCTCAAGTAATGTGTTTTCTGTTATTAGGCACAGTTGTTTGTGATTCTGCAGCGCCAGTCACAAGGTTTGAAGAAGGATGGTCCTCATTAAGACCTACAGGGTTCATTTGCCTGAAGCCGTTTCTAATCATTGATCCGAGAGATTGTATCTCCAAGTCGATAACATCAAGAAGTCTGACAAATTGACCATGGTAAGATTTGAACCCGAATCTCGTGGTGGGAAAGTAAATGTTCTAATTACTTGGTTATGCAGACATCAATATTTAAATTAAATCGTACTGTAAGAAAGTATTTTAGAATAGTAAAAATATTCAATTTACTATCAAATTGTGATGGACTGATATTTTCTCTGGGGAGTGTTATAAAGTTCTTGGCCACACCCACTTTCTAAAATCTGACCAAATAACTAAAAATCAGAATGTTATTTAATCTCGTCTTAGTCTCGCTGAGAACTTTTCACCCATCATGACTTGACATGTAGTACTAATTTGTGGACTTTGTAAACTGTAAGTTTGGCTGCATCTGTCTGGCAATGTCTGTGTTGTTACATTTGTCTTTTGTATAGATTATAATGCTTCATAGATGTACTGATTACCTTGCCTTTTATATACAGTTATTGCCTTTCACCTGTATCTGTTATATTGCCTTATGTATATATTGTATTGCCTTGTGTATATATTTATTTCATTTTTTTTTCTTTTTGTTGATTAATAAAAAAAACCTGCAGACTATATTCAAGAATTTAGCATAAAAATATCTATTCAGCCTATCAAGATTTTAGACTTAAGACAGTAATGATGTTGAAAAATAAAAAGTTAAATGTCTCTTAACGTCTACAGTTTCAAAGGTTTTAATCATCTCATATCCTTACCCTTTGTTGTCTTTTTTTTTCCTTAACAGCATGTTCTCCGCACATTTGTTGCATGGCTTGACAATTTGATATTCAGGCAAGGCTGGAACCAAATTTAAAAACAGAAACTTTTTTAAACTTATAAAAGACTCAAAGGTAAAATACTTAGTATGTCTCATAAAATGCCCATTTAGCTTACAAAGCTTACAACATGTAACAAATCTGCTGGCTTTAGTTGAAAGATTTTCTAGTGTAGAACACTCCCTTTAATGTTGTGGTTCTTGATTTAATTCCTTTCCCACAACTTAAGATTGTCTTGGCAGTAAGAATTGCTGTTATTTTTCTTAAGAGTGGTTTTTATTAAGGTTTTTATTACCTCACTGTAATTATCAAAAATATGGTTGATTTTTGGATAATTGCTACCAACAATGTGAATTAATTCTTTTTGAAGGAGGTAATTTTGAAAAATTTATATGGCTATTTCAAAATCAGATGTGTTCTTATCAAAAAATCCAAACTGTAAGAAGATTTCAAAGTCAAGTTGATTTTACTAAGGTGTATAGCTTAGTACAATAAATTTTCATCTATTTTTTGGGAAAAATTAAAAGCTTTATTATTTAACATGCAAAATACTCCCACTATTTTAAAAACAATTTAATGATTAAAATAACAAATACTTAAGTAATGGTATTGGTTTAGCTAATAGGTAATTAGCATAAAGAGAGCTATAACTATAGCTCACGGGCAACTTTGAGTCAGTGTACATAAAATATCTATGGCTACTAAGTTTGATCATCATAACAACTTATCTTTTCTTTAAATTTTTGTATTTCATTGATGGGTTTGCAAAATTGAATGAAACGTAGAGTTTGTAAGTCTCAATAAAAAATGTTACTGATGATAACTTCAACAATACTAAATACTGTGGGGATTTCAATATGTCCGTGTATTACAAAACAATACTAGTAATCTATATTTCACAGGAATTGCATTCATTTATATTTGAACCTGTGACCTTCTACTTGTGGCAGGCAGGTACTTTTTGCTGAACTATGATTACTTATCATTTAAATATATAATAAGGCTTTTTTTTTTTATTCTTACAGTATCTTGTCTATAAGCGAACTGTGGACTGACACTTAACAATGCAGAGAATAGACAAGGTGAGTTTAAATTCCAGATGAGACTTCACTCTTATCACCTGTGGGAAGGATATGAATCCCTTTCTCTTCACCCAGCTATAAGGTAAATAGAAAAATGTGAACTGGCAATAAAAAAAAATCATCTTTTCATAACAAATATGAAAACTGATTGTGTTAGATGTTCTGGCATGTTATGATGGAGTTAAGCTAGCTACAGGTACAGAAATGTAATCCTAATGTATATATGAAGGAAAGATAATTATATACAAAATGCAACAGAAATACTTCCCACATCATAGTAAGACATTAGCTAGACAACGAAATTGCCACTAATGTCTTACCATTATGTGTTGATTTGGAAAAGTGTTTGAAAATCTTACCAGTTTCTGTATAAGGTTAAGCTGCTCCTAAATAACGACAAAATTGCCACTAATGTCTTACCATTATGTGTTGATTTGGGAAAGTGTTTGAAAGTCTTACCAGTTTCTGTATAAGGTTGAGCAGCTCCTAAATAACTGGAAAGGGCTTCATCAATCTTCATTGCCTAAAAAGTAGGGAAAAATGCAGACAATTTAGTGAAAAATTAATTCAAACTTGTTAAAATAAAATTCAAGAGCTTTTGAAAATTTTAAAATTGCAAAATTTCTATCAGACAAATTAATTTAAAAATAGGGTATTTTGATTTCCTGTTGTGTAATGTTTTGGGGATGGATTATAGGTAAGCACAAGGAGAATTTCAGCAGTGTTAACATGACAGCTCAGATGTACAGTTATATTGTGAAGGCAAATGTGGAGCCATAGTTCAAGAAGAATCCAAATGTTTCCAAACAGAAATTCTTGTGCATGACAATGTTCCATAATATTCGGCAAAGAAAACTAACAAAAATCTGTATAAAACAGGTTTCAAAGAAACTCATTTGATAAAATGACAGACTTGATTACCCAACTATAACCTAATTACAACCTTTTGGAACATTCTAAAAAGGAAGGTTTCTATTGGTAACTTACCAGCAAAAGTGTAACATAAAAAGCTATTCTGGATGCTGTGTACTGTGATTTGGGCCAAAAGAATTCAACTATGGTATGCGAGGTGCTTATACAAATTACACTCCCCTATTTCTGACATTTTTTTCCTTCTTCTATCATCCCCCACTCCAAATAAAGTTTATGGGCAAAGTTGAGGTATCTGGTAGGCTAATGTTTACCCAGATGTCACTGACTAACAGTACCTGTAGCTAGCTTAACTCCATCATAACATGCCAGAACATCTAACACAATCAGTTTTCATATTTGTTATGAAAAGATGAATTTTTTTATTGCCAGTTCACATTTTTCTGTTTAATGAAATTAAAAAAATAATCAATGAAAAACTAACTCCCCTCCAAATACCAAAAAACACAGATAATTCACCACAATTATTTTTCATGATTAGCACAAGATTTCAGTCAATGTAGTTTTCAATTTTTAAATGAAATTATGTAAATTAAGGACAAAGAAGTGGTGTTTGGTGATTCATACCAGATTTGAAGCCCAAAGAATCTATCAGCCAAAAATTGGGACTAAAATTCAAGATGAATTGGAATTTGAACACGGTTTGCCAACTTCTTGTTCTGAGAAATTAATCATTATCTTAGTTTCACGTTTCAAAATGCCAGTTAAAAAAAAAAAAAAAGAATTTGTCCAAACCTGTTTTACAGCTTCAATGAAAACTTCTTTGTATTTCTGAATTTGAACACTGAGAATTCCTGGGGAGGGGAAAAAAGAGAGAGAGACAAAAAAATAAAATTGCAGAGAGAAAAAACTGAATTATTTTGACACATATTCTTTGCACTATTTACATTGTTGCCCTCATTTTTGTTGCTATATTCATAACGTTTTGGCTGTTGTATGCTCTGGCCTTCTTCAGGTGACATTTGTTGGAATTTCAAACCACACCTTTTATTTAGTACACTAGAGTAGATTATTCTAATTTCACATACCATGCCTTTGGATATCACAGTTTTAGTTAATTCCCCTTGACAACTCTCCAAAGTTTTGTTCTCTCTGTTGTGACCAAAGATTGAACTCACAACACTTATGGATTAAGTCACTTTTTGGATCAATCAACCGATGCTTTTATCCACTGGGTTAAGGGCTGAAACGTTATGAATATAGCAATAAAGATGAGGACAGCAGTTCGAACAATGCAAATAGTGTAAATAGTTACAATACCTCATCTCAGAAATATGGATCTTAAAGAAGGCCAGAGAATACAACAGTTAAAACATCATGAATATAACAACAAAGATGAGGAAAACAGCCTAAACAATGTAAATAATGTGAATAATTACAACACTTCATCTCAGAAATATTGACAGATCCTGAAGAAGGCTGGGTCGTACAACGGATGAAATGTCATGAATATGGCAACAAAGATGAGGACAACAATCTGAACAATGTAAATAATCTAAATAATTACAATACCTCATCTCAGAAATATAGACAGACATATTTTTTGCTTGTTTTCCTTCCTTTTTTTTTTTTTTTTTTTTTTTTTACACAAGAATTCAAAAGTTCAATAAAATTAAAATATTTTTGTGATATATATGTATATACATGCACACACACAATTGAAGTGTCTTGCAACTGAATAAGTATTTTTTATATGTGCTTGTAGAAAATCTTTTTAAATATTTGAGAAACAGGACATGTAATATCTATCAAGGAAATTAGATGAGTTATGAAAATTTATTATATAAATTAACTTATAAGCGACAGATTAACTTATTTGATAGGTATGGATATCCATTTTATACAACCAGCTTATAAATCATTAAAAATTAAATGATTAGTATATAAAATAATTCATAAGTTACACATCAGCATTAAGTGTGGTTCAATGAAAACAAAGCACACGATCAGGTCAAGTGAATTTAAGTCTTTTTTTATATAATTAAGTGATTCTGAAAATAAATACATAGAAAAGTGTGACCAATGCTTGCAGGATTCAAGAAATTCAAACATCTGTGCAGTTGACAGTCAGAGACGGCAGTGACAGCTGAAATGTTTTTAAATGTATTTACATCTTAAATTTGTGTACTATCAAATTAATTTCATTATAATTACTCTGATGACCATAAACTTGATATCCCTGTTCTGAAAAATTTTCAGCCTTACCAACTTCCCAATATTCTAATATTTAGTCATTGAAATACTGATTTTAAAAAGTGGGTTAGGCTGGACATTTTTCAGAACTCTTTCATATATGAAATGGCACATGTAGCCATATACACTGATGTGCCAAAGATCATGAGGCAGATGTTTAATATTATGTAGGAGCTCTTCTAGTCTGGCAAAGTGTAGAAATTTAACATGACACCGATTTCACAATGGACATTTTAGGATTAACTGCCAGCAAAACAACTTGGATTTTCTCAATTGTCATTTCCTCTTGGTAGATAATTATAATGATTAGAAAAATTTTGCGTTGAGTTGCATTTAAAGCACCTCCTCACTTTCTCATCTCTTTTATTTTTGATTTTCATTGGTTAAGCAGGCTTCACATGCATTTGACTTGTTACGCTGCATTAGCATTAAGTATATTTAGTATATAAGTTTAGAATAATAATAATAATTGATAAAGAAATAAAATGAAGATTTAGTAATCATAAAATCCCAATTTACCATCTTTTGTTTTCTTTCCATCACAAACTCTGAAACAGAAACAAGAAAGTAAATTAAATTTTAGAAAACAATTTTCTGTAAAGCAGAATATAACAATGTATGAGATTAGTTTAAGGACTGGAATGTCTAATCCTGAATTTATCCACTGATCCTGGAAAGGACTGGAATTCAAGGCAGCTCAAGTTGATATATAGTGAATTTAATGTTATTTGGGTTTCATAAGGGAATGCAAAGCTCATACATTCTATATGCAAACATACAACAGGAACCTGTTTTCCACTCACTGGTCCATGACTATCCCACATTACATCTACATTCTCGTTCACATTGGTGTACACCAAAAAACTGGGAAATGGCCACTGCATGTTCGCAAGAAAACAAAAAATGGAAATAAACACCATGTCAAAAAATGAAAACTCAAACCCTAACTTCAATAATTTAAAATAGTCTGAGTTTGTAGGTAGGTGACACTGGGGACAACTTCTGCTATGTCAGGCTAACAGCACAGTTCTCCTCTATTCTACCAAGGCTCTACTCATCTACACATCATAACATGTAGCTGGCAATACAAATTGACAACATTGGAACTATCTAAGCGACAGTATATGCTCCTGCCACCAAGAGCAAACCAGTACTGACCTCTTTGATCTCAACCATGGCTATTAATATAGACCAGCAACCAGAAATCATGAAAGCTTCCAAATGCTTTCTTTTACTTATTTGTTCTCCCTTCAGTCAAGATACAATTTCACAAACCCCATCTGCAGGCAATAGAACAGAAATACTTGAGATCAAGTCACACCTTCCTTCTTCTATGTGGGTGTCCCAATCATACTCTCACAAAAGACAGAGACCACTGCTGTGATCAGAGAAAGAATGGTAGAAAGAATTGGACAAAGTTCCAGAAGACAGAGAAGGAGCATGACAGAGACAGCAACAGAATCCAGAGAGTGTCAAATTGG
>OZ010612.1:1226327-1228827 GCA_963932145.1 Acanthosepion lycidas
ACCTATTTGCCCCTCCTCTTATGTTCTTATACAAGAACTTCATTCAGTAACTCCTACCTTGAGTGGCTCTTGAATCTTGTATTGAGTGAACAATTTGTAAGAAAAAAGAAAAAGAAGCTGATACCACAATTTTAAGTACCAGAGATATTTTTGAAGATATTTTTAAGGAGCGAGGAAAAAAGGAAGACTTTATGTGCAATCAAACATCAAATATATTTATCAACTATCAACTTATTAAACTTACTTTCAAATATATTTATTTTATGAAATATATATATATCAATTTGGTATCATTCAGTTACTTTGCATTAAGGTCAACCTTTTGCCTCCAATGAAATGCTCAAAAGTTGATTGAGGCAAAATATTTTTCTTTTTCCAAAAGAGTATGTTGTAAATTTCTATTTATTAAGTTGATACAAACATTTTCAGCATTTTTGACAATCTTTAATTCAAATTTATGAAATTCTATGAAATTCTGTCATTCATAGAAGGCATTATGAAAATTTGTATATGCTTGTCAATGCATCTGATTCTGTGATCGCAGAGAAACCCAATAAGTAATCCTTGTCGTCTGTCAGTTTTTTTTCCCTCAGTTGTCAGCAGGGCAAATTCAGATTATTGTATTTTCCAGCCTACAAGACACAATTTTTTTTTTTTTTTTACTTGCACAAGTAAGCTTGGACAGTCACCTAATTGGTTGACTGATAAGGATGTGTATTTGTATGGTGAGTCATTACACTATAATGTTAGCTATCTAATTCAGCCTTTTATATGATGTCACCTCAGTACTTAGCTGTTACAAGTATTTCCAAGAATATAAACCTTCCTGGAGTCAAGCCACCTGCTAGTAAACATTCTCTATTTACTAGAAGCATCGGGAGCCTTTCTGCTCTTGACTAGTATGCCATTGCCATACAAATTTGAACGAGTAATTAATGTAAACAATACATGGTGCCAGTATGTGAGGGATGCATGGTAAATGTGTTGTTATATGAGAATGACTTTTTTTTTTCTTTTAACCACAGCCAAAAAATATGTTACTATTTGAGAGTACATGAGACCATGTATATTAAATTCAGGCAACTCTGTCAGCAAAAGTAATGTCTGCTGGGTCTTAATATAATCTGTCAGTGACTTATAGTGCTAATTCTCTGTCAATATACAGATAGATTTCTTTTGTTTTTTTGTTTGCAAATAAAATTAGCACATCAGTCAGCAAAATATATATATTCCCTCTTTTTTGATGACCTTGTGTCACCTTTCCACTAAATTTCCTTAGAAAAGAATAATTCTGGGTTTAATCTGATGAATTCTTTGAGGAATTTTTTTAAATCTTGAAGTTGTTAGCATCACTAATGAGATAAGAAGTGTTGCAGGGGATGCAGCAAGTAATAGATTGATGGTAACACATATGGAGAATTAACAACATGAGGAATGGCAGTCACAGCTGTTTAAAATGCTTGTGTTTGTCCTATAGGAAAATCCAACAAGGTGCTTGAACAAAATATTCAGCAAAAAATCCCATTTGTCAGTGACATTTTAAAAACTTTATAGAATGTAAAATTTCTCAAAGCAAACCTGTGCCAAAACGTTTTCCTGAATCCTTGATGACTGGGCTGTTCAAAAATGACAACATCAAGACAAAATAATGGAAACTGATCATGGAAAACAATTATGTGCAACAAGTTTTCGATCAATCACTTAACTTCTAGATGTTTTAGGGCCATGTTATAGGATCCAGATGGCTATTGTTTGCACATGGAATTATTCACTTGTAATTAATCTTCGATTTGGCTGTGAAAAATGTCACACTTGGGTTAGCATTAAAAAATTATGGCTAATTTTCTGAGAAAAATCCCTTTTTTTTTAATGAAAAAAAAATACCTTTTTTCACTTCAATCCTTTCTCTTTAAGTTCGTGTGAACATCATTGAATAAATTGACCGCTATATGACCTGATGATGGGAGATATGAAAGACATGCAGTGAAAAAAAAACAATGTCGTCTGCTAAATGTTGTTGTCATCACCCAGGTCACAAGGTGTTAAAAAAACAAAACAAAACACATCAAGCCATTGTTCAATCGTAGGTTTGAAAAAAAAAAAAAAAAAAACCTATATCAAGTCCTTTTTACCAATATTTCCTCTTTTTTTTTTACTCTTTGCTCTTTTCTTGTAAGTGGTGGGATTTACAAGCTAATGACAGCTTATTCAATGTTTATCGCTGGCTAGTTGACCTTTGACCCAGATATGTCAAAGTCAAATTGGTTTAATTTTTCTTATCGTTGCTATAAACTCCTGGTTTCCAGTGGTCAGGAATTGCAGATAAATCTTTCGCCTTTTACTAAAGATTTCCGTGGCTGAGTGTCAATTTTTTTTAACCCCTGGCAGCTATATAATTGAAAATTACCAATGAACTTTGTTGCATTTTGACCCCCTAGGAATGTTCTTTTCCTTCAAATTCTCAATTTTATGCCTAAAATAGTTTGATAATCATTTAGGC
>OZ010612.1:1236327-1278827 GCA_963932145.1 Acanthosepion lycidas
GTAGTAAAGAAAATGAGCTCTCTGGCAGGGATTGAACCCTAACCCTTTGTAGAAGAAACCACTGTTTGATCCACCTTGCTTTACCACTCGGCTACAGACAGTGTCACAGTCCAGCAAGGCTCTATTTCTCTAGTTTTCCTTTTAGGAAGGTGGTTTCTCCTACAAAGGGGGATGCAGGCTCGATCACTGCAGTAGAGCACATTTTCTTTAACATTTCTCAAATGCACAAAGTGGACATGGAGGTCAACACCCAGTGACAACATTGTGTTTCATGCTTAAATGCAATCCTCGGGCCAAATCCACAATGTCCGCATTTATATTTACATACACTCTGTCCCTGATATTGACTATATATATATATATATATATATATATATATATATAAAAATGAAAAGTGTATATATGTGTGTGTGTGTAATATATTATATATATTATTGTTTATATATTATATGCGCGGTACTTATTAGAAAGCACTCAATATCAGAGATCGAAAAATGTGAAACCCAGAGTCACAAACTCACATCAATCCAACCAAATATATATATATATATATATATATATATACTTTTGTTGACTGAATTTAACTGAAATTTGACTGAGTTTAACTGAAAATCTAGTTTGTTCAATTTCTTTATGCATTTTTCCAATTTTCAAATACACCATATTAAATATTTTATGCAAACTTCAAGATACAGTCTCCTGTAGTGAAAGATACTTTATTTAATGTGGGAGGTTTATTTTCTATAAATATCTTGTCTACGACACTTCATCTAGTTTTTGGTAATGATTTAGACAATCAAATGTACTTGAACAAAACAATTTATCTGCAATTTTGATTCTGATGTACGTCTTATTTGAAAACTAGAAAAATGCAATAAGAAAGTAAACAGACAGACCTTGTGGGTTGATTTTAACAAAAATTGTTTGGATTAATTCTTGCTAACTATACCATATATATATATATGTGTGCGTATGTGTAAATATGCAAAAGAGATGCTGAGAACAGGTAAAAATGAATATAGTGTTATAGTGGAACACACCTATTCTATAGTTAATAGACTCTCCCACCTATAATAAATAGGAGTAGTAAGAGTAAAGAGGGGGTCGCTCAGTGGGTCGGGCAGTCAGTTGATGCCAGACGACCGTTAGTCGGATACTAAAGTATCAGCAACAACTAGATTTACTCTGCGTTATACCTATTATATCAAGTTCCTAACGTTTTGTACGTCAAACCTATTTTAAGACCGACTTAGTACAAATACAAGCCTCCACTGTGAAACCAATCCTTAACATATAGATCAAACAAGGCTGTCAAATCTTATGAATCTATTAGGAGGAAAACTTACCAATTCCATGTTTTTCCATCAGTGCAATGAGATCCGCTTCAGTCAACAAAGAAGGCGGAGATGTTTCACCAGAGACCATCTTGAAAAATAATAAAGAAACAAAAAATAGAAGTTTACTTTGTTTTTTGAAAATCATATGAGAATATCTAAGCTTAGTGGTTTATGGTATCCCATCAATGTTTGATAACCTCTTCAAAGCTGACATTTCAAACAAAAATTATGTATTTGTGTGACTGTAAAAAGGGATGCGGGATATACCTCAAGAACAGTTGGCAAAAAGCTTTGGCCTGGATGGTAAATTGGGAGTTCCTAGAAAAAAAAGAAAAGCGAATGTTAAATTTTAAGAAAAAAAAAAATTAATAAGTTTTTTAATTTTTTTATTATAGAAACAATTGTCATTATTATTAATTTTTGACTAGGATTTACTTTCATCTTCATTTTTTATTAGATGAAGCATTGTCAGCCATTATTATTAATTTTTGACTAGAATTTACTTTCATCTACATTTTTTATTAGATGGAGCATTGTCAGCCATTATTATTAATTTTTGACTAGGATTTATTTTCATCTTCATTTCTTATTAGATGAAGCATTGTCAGCCATTAGAAATTGAAAAGTTATTGATACAAATTGAATTCTTTTTTTCTAGACACGCTGGTCCTTAGTTATCAAAATTACAACTAGAAAAAAGTTATTTCCTACCTAAAAAGTGCTTGTAATTTTAGAAGCATATAAATATTTGGTTAGCCTGTATTCTACTTACCTTATCTGACCATTTATCATATGGATAAACGTCAAGGTAATTCCTTGCCAAAATCATCAAACCCTGAGCAACAAACTGCAAAATAATATGAAAACATGAACAAAAAACCTCCAAGCTAAATTATTTTCCAGCTCTATATGCAAACAAGGTTGTCCTTTTGTGGTCTCTTTCTGCTAATGTTAATACTGCTATTATTTCTTGAATGAAACTGTGCAAAAATTGGTTGGAAGCACACACAGGAAAGGGTGGGAGGTAATATGAGTCCAATAGCTTCACGAGGCAAAACAAATCCACACTTCTCATTTCACCTTGTCGCAATCTCGATCTCCAATACGCCACTCACGGTCCAAAGCAAAAAGCGACCTCCTGTTAAATGTGTGTACCATGTTTTTATGCACCTGACCCAGCCAACACTCAGCCAATGAGCACCCAGAACCAGCCAATAAAAATGGCTACAAGCAACACTTCCATCAGCACAAAGTGCTGCCCAATTCACCATCCATCTGAAGCTCACCAATTCACCATCCCCACACTCCCTTGCAAAACATACACATGGCTCTGGCTCTTTTGGGTCGCCGTGGTAAGACACCGCTACAGAAACTAGTATCTTAATTTCTGTTGTTTATATCAAGTTTTTACCAATATGTTTCTGTGAAATTATGAAAAAATGCATCATTGCAATTTTCCCATTAATAATTTAAATTTGTCTATGTGACAAATAATACCTTTCATATTTTTCATGGAAAAAAGGATCCCAAGTCATTAGCAAAAAAACATAGATTCAGTAGAAAATGTTATTATATCATTCATTCAGGGATTATGAGACCAATTGTTGAATTTAGCCAAAAATTCAAATCTGTATATTTGGAATATCAAATTTCATTCTAAAACACAGATTCTGGCTGAAGTAAAAAGTATAAAAGATAGACTCCTATATAAATTGAGAGAGTTACCTGTCAGCCTCCAATTCCTCAATGCCAGAGCACAGGTGAACTTTGAACCATGATCCATAAGATAGAGAGTCAAATGCCAATTTTGTGAGGCATGGTTAACACCTTTTTCTCATTGTTCGGACTGTTGTCCTCATCTTTATTGTCACATTCGTCATGTTTTGGCTGTTGTACGCTCTGGCCATCGTCAGGTGATACACATTGGAATTTCAAACCAAAACCTTTCATTTCGTCCACCAGGGTAGATTGTTCTACTTCCAAGTGCCATGCCTTGGTTGAAGTAATCCAGTGATTTGACCCTAGAGATGGGAAGTCTAACTGAAAAACCGATTTTATCTACACACAGGAAACTACACCAAAATATTTTTTAAGAAACTGAAATCATTCAGTATAGTGTTATACTAAGTGGCCATACCCAAGAAGACATGGTTGAAAAAGACTTTCAGATTTGAATAAAATTAAATTTTATCAACATTTGTGCTAATAATAAGAGGAAAGATTGAACAAAAATATGATAAAAATATTTAATTGACATTTAGGAAATAAATGTAGCAAGAAATCTATTTTACATTTTTAGCATTGAATATTTTCAAATTAAAAAAATAATGGGAATACAACAGACAATATGATATCGTATGTCAGGAATCTATTTTACATTTTGGCATAAAATGTTTTTAAATGAAAAAAGGAAATATGATGTCAGAAATCTATTTGTTTGAGTTAAAATTGTAAAATAATTTTTTAAGATGTTACAGTTTCAGAGTTATCTAAAAAAAAAAAATCAGTTATCAAAATGAAATGTCTAAAAAAAAATCAGTTATCAAAATGAAATGTCTAAAAAAAATCAGTTATCAAAATGAAATGTCTAAAAAAAAATCAGTTATCAAAATGAAATGTCTAAAAAAAATCAGTTATCAAAATGAAATGTCTAAAAAAAAATCAGTTATCAAAATGAAATGTCTAAAAAAAATCAGTTATCAAAATGAAATGTCTAAAAAGAATCAGTTATCAAAATGAAATGTCTAAAAAAGAATCAGTTATCAAAATGAAATGTCTAAAAAAATCAGTTATCAAAATGAAATGTCTAAAAAAAAATCAGTTATCAAAATGAAATGTCTAAAAAAATCAGTTATCAAAATGAAATGTCTAAAAAAAAATCAGTTATCAAAATGAAATGTCTAAAAAAAATCAGTTATCAAAATGAAATGTCTAAAAAAAATCAGTTATCAAAAAGAAATGTCTAAAAAAATCAGTTATCAAAATGAAATGTCTAAAAAAAATCAGTTATCAAAATGAAATGTCTAAAAAAAAATCAGTTATCAAAATGAAATGTCTAAAAAAAAATCAGTTATCAAAATGAAATGTCTAAAAAAAATCAGTTATCAAAATGAAATGTCTAAAAAAAAATCAGTTATCAAAATGAAATGTCTAAAAAAAATCAGTTATCAAAATGAAATGTCTAAAAAAATCAGTTATCAAAATGAAATGTCTAAAAAAAATCAGTTATCAAAATGAAATGTCTAAAAAAATCAGTTATCAAAATGAAATGTCTAAAAAAAAATCAGTTATCAAAATGAAATGTCTAAAAAAAATCAGTTATCAAAATGAAATGTCTAAAAAAATCAGTTATCAAAATGAAATGTCTAAAAAAAATCAGTTATCAAAATGAAATGTCTAAAAAAATCAGTTATCAAAATGAAATGTCTAAAAAAAATCAGTTATCAAAATGAAATGTCTAAAAAAAATCAGTTATCAAAATGAAATGTCTAAAAAAAATCAGTTATCAAAATGAAATGTCTAAAAAAAATCAGTTATCAAAATGAAATGTCTAAAAAAAATCAGTTATCAAAATGAAATGTCTAAAAAAAATCAGTTATCAAAATGAAATGTCTAAAAAAAAATCAGTTATCAAAATGAAATGTCTAAAAAAAATCAGTTATCAAAATGAAATGTCTAAAAAAATCAGTTATCAAAATGAAATGTCTAAAAAAATCAGTTATCAAAATGAAATGTCTAAAAAAAAATCAGTTATCAAAATGAAATGTCTAAAAAAAATCAGTTATCAAAATGAAATGTCTAAAAAAATCAGTTATCAAAAAGAAATGTCTAAAAAAATCAGTTATCAAAAAGAAATGTCTAAAAAAATCAGTTATCAAAATGAAATGTCTAAAAAAAATCAGTTATCAAAATGAAATGTCTAAAAAAGAATCAGTTATCAAAATGAAATGTCTAAAAAAAATCAGTTATCAAAATGAAATGTCTAAAAAAAAATCAGTTATCAAAATGAAATGTCTAAAAAAAATCAGTTATCAAAATGAAATGTCTAAAAAAAAATCAGTTATCAAAATGAAATGTCTAAAAAAAATCAGTTATCAAAATGAAATGTCTAAAAAGAATCAGTTATCAAAATGAAATGTCTAAAAAAAATCAGTTATCAAAATGAAATGTCTAAAAAAATACTTGTGGTCAAAGTAAGTTAAACAAAATCAGCAAAAACAAAATAGAAAGTAAAAATTAAACAAAAAGTAGTTGACTGTGCCAGTTTCACTTTAATGTTAAATTATTACAAAGTCGAATTTTTTAAATTATTATTTCATTTTTTGACTTTTTAAAAGCCACTTCACAAAATGACTATCATTTCTGGAGTGCTATCTCAGCTATATCATTTTCTCTCCGAAATGTGTTATGCAAAGACACAGAAACTAAGCAAAACATGGATATTTATGCAATAATTTCTTTTGTATTTTACTAAATTGTTAATAAATATGGTATTTATTTATTTGAAAGTTTAATGATTAAACTTTAATCCAAGTCATAAATTATATGATTAAATTACATTTAGAGCCTAAAAAAATGTCTTTAGGTGAATAATCCCTATTTTTTTACCCCATCCTTCTTTCAGCAAAGCTGGATTTGTCATCAGTGACTGGGGATGTAGGGTGAAACCTACTCACGCTGAGAAATTGGTTTTTCTCAATCACAACTTAAGACAACGAGGAGAAAGATTCTCTCTTTACAAAATTAAATTTATTATCTACCGAATAATTTTGGTAATATTTCATTTTCATCTTATGATAAGTGTTTGCTTAATTTTGTTTGTTAAATTATTTTGTCTGTCCAAATAAATTTTATGGTTGTTAATTTCTAGCACTTCTAAGTTGTATTTTGTTTTCTGAAGGGTTAAAGAATTAGACTGAATGGAAATTCAAAGTTTTGTACTTTAGAAATCATTAATGAATCTCTGGTCACTGTTTTAAAGAGTTAACTATTTCAAACAAATCATAGAAGTTTGAATTCAACAGTCAACTCCTTAAGATTGCTATGATTCATAGCATCATAGAGAATGATTAAGTCACAAAGTTGACCCCATCATTATTGAAATAGTGGCATAATTCAACTAAATTTTGAATAATAACTAATCATCATCACACAAGAGAATGGACAGCTTCCTTAGAAAGAAAAAATACTAAATTAAAAACCGAAACCAAATGAGAAACTGAAGTATCAAGAACAAAAATTGAAATCGATACCAAAACCAAAATTTCCAAACCACCCAACTCTATTTGACCCAAATATTTGTGAGTTCAATCCCTGGCCACAACAGAGGTGAATGAAACTTGGAGAGTTGAGTTACTAAAGGGAAATAAATTAAATTGAGATATCCAGAAAAGGTATGGCATGTGGAACTAGAACAATCTGCCCCAGTTGACTAAACAAAGTTGGTATTTTTAGTAAGCATCTTGTAAAATACCCACGGCAAAAGTTATTACGTGTAATTGTGATCATTTCTTAGGAGTCTTGCACTGACGAGAAACTCTGCTAATCTTGTGATGAAAATATGACATTGTCAAAGGAGTACCAATTTTGAATTGCTAAAGAGAAACAAATATATAAAGTAGGGAGAAACACTGTTTGAATATATATATATATATATATATATATATATATATATATATATATAGATAGATATATAGATATATAATGGACTCTCTTGTCGGTTTCGACATATGAGGATCTGACAGCTTAATTGATTCAGTTATGAAATTTTGTGCGATAATCTTAAGTGGCATTCAAGACCTGCTAGAGATTTACAAAGGAGGCCGCATACAGAGCAAGAGTGGGGATTGTTATATATATATATATATATATATTAATTATAAATAATTCTAATATTTTAGGCAACAATAATTAAACAAACAAGTCTCAACACAAAACTTTGAATCATCACCATCACAAGAACGCAAACACTATAACGGTCAGAAGATGCTCCACACCTGAAAATTGCAAAACTGCATGAAACTCTGAGTTGTGCTATCGATGTTGGATTTTATGTATATTCACTAATTTATAGTAAATAGCTCTATTCTATTACACTGAGCACTGTATTTATAACACCTGAGATAGAAATATATATATATATATATATATATATATAGGTAAAAAAAATCTATGGGTAAGTAATCTAAGTAGATCATATTAATATAAAATATTAAAACTGATCCACAAAAGACAGCTCAATATAATTTTTATTACAGAGCATATAAGTGAATTACAATTAATGAGATACAAACAGTAGCCTTTCCCAGTTTTTGGTGTGCACTAATGTTAAAAAATAGAGGCACAATGTGGGGTAGTCATTGGCCAGTCAGAAGAAAGCTGGGTGAAGTTCCCATGGTATGTTTACATCCTACCCTTTTAAAAATAAATATTATCTTTGAACTCATTCATCTGCTCTATTTCTTCAGATTAGAGATTAAAGTGATGAGGTATAAAACAAGGAATGCTAGATTCATGCCTGCACTATAAACCATAAGAACATGGAAATGGAGCAAAATTCAGGAAAATTGGATTCATGCCTTCACTATAAATATCATATTAAATGAAGAGAATTTCTATTCAGATTAGTGATTCTATTTCCTAACTGTATCTTAAATGCTGTAATTCATACGGAGTCTTTAGTCTGCTGCAAAAAATCTTCTTGCTTCAAATGAAGATTTAAAAATGAAGTCATAAAAACTCAGAAAAAATTTCACCTTTTCTTCAGCAATTTTTATTTCCACAGTCGTTTCTTGGCCTTGAGCATCTTGTGAACATGTAGCCAGGAAATGTCGAACAATGAAGTCATAAACTTTCTTTTCGTTGCCCTGAAAGTGAAGATGGAAATTTGAAGAATTTTTCAAGTCATTAAAAAACATTTTAAAAACTGAATAAATATTAAACATCAACAATTACTAATCTAATTTGATCCTGTAAAGCAGTTGACCTTAGATTCTTAGTGAAAATATCATTGATTTATGATAAGGGTCATGTACAAATCAAACTTAGTGTTTTAGGAGATTGATAGAACAATCTAAAAAAAAAAGTTTGAATAATTCTTTTTGCCAAAATCCAACCAAGTGCTAAAGACAAAAAATTCTGACTATTATGGTATTTCAAACTAAAACCTGGGAAAAATATTTTAAATATCAATTGATTGACTGATTCATTTTCTATGGCTTATCAACCCTTTGCAGGTTATTTAAAGGCAGAAAATATTTTTAAATTTTAAGAATTTTTTTTTTTAGATAATAATGGTTTAGTGATACAAATCTTACTAATTTACCCATAGATGAGTGGGGAAGATGTGAATTCATACCGTTCCCAAGTGTATTTGCATGTAAATGAATATAACGAACACAACAGGAATTTGAACTTGGCTCTCCACTTAACAATTCTGAGCCATTATCCACTACACGATACATCCAAGCTTACAGCACCTGATATTCCCAAGTGGTCACCCATTTAGGTATTGACCATACTTGACGTTGCTTAAGTTCACTGATCATACAGGAACCAGTGTTTCAATGTAATGTGTCCATAAGCCATCCAAACTTACAGTACCTGACATCCCCAAGTGGTCACCCACCTACCGACAAGGCTCAACGTTGCTTAACTCTAGTGATCGTACAAGAACTGGTGTTTCAATGTGATGCGGCCATAGGCCCTTTAAATTCAATTAGCATAGAATATTAACGAAATAGAAAAGAGTTTATTTTGGGAATAATTTTTGTGTCTGATGTCAAAGAGTGTTGATTTTTGTAAAATACATGGATTTCTATCTCCCAAGAGCATTACTCATGCACAGGCATTAAGTCTTCCTTAATATCTTCTTGTTTTTCTTCTATATGCCATGTCCCCCTTCAGGATGTTGGCAATCATAGCTCTCCACAATTTCCTGTCTTTTGTAGCTCTTAATAACTTTTGTCTCCTTGCCATCATTTCAAAACCCTGCTCCACCATCCATTCACTCAAACTCACCAGGTAGGTTATGAGTTCCTTTAATCTGTCCTGTGAATATCAAATTTTCCAAGCCTTCTTCCTTTATTAAACACACCAGAAATTTCAACTGTCTATTCCTGATGTTAAAAAGTGTCCTTTTTGTTGGTATTGTTTCTAGAACTTTGTGGTGGCTGACATGTTTGGTTCATGGTATTCTCAGCATCTTTCTGTTGCTTCAAGTCTCTTCTTCATTTGTGAGGAGATTGTCTAGCATTCACTGCTATATAGAAGGACTGACATTACTTAACAGTTCAGTACTTGTTTCTAACAATATTTTTCTGTTTCTTAATACATTGCTCAGCTTTTGGAAGGCATCTTTCCCTATCTCAATGTGCCTTTGATTTTCTGTGTCACACTATGTCCTCTGTTAATACACTTCCCAGATATCTAAATTATTGCATCTGTTTGATCTTGGTATCTTATTTTTTAATTTGCATGTTGAGTTGTTCCTTTTGCTAACAAACATGCATTATAGCTTCTTGCAACTTATGTTTAGTCCTTTCTTCTTGCTTTCCTTCACTAACTTCTATAGGAGTTCTTGTAGTTTTCTTTCTGTATCTGTTATCAACACTGTGTCATCTGCATATCTTATATGCTGTTAAGATAGTAGCTGTTAATAATAAATCCTGGTAGGCCTTCTAATTATCTAAGAATGTCCTCACTCTGTGGGTTGATAAAGTTTGGTGAGAAGATGCATCCTTGTCTTACAGCCCTTTTATTTTTGTGTATTTACTGAAGTCATTTCCTATCTGTATACGGGCAGTTTGCTGCCAGTATAGGTTCTAAATTATTCTAATATCCTTGCCACATATGTTATGGTTACCTAGCAATTCCAACAGATTTTTGTGACATACTTCATCAAATACTTTTGCATTATCTATAAAACCTAAGTATACATCTTTTTGCATTTGTATTGTTCTTTCTGTTAGCATTCTGAGCATAAATATCACATTCCTCGTTCCAAGGTCTTTAACAAACCCTCATTGTTCTTGTCCTATTTCTGGTCTGATTCTGCTGTGCCCTCTATCAAAATTCAGATAAGTTTTGTTGCATGGTTCATTAGGCAGATTGTCCAACTGAATTCACATTTGAAAATAGATCTACTTAGGTCTTCTGGTATCTCACCACTGTTGTATATTTCATTTAATATTTCTGTAATATTATCAAGGCCAAAACCATCTAAGGCTGTGAGCATCTCTATTACAATTCTGTCTGGCCCTGCGGCTTTGATTCTGTTTTCATTTAATATGTGGCTATATGACTTGAGCTTAAAAAAAAAAAAATGATACATATATAATTATATGCCATATGTATTGAGAAATATTTTTCCCTTGTTTCATATTAATAAATGCTGCACAAAAAGAAAGAAAAAACACAGGTTCTTTATTTGTTGGTAAAATGATTTTGAGAGATGTATGAAATGTTTGGCAAAATATGGAAAGAGTAGATTAGACATCTGTCTATATTTATGAGATGAGGTATTATGTACACTATTTACATTATTCGGACTATTGTCCTCATCTTTGTGGCCATATTTATTACAATGTTTCAGCCTTTCAGTATCTGTCTATATTTATGAGATGAGGTATTATGTACACTATTTACATTATTCAGACTATTGTCCTCATCTTTGTTGCCATATCTATCACAACGTTTTGGCCTTTCAGTATCTGTCTATATTTATGAGATAAGGTATTATGTAAACTATTTACATTATTCGGACAATTGTCCTCATCTTTGTTGCCATATTTATTACGTTTCGGCCTTTCAGTATCTGTCTATATTTATGAGATGAGGTATTATGTACACTATTTACATTATTTGAACTATTGTCCTCATCTTTGTTGCCATATTTATCACAACATTTCGGCTGTTGCATGCTCTGGCCTTCTTCAGGTGGTTGGAATATTGAACTGAACCCTTTATTTCGCTCACTGGGGTAGACTGTTCTAGTTCCACATGCCATGTCTAATGGATGTCAGTTATCAGTTATCTCCTGTTAATTCCCCTCTCTAAATTCTCCACTGCCCTAACTGGGTATTGAACTCACACTCTTTGGGTCCTGTCACTGGATCTAACTAACTCCTTTATCCACTGTGCCAGGAAATAAAGGGTTCAGTTCGACATTCCAAGCACCCGAAGAAGGCTGGAGCATACAATAGCCAAAACATTGTGATAAATATGGCAACAAAGATGAGGACAATAGTCCAAATACTGTAAATAGAGCAGATTAGACAACTGACAGATCGAGTGTGCACCAAAAACTGAGAAAGGCCTGCTGCACGTTCACAAGAAAACAAAAGGTGAAAATAAACACCACATAAATATTTCTCAGTGGCCCCATTCTTTGTTTCCCATATATTCAGGTGTTTATTTCAGAGCTTTGTTTGCTTTGTCTGAGTGAGTATGTAGATGACACTTGGGAAAACTCCATGTTGGACTAATAGATCAGCTCTTCCACCTAACAACTCTCTGTTTGTCTCCACATTATCAGAACTACTTGAGGAACAGTCTGACTACACCAAGGGCAGACCAGAGAGCTTGAATAGCCTGAGAGATTGATCAATCAGATCAAATTCCATGAATGTAGCACCTTTACACTTTTGAACACCGAAAAGATAGTTATCAAGATAGGAAGATAGGAAGATCAACATCTTTTAATTTAGAACAATGCTTGTTAAACTATGAGTTGTGACCCCAAGCAAAATCTTGGGGTCATGAAAATTGAATTTCATTTTATACGTTATTTCACAAATACACAATATTTAATACGATGTGCCACACAAACACTGCAGTCATAAAACACACGTGTGGTGCTGTTTCAACCAGTGCAGTGACAACGTATGTATTTTCAGTGTAGTTTAATACCTGGGGTCGTGAAAAATCTTGTGATGAAAAATGGGGTCATGAATGAAAAAAGTTTAAATGCTGATTTAGAACATTAAGAAAATTGCTACATTGATTCTATACAAGTTGAATTCTGACCGTTTTTGTATGTTGAGTTCAATAAATGTGAAAACTTTATTGGTTTATAAAGAGACAGTCCATCCAGCTTATTCAAATATTTCAGTTATATCTTTATCAAATAGACAAGATGAACTTGCTTACCTGGAGGGAATTTGTGTATTTTGTTGGATGTATTGGTGGATGGGCTTGATCTGTTTTATTACCGTTTCGGGGATGAGGCCCATGTTCCAAAACTCTACTGGCAAATTCTTCAATAAAAAATAATATATATATATATATATATATATATGCACACACAAGTTTCATTAAAAATGACTGACAAGGTACTTTGGTTAAGTTTTTTTATTTAATTTTTCTTGTGTTCTTATAATATTTTTCTTTTCTGGACAAAATTTATATAGAAATTGTCTGAATGTTCTGTATGTATGAGCACTTTCAGTTATACTTTTAGTTATTAGCAAGGATGATTTATTTGTTATTTTTATTTCTAATTGAATGTTTGGATTGGTTTATGTATGTATCTAGAGTTATAGGAATATTTTATTTTTCAAACACGGTCAGCACACTGTGGCAGTGTTCATAGTTGATATTAATGTGCTGACTGTGTTTGGAAAATAAAACATTCCTATAACTCTAGATACAAATGTTATTAAAGACAACAGACATTTTGTGTCAATTAATTTTATTGATCGATTTTTCCAAATGACAATTGACTCTTCTCAGATGATGAGTTAAAATACACACACACACATCACACCTTGCCAACATTAAAACACACTTTGCACACATCACTACACTCACCAATTCTACAAAACTCACCATTTGTTACTACCTACCCTGATGTTAACCTAAGAAAGTCGAAATCTTGGACCATATTTCTTCTGAAATGAACATTGGTCAATTTCTGACAGAATTTCCTCCTTAGTTGAGAAGGATTATTCATAATTTGGAAAGGTTGATTAAATTGATACAAAATATCTGTTGTCTATATATATATATATATATATATATATTATAATTATTTTTTTTTTTATATATGATTCCATCACGACACAGAAATTACTATGTTTTGAAACTGGTCAGCAGTATTTAAGTTTAATTCCAATATTAAACCTTAACCATTGGGTTGCAGTTTCATCCTCAAGTGTTGTTTTGGAATAACTATGGTACGGAATGTTTTACTCATTTATAGTTTTGAAATGGAGGTGTGGTCTAAGGTTTGTTTTTTCTTTATCAAGGGCTCACTGCTTTGATGGAAGTAGGGATATTTGTGATATGTCATGATATGTCAAGTTTTGGAGTCATGTAAGGTTGGGTTGTTTTTTTTTTGTCTGGCTACAATGGTTAATCTTATCAGACTATATATATATATATATATATATATATATATATATATAGTGTGTCTAACATAAAAATTGTCCCTGCATGATCTGTGACTATATTTTTGACAATAAGGTCTCCAATACCAATCTTCTTGCAAAATGCAACATTAATGGAATCGAGACCTTCCTGATGCAGTCACAACTTTGCTGGGCTGTTCATGTTGCAAGGATGAGTGATGACAGAATACCTAAGGTCCTCATATATAACCAGCTTGACAATGAATAAAGGAATGTTGGACGGCTGTAGCGCAGAGTAGCTGTCAATGCGCCTCAGGCTAATTTTGGGCGAGTTGCCCTGGATATAAATAACTGGAGATATTTGTGCCAGAGTGGAATCAGAAATTATGAAATGCATCATATTGACCAGCTAAGAGACGAAAGATGGCAGCAAAAAGTGTCAGTAAATGTTCCTATTGCTATGTCTCAAGATCATCACTGTTGTACACTATGTGGACTTGTATGCAGGTCACTAGTGGGAATGAACTGTCACATATGACACAAACATAAAAACTGAATGTGGTTGTTGGATTCTCATACATCAAAATCAACATAAGAGATCATATATATATATATATATATATATATATATATATATGAATGAAAAGAGACAAGAGGAAAAATTATGCTTAGCTGACACCTTTTGTCCTCTGAGGGACTTTATCAAGGCAATGTAGGATTTATTTTGATGCACATATTTATATACAAAAAGTGAGGATGTCATTGGTTTATCAAGGCTTTAAAATTTCAGAATGTTCATCAGGTGATTGAAAAATCAGTCAAAGCATGTGGAGGACACAAAATTGTCATAATTCAAAGTCTGTATATTAGTATGCATCCATATTAAAACCAGTCTTGGACAAGTCTAGATAGCTAGAACATGATATTATTAAAAACCACACAGATTATCTTATTCCTAACTTCTAATATCATTTGAGGAAATCAATTCAAAAATTGAGGTTCATTAAATAAATACCTGAAAACTCCTAAACAATTGTATTTACTCAGGAATAAATTATTATTGTTACAAATTGTTACAATTTTACATTTAAAAGAAACAATTATTAGCAATTTATGAACAAAAGTTATAAATAGACAACAAGAAAATGGGAGAGAAAAAAAAGTCTTTCAGAAGTATTTTTTTTTTTTTAAAGATGTTTGAAATAAAAGCTGACGAAAATTCAAAATCAAAAATTGATCAAAATTCAAATCTCACCTCCCCAATCCGGGTGTTGCGTTTGATTTTCTATCAAACTGACCAAGTTGATATCTTTGGCAAACATATTTGTTTCTGTTCGAGGGTAACTAATAAATCCCTGTGTGTAAAGTTTTTCAGCAATTCCCATTGTCTCTTTGGCATTGATTTTCAATTTTCGAGAAGAGAGTTTTTCTAGTTCCTGACAAAAGAAACAAAATATCACATGATGTAAATTAGCCAATGAAAACTAATTTTATATTATTTAACTAATAAAAATCTTAATTTCTGAAAGATTTTAGTCCCCTAAATATTAGGTTGGTATGTTTTCCAAGTTTCCAATAAAAACAACAGACAACAAAAAATGTTTTATTTTAACCGATAAAAGTAAATTCTATAAAAAGCTAATGAAATTCTGGCAAAAATGGACCTTTGTGCCCACAAAAAAAAAATGGTGCTTCAAAAGAACAGTTTTCCCATTGACACTTCTATTATTTTAACTCTGTTCACTCCTTCAGTAATGTTTATTTACAAGCTTATTAAAAATTATTTACCTTTTATAAAGAGCTTATTATTTACCATTTTATAAAGAAATAAATGTGAAAAGTAATCTTTTTAGTCAAAAATTTTTAAAAGTTACAAAATTATCAAAATATGTAAGCCATCTTTCACTCAGATTCTCCAGAATTGTTGCATTGTGGAACAGACTCCCAAGAGGATGCTTCACCAATCATTACAATCTTAACCTCTTTAAGTCTATGGTCAACGGTTATCTGTCATACATATACCCATAATATGCACCTCTTGCTACCTCCTTACAACAACCTCATTTAGTAGCCCTCTACCTTCAGAGGCTCTTGAGCTTTGTATTGGGCAGATAATAGTGAAAAGAAAAAACATAAAGCAGATCAAAAAAAGCATAAAAAAGATTTATTCTTAACAGAGAAGAATACTGAAAATTTCATGATAAATGTTCCCTGCATTGGTAAAGTCAATGTGGTGTGGGTGGATGTGGAAGTTTCTATTAGGATGGTGCAAAAATAATATCGTTTTTTGATGTATTTTTTTAACGTCAAAAATGATATTATTTTTGCACCAACCTAATACTTATTTGTACTTATATAAAAAAAAAAAAGAAAGAAAGAAAGAAATTAAATTGTCCTCTGGATCAGTATATTGGCCAAGTTCCCAACCTGAAAGACACATCTTATATTTAATACATTCTCAAGAGCAGAAAAATTAAATCAATTTATAAATAAACAAATAAGTTTTATTTGGAGCTTTTTTTTAAGGCCAAAAGATAAATGTGACAATTCCAAAGAAATAAAATCTTGGGGTTGACTAGATCGATGGTTCCCAAACATTTTAGGGGGTTGCCGCCCCCTTGCCTATCAAAACACTGCCTTAACCCCCTGCCACCACCACCAATGTACAGTCAACCATCCTTCTTCTAATTTTGTGAACTGGCGCTACAGAATCACAAAGAATTGTAGCAGATAACAAAAACCACATCACTTGAGAACCTTCAACAGCCACAACTACAATGGACGTCACACGAAATTCAAAGGGAAAATAATGACTTACTCAAAATGTTGACATTACATGCAACAAAAACAAGGGGAGATAATCAAGCATCAACAACCCTCTTCCCAAGTAAAATGCAACAGGTTTCAATTTAAAAAAAAAACAAACTAAATTTCATCTAATAAAAGGCTCAAGAGCCACTTTAAGAAGAGGTTTAAAATTGAAATAGTAATGATGAGGTGTGAGATATGAGTGGAAGAGAAGGTGGTAGGAAGTGAAGATTATGAGAATAAGAAGGCTAGAAAACAACTGACCCTAAACTTGAAAAGGTTAAGATTAAAATTTTCAGGGAAGACAGGAGTCTGCACCACAAAGTGGCAGTTTTTGTTAAAAAAGCCATCTGAGTGGAACAATCTTGTTATATTTTGGAATAAGGGGGGAAATAAGGGTGATTTGACTCCGTGGAAGTAGCATGATATGTCCAAGAAGTAAAGGTCTGCTTAACTTTTACCATGAAAATAACAAGAGTAGCAGTAGGCTTGCAACACTGTGTCTGTGGGGAAAGAGGTTGTAGAGTGGAAAACAAGTTATCCTCTACAAGACTGTAAATGATTTTGAACTCTGTCAAGGCTGGCAAGTGAAAATTGAGGAGCTCCAGACCCCATTTTGGTCTAATCTAACATGGCAGAAGGAGACAAATACTTCCTAGAGATGTAGAATGAACTAACCATTATTCCAGCTTCTTTAGGAATGATTTGTATATATCAGTTAGCCTTGATATCAGGTTGTTGGTTGGTTGATTTTGTTTAGTGGCATATCAAACTCTATGTGTTATTTAATGCCAAGATCTAAATATTTTGAACAAAATTTCATAGCTTCAACTAAATATGTTTTGAACGCAATTGTGTGCCTTCGAATACAGATAAAATGTATTGTTGGTCCTTTTATTTTAAAATGTATTGCTGGTAATTTTGCTATAAATATGTATTGGTGGTAATTTTAGTATAAATATGTATTGTTGGTAATTTTGCTATATAAAAATGTATTGATGGTATTTTCATACTCTCATAGTATTTTTTTTTTTTTTTTTGCAGGGGTTCACTATTTACTCATAGCTGGGACCTTAACAGGTGCTACCACCCTGGGTCAGGGTGGACCTGGGAACAACAGCAACTAAGAGGTGGTTCTACACTCCTCAAAACCTCCAATGTCCTGATCAGAGGCCTTGCTACCAAATGCAGTTTATCGTCATGTCCAAGACTACTTGATATCAGGGATCAATTTGAGAAACAAAAACATTCAAAGCATGAAAATTCATTGAGTGTTCAACCATTCATTGTGCCTGGAGGAAACTGGGATCTGAATGGTGGTGATGAAACAGTACAAGCTTGGATTTTGAGATGTTGAAAGTAACAAGCTAATTATTTTCTCATTGGACTATTAGATCTCAGTCAGAGGGAAGATCAGCTGGCAGGCTTTTATAGCAAGCAAAAAGGAATAATCTCCGATTTAACCTACAAGGAGAGGCATTAGAATGAAATCAAACTACCACAGCTAGAATTTGAACCTGGTTCACCGATACGATTTTTCATGCTATTAACTATCAGGACAAATCAACACCATGGTGTATGATGCAATTTAATTAACCAAGAGCAGTGTAGGTGTGAATGGCCTAACAGTTAATGTGATGGAAAACAGAATCTGTAAATTCAAATTCCAGCTGAGACAGTTTGTTTTCACAGTAAACTAATACCTTTCGGTGAAAAGACATGAATCCATCTTCAGCTACAGTTTAAATAGCAGAACAGACTGAACCCCTCTCAGCTACAGGTTAAATAGCAGAACAAACTGAGCTCTCTAGCATTGGTTTACAACCAGTCTAGTATTGATTAACTAATCAATTTATTTTTTTACATCTTACCAACCCTTCACAGGTTATTTAAAGCCAGAAAATATTTTTAGATAGTAAGAATTTTTGGGAAGGAGATTATATTGATTTAGTGATAAAAGTCCTACTAATTAACCCATAGATGAGGGGAGAAGTGGTGTATTTATAACTTTCCTAATGGTATTTGCACGTAAGTAAATATAACAAACATGAATGGAATTGGAACTCAGCTCTCTGATTTTCAGAGCATTATGCATTACACCACCTGCACATCAAAGTGGGCACCCATCTAGGTACTGAACCAGTGTTTCAATGTGATGTGGGTGTGAGCCACCAGTCTAAAAGGACAAAACTGAATTTAAAACCATGGAAAAGGTAATAAAAATCATGACTCTATATATTCCCTAGAGCAATCATGGCTATGTACAGTTTACAGATATTATGGAAAAAGAAACCCGTAGAGAGCCTTGATCGCCTTCTTCCCAAACAGGCATGACACTTAAAAAGAGTGTATTATAGACATTATAAAAGGCGAAAAAAGAAATTTCAACTATTATTTAACTTAAAACAAAGAAATAAAGTTATGCTGTGGGGGTGGATGCTTGAGTCCTCCTACTTACCACTGTGTCTAATGGTTGTGGTCGCCATTTACTTTTGGGCCGACTTTTTACATCTGTCACATAAGCAACAGGATCTTGCAGACAATGTTCATAAAGCACCAGACAAGCCAAATAATCAAAGAGCCGATTCCTGAAAGAAAGAAAATATCTAAAACAGATATCCTTACTATGCGCTTCTGAAGAGAATCATTTGTACATGCAACATGACACTTGCCAAAACTTTCCACCAACCAGCAAATGATTACCACATTACATTCTGATTCTTGTAAATGGTGTAAATAGTTACAATACCTCATCTCATCTCATCAACCAAAGCTATTATCCCCTGGGCCATGTGTCCTTGGGGATGAAGACAACAGTCCGAACAATGTAAATAGTTACAATACCTCATCTCATCTCATCAACCAATGGGCCATGTGTCCTTGGGGATGAAGACAACAGTCCGAACAATGTAAATAGTTACAATACCTCATCTCATCTCATCAACCAATGGGCCATGTGTCCTTGGGGATGAAGACAACAGTCCGAACAATGTAAATAGTTACAATACCTCATCTCATCTCATCAACCAATGGGCCATGTGTCCTTGGGGATTTAGACAACAGTCTGAACAATGTAAATAGTTACAATACCTCATCTCAGAAATATAGACAGATATTGAAGATGTATTTTATTTTCTCATGATTTTATTTTCTTGATCTTGTCAGTGTGCACCTAAAACTGAGGGAAGTGAATGCTCACAAAGTAATGATGAAAGACAAATGCCACATCAAGAAATAAGAACATGAACCTTGTTTTAGAGCTTTACCTGCTCATCTGAGTGAGTAGGTAGGTGATACTTGGAACGACTTCTGCTAAAACAGCTCTTCCCCCTATCAATTCCTTGCCCATCTATGCATCTCAACGTGCTGGCTGACAATATGAAATAGAGGCACTAGAATCACTCAACAGATCCATTCATCTCTCGTCAAGGAAAGGCCAAAACACCCTCGAAACCCTAATATGATTGTTAATGTAGACCAGCACCTGGATAAACCCTATTTCCAATTTTGCTGCCACAAAAACCCCAAATAGACTCTTTTATACCCTATTCCCTTTCAGGTAAAGTAGATGTCAATTAGAAGACCAAACTTCTAAAGGAACCATCTTTCCATGTGGGTGTCCATAGTATTACAGCAAAACATTGGTAACTAATAAATGATAAACCTTTTAAATTCTCTTCATTCTATCTGTTGACATGCTAAATGTATCAGGTCATCATAGCCGTTCAAAAGCCAATAAAAATGCCTAAGTGATAATAATACTATTTACACTATTTACATCGTTCGGACTCATCTTTATTCATGACATTTTGGCCATTGTATTCTCCAACCATTTTCAGGTGATAATTTCAAACTGAACCCTTTATTTAGTCCATATTTAGTCTAATTCCACATGCCATGCCTTTTTTGGATATCTCAGTTTAAATTAATTCCAAGTTTATTCCCTCTATTGAACTTGCAACTCTTTGGGTCAAGTCACTTTTTGGATCACTCAACCGACAATTTTATCCACTGGGCCATGTGAATAAAAGTGTTGGCTGAGTGATCCAAAAAGTGACTTGACCCAAAGAGTTGATGAGAACAGTCTGAATGATGTAAATAGTGTAAATAGTTACAACTCATCTCAGAAATATGGACAGATCCTGTAGAAAGCCAGAGTGTACAATGGCCAAAACATTGTGAATATGACAATAAAGATGAGGATAACATTCTGGACGATGTAAATAGTGTAAATAGTTACAATAATTCATCTTAGAAATATAGACAGATGATAATAATACACACTGTTGATCTGTGATTGGACAATTTTAAATGAATTACACAATTACAGTAGGATTCAACATACTTTTTGTGTAATGATAAAACACTACAACCTAAAATTAGTTCAGTATTTTTAGAAAAAAAAAAAATTGTGGATTTAATAGCTTACTGTACTAGCAAGTCCAAATGGTTAACTCTACTATGTGATTTTTCTTTCTGTCACAACAAATTATCACATTTTGGATCTATTATTTTATATTTGTGGTTATTATTAATTAGATGTTCAATAGTTTAACACAATGTTATACCTTTGAGGAGGCATGGTGGAGTAATGGATAGCAGCTTGGATTGAGAAATCGGGAAGCCGAGTTCAAATTCCAGTCGAATCCATTACATTCACTTACGTGCTAATACCCTTCGGAAAGGTGTGAATCCTCTTCTGCCTCCAGCTATGGATAAATAGCAGGACAGACTGGGTTCTATAGCCTTGGATGACAACTGGTCTAGGAGAAGGACAACTCTGAATTCAAACCCGGAGTAGAGCCCCTAAGGTGGATGGACGGCACTTTGTGCTACATTCCGGCAACTCCTGCAGCCACAGCTGGTACCAAACTGTATTGGTTTATCCTCTCCTTTGGACTCTACTAGCAAGGCCGAGAGGGGGGAACTAGACTAGAACTGGGCAGCCCTAGTTCTCCATATATCCCACCCAGGCACACCACGCTACTCCATCGTCTCTCGAGACGGACGGATGCTGCCGCCGCCGCCGATACCTATTAACATCAGAAATAACTCGCACAACTCTGATGTGATTACATCCAACTCCCAGCTGAAGTTTCAGGGCTGCACTCAAGTGCAAAAATGGTATATTGCTTTTGTATTGTCACTATTACAGTCCACTATTTTTGTAAGAATATATAATTGACTATCCATTGGAGATAAGGTATGTCTAAATGAATGACTTACAGTAATGGTAGGAAGCTGCCTACTAATTTATCACAATACCAAAAAACAAAAAGAACAATATATATATATATGATATGATACTAATGGGATATACAGTATTTATTAAATCTGAATGATAATTGGAGGCTTATGATATATGTCTGATGTTTTTTGATTTTGCTTGTATCTTGTGACTGGGGTTTGTGAGGATTGGCAAACTCCTCTCTATAATTTGACCTTTCAGTGCTTAGACACAGGTTGATTTTTTAGGGCATTTTTCAGCGAAAATACAACTTAGCATATGGGTAGTTTAATAACTAGGCTCTCCTAAATACGGATGTATCTACAAGGCACATAAGACTCAATATTTTATGAACTCAAAAAAAAAAAAGAGGCAAGAATGCTGCAAAAGCAAGAAAAAATATCCCTGGTGTTTATGGAATAGATTCTTTACACAAAAGAAATTGCTGAAGAAAATTTGAAAAATTTAGAAGAAATGATTTCAACATACATGTCATGAACAGGTCGTCCTGTTGAGTTTAACAATGATCTGCTTTTTGTCTAAATTTGACAGAATATGCCATTTTGCTTGAAGAATTTTCTCCAAAACAGAATTCAAATCACTCAATGGCTTACTGCCATTTGTAACAACTTGAAGAGGTTTTCAAAGTTAAAACATGAGTTTCTGATTATTTCTCAGAACATTGACTCTTCTCTACACTTTCATGAACACATCTTAACAATTTTGGAGTGATTAGTGATTTCTAGAAATGGATATTCTACAAGAATATAAATCGATGCTGATAATGGGTTAGTGGAAGTGAACAGGTTAAAATAGAAACCAAGTGTGTTCTAACATTATATGCAAACTTTATCATGCAAGATAAACGGATGCTTACTCATATATAAGCATGTGCACATATGTATATGCATATATCAAGCCATCCTGTAAACAAAGTTTGAAATAGCAATCAAAATATTCAAAAAAAGTGACCTCAGCTCAAAATGTGTTGTTTCAAGAATTTTCTCCACAAACTAAATTCAAATCATTCACTGCTACAGCTTGAAAAAGTTCTGAAACAGGCAAGAAAATACAATAGCAGAGTCATAGCCTGTTCAACTGTCGAACTCTCTGCCTTGAGCAGAGAGGAACCTGGATGAAACTCATCCAGGGAGGTAGACAGACCCTGAACCCGTTTATGCACTTTCTAAGGGAATATTTTTAACCGAGCCTGCAGGCTTGGAGAACCCATGGTAAACTTGGCCTTGTGCCACATACACCCCTCATTGTGACTGTTAAATATTAATAGCTTCTCTATCTTTTAGCTAAGATCAAAGTATAGTATCTGTTCCCATCAGCTTAATCTTATTCTCTCTCTCCAATTCTATCTTCCCTTCTTTCTTTCTTTCATTTTCACTTAAACCAAGTAGTGTCTTTGCATCACTTTCCACGCAATCAAAACAGAATAGTCCATTATTTATGAGGTATTGGCAGGATATAAACTAATGAAGGGAGGGACAAACACAATATAGGATTATTTAAAGAAATTACAGTAAGTGTAGTTGATTTATTAATTTTGTGCATAAAGATAAAAATTGCTCAACTCACCTTTTCCAAGTAAATTCAGCTACACCATCTTCACATTTGTGGTTAACTGAGTAAAAAAGAAAAAATTATATTAAGATCTTTCAAACAAAAATTCTAGTCATTTCATCAGATCTTGAGAAGTGGGGTGGGGGCCAAAAACTTTTCAGCACCCCATCCCTATATATATATATCCTAGGAAAAATGGAATTTCAACATGTTAGCAGACCATAGCAAATTTGACCTGGGTATAGTACGTGCATGCAAGAGGATAGTTGACAGTTTTATGGCAAAATAGACAATAAAATTTAATAAAAGAAATCTTCAAAGTAATCGCCTGTTGTCTACAGGTTAAAAATAAAATAAATAGATATATAAAATCTTTGGGGATCAAGTGCCACTTGGCCAGAAGTTAGGAAGTTTCAGTTGCAGGTTGCCATTTAAGAGTGGTTTGAGCCATCTATGAGGATGTAGAGATGAGCAGAGTATGGGTAGGAGAGAGTCTTACTGAACTGATCAAAAGGAACAGATGATCTGGTAGTCTGTCATGATAGAAGTTGTAAAAAAATGTCACTTAACCCCCCACTCCTCAAAACCATGCTAAGTGAGTCACTGTATAAATAACCAAATATATTGGAAACAGGATTTGCCTTTTCACTTCTCACCTTGACCGTAATTTTACCTTCTGTTCCCTTGTGAACATACAATTGGCTTTTCTAGAGTTTCTTATGCATATCTCGTGCCAGTTTATCCTCCAGGCTAATATAAGTTGCAGTGTAGGGCCACTCAAGCTTGATTATAATGCTGGTTATAAAAAATTTACACTGACCCGTGGTGGTAACACTTGTTAGGGTCCCAGCTATGGGTAAATAGTAAACACCCAAACAAAGATCAACAGTACATTTTTATAATAAAATGACCAACAATACATTTTTATAGCAAAATGACAATCAATATAAAAATGCACTTTTATAGTAAAATTACCTAAAATACATTTTATGATCTACAAAATATATATCTAAAAACCATACCTTTATTCTGAAAGTATAAAATTATGTACAAAATATCTGTAGCTGAAAGTATATTTAGATTTCAGCATTCAATAACCAATAGAGGTTGATAAACCATCAAACAAAGTCAACAAATCAAACAACCAACATGAAAGAACTCTTTCATAATATTAATCCATATAATATCCTACAACTTCTTAAATCAAACAGTATTCTAAAATATAACTTCAACAAAACTACAAAATAAAATACATATATCACTGCCACTAGTAATCATGTCCACAAACATCTATATGCAAAAGAATCTGAGTATCATCTACCATGTATTGAATTGTGAAAGCAGAATAATATATATCTTATTTTTATTACTTCAAAGCTCCCAAGAAAATTAAATTTTGGCATTAAATGACCCCATAAGGTGTTGATATGCTGTTAAACAAACAAATCAATTTCCCAATTAAGGTCATTCATTTTTTTGTCTATCCCCTCAAACAAAGAAATAAAAAACTTCAGAATCTTTACCTTTTAATTTCCAAAACGGTTCTGCTACAAATTCCTGGACTTGCTTGTACCGTTCTACAACAAATCCCAATGTTGGGAATTGACAACTTCCATAACTGATCAAATGATCAGCCAAGATGTCTGGGAAGACTTTCTGGAGACGAAGAGTTTGGAATCGGGTAAAGGCAGCACCTTAACACAGGAAAATAATGGCACCTTTAATTTCAGGAATAAAATAATTTGGTGATACAGACAATGTTATCATTAGTAATACTATTATCAGAGCTCCAGTAATGTTGAGTCAGAACATTGAAAGGTCAATCAAAATATGTTGAGGACACAAAGTGCCACAATTCAGTCTTTGACTGACCTTTCAACCACCTGATGAATATTCATGAACATTCTCAAATTTAAAAGCCTAGATAAAACAATGACAACTGCTCTTGTATATAAACATGTGCATTAAAATAAATCCTACACTTGCTTTGATAAAATCCATGAGGACAAAACACGTCATTGTCCAGTGTTCTTTTACAGATATAATCTATCCGAAAATAATTTATATATATATATATATAATACAATGTGTAAAACTTTTATTTTGATGTTTCACTGATCTCTTGACATCATGAGAAAAATTATTTTCTTTCAACAAATTTATGCAAGACCATTGTTGAAATAAAATCAATTTTTCTGTTGATGCCAAGAGATTGGCAAAACATACTAAAATAAAAGTTTTTCAAATTGTCTTATATATTTGCCATTCCGTTGTATTTACATCTAAACAGATGCTCTCGAAATATTCCGGGGATTTAAATGGGGTGCACAAATTATTATATTTTGTTACCATCCTACCATACATATATCACTGCCTCTAGTAATCATATCCACACAAACATCTATATGCAAATAAAGCTGAGTATCATCTACCATGTATTGAATTGTGAAAGCAGAATAACATTTTTATTACTTCAAAGCTTCAAAGAAAATTAAATTTTGGCATTAAATGACCCCATAAGGTGTTAATAAGCTGTTAAACAAACAAATCAATTTCCTAATTAAGGTCAATTCTTTTTTTCTTTTTTTTTGTCTATCTCTTCAAACAAAGAAATAAGAGAGTCTTGGTACAAACAGTCAAGAAAATTATTTTGAAGGAGATGGTTGGAAATAGAGTAATTAATTCCTCTTTGGAGTTAGATTACCAGAATGTCTAGCCAACATTTTGTATAAGCATCTAGAATTCCAAAGTTGATCAAGTCTTTAAATTACAATTAACAATTCTGTACAATTATGCAAGTAAATTTCAGTTTCGAAATACAACATTAATCAATATTTGCATCATTTCAGTTTCCTCATTAATAAACCTCATACCATTGATGACACATGAATGAGACACAAAGACACAAAACCACGTTACATACTTGGGTGTACATGGTTGTGTGCATTGGAGAAAGTCAATAAATCCATTGCTTGATAAAGTTATTAACTAAATTTTGATCTGGAAATTTTACTGCATATTGTTCAACCTATGTGATCAATCAAGAAACAAAGTATTAAGTGCATTGACAAATAAGGAGATTATGTCAAACAATAGACATCTAGTGTGTAAAATAAATTATATTTTTCATCGTTCAGCTGTGTACTTATTGATGTATCTACACACATATTTACTTATGCGTATGTATGAGTATATATAATTATGTGTGTGTATATGTGAATAAAGACAAAAGGAAAACTTATCTTAGCAGACATGTTTCATCCTCTCAGGGACTTTATCAAGGCAAATGCAAAGATTTTATTTCATAACAAGTATTTATATACAAGAGCAAAAATGTTATTGGTTTTTCAAAATTTAAGAATGGTCATAAATATGCATCAGGTTTGCCAAAATGTCTAGACAAGCTATGGAGGATGCCAAGTAACACAATTTAATGTCTAATAAACAATAGAGTGAGTGACATTGAATTGTGTCACTTTGCGTCCTCTATAGTTTGTGTATGTGTATACACACACAAATACAAATAGTAAAAATATAAGCTAAAGCTCAAAATAAGTTAAAAGCTTAAAATAAAAAAATAAACTGCCAAATGTCAGCAGACCTTAAATATATTAAAATAATAATATTAATACAATATCAAAATCTACTACTTGGAGTTTCATGTGATAATGATTATCAGGTGGATAAAATATAATATAAACCCAGCAGTTATAATCCAACTTATATAATCCACTACTACTACCCCAGGTGTATATTTTTAACTAAATACTTACATTTGATTATAAATACTTACTTCTGTACCTACATATGGTCATCAACTTTTCTTATTCAACTGTTTCAAATTTATACTGTTGCTGGAATTACAACTCACCTTCAAATTGTTTCTGTTGAATAATTTTCTCAACTCTAGTGAATTAGCAATGAATTTTAGAAACATTCTCACCACGCTATTTGTAATGTTAACATTGGGGGGGGACCAAAGCTGCACCAACAGTATAGAAAAGATAATGATAAACAATAATATAAAAATAATGGAGGGGTGTGATAGCAAAGAAACCTTCAGATATAACTGCAGAGTAAAGTCTTTTGAATGGACATTTGGTAAGTGGTTGTTTATAAAATGAAGGCAAAACCATAGGAGCTGCCAAGTGTGAATGGAAAAGATGCTTCTACAACCATAAGAAGAGTGTGAGCAACATAAAATACAAAGGTAGCACTGCTCTTTCAACTACTATCAGGATGTTATTAACAGTGGAAAAGAAGTACCAATATCAAATGGATAATAGTGGCTAAAGCCACACCATATGACAGAGTTGGAGAAAGCTGTAATTTGTACCTAAGTGAAATCCCACAGCGAATCGATGACCAGCTATTGAATAAGAGAAATGAGCTGATGGCTGTATGTAGGCATAATATGTATTTAATTAAAAACATACCTTAAGGGCAGTAGGTACCTGCCACACTGGAATTATATGTTGGATTATAGCTATTTTCATATTTTATCTGCTTGATGATCGTGTTATCACATGAAACTCTGAGTAGTGAATTTCAATATTATTGTCTAGAAAACTTAAAAATTAACAATGACAACACATCTAGATAACCAGAACTCAATTGCTAACAACTGAAAGAAAAGAGGATAAAGAGAGAAAAGATTTAGTAGTGAGTGTAAAAAAAACAAAAATAAATAAATAATCATGACATGCTACATGTAGACACATATATGCAGATGCACACACATACACTATGAAAAAAAAAACATACACCAATGAAAAGTGCATATAAAAAAGAAAGATCAAGAAATATAAGCAGTTAATTGCTGATACACCCTGAGGAGCGGATGATGTAATTTCAGAAAGATCTGTCTACAAAACTCTGGAGTCGGGATACTGAAGGTAACATCAATCACCTAAATGACAAACCTATATATATATATATATATATACAAAGAGAGAGAAAGAGAGAGAGAGAGAGAGACAAAGAGACAGTGTAGAGATAGGAATCAATACTGTATGGTGACCATATTTTCAAAATTTTAAGTTGGAAGATAAGCTATTAAACTTTATATATGATAAAAAATATAGTTTTAATGTAGGCTATGTTTATGAGTAAAAGGTTCTCAATATCAGAGATGTAAATACAAAAGCGGACACTGAGATCAACAACGAGTGGTGACAGTTTGTTTCAGCTTGAACACAATTTTCAAGACATGTCTATTGAGTGGTGGCTCAACTATTTATATATGCTAATTAATGGGGCATTATGAGTTGCTACCCATAATGCACCATTGACCAGCATATTTATCCCCATAATACTCCATTGACTGGCATATATAAAAAGTCAAGCTACCACCCAACACACATGGCCTAAAGATTGCATTCTAGCATGAAACAGACAATCGCTACTCAGTGTTGACCTTAATGGCCACTCTTATAAGTGTGTGTGTGTGTGTGTTTATGCATCTAAGAAGCCTTTCTAAATTTTTAGTAACCCCTTCTTGATTGAAATTTTCAGCACCTCCTATATATTGAAAAAAAAAGAGAAATTATAATTATATATAGTAAGATATAGCTCTTTATACATATATATGTGATTTTAATGGATATAAGCCTTACCAATTCTCAGATCAAGTTCCATTCGGGCATCGACAGCATCGGAAACATATTTATCTGGTGGAATCAAATTATTACAAGCCTGACTGATTGCTCTGTATACAAAAGAGAAACAGATTTTCATTAAAGTTATTGTTAAAATAAAATCTTAAAATCATTTGAAAGAATTTACAATTCTTTCCAATACAAAGTCATATCAGTAGCTGCTAAATTGACAAGGCTTGTTTATTACAAACATCAGCAATAAAATGAAAGCATTAAAGGCTTGGGTTAATGTTGTGGACCCAGAATAGGTCCGAAAGATAACAGACTCAGCAATTTAGTGAAAACGTATTATTAACAAAAAGAATGAATACAAAGTGTTGCATGTCTGACTGACAGCAAAGTACAGTAGTCAACTCATCAACTGTAGACAGCTCGGTATTTATCAATCCACCCACAAGGACTGAATGTGGCACAAAGCCGGTTTAATGTGGATATCTCCGAGCCCGTAGGCTCGGCCAAAAATATAGACTTTGAACCCGCCTAGACGGGTTCAGGCCCTGTCTACCTCCCCGAACGAAACCTTGCCCTGTCTACCTCCCCGAACAAAACCTTGCTCTTCGGCAAAGCTTCGTCCAGGTTCATCTCTGCTAAAGCAGAGAGTTCGACAGACACCGACTCGGAAGCTCACAAAGGCAGCATACTACACTTTGATCCTAGCAACTGGGCCGAGCAGCTCACTCTTGATAGGCATAATCTCCCCGTATATATATATAGTAATAGGACGAGTCCATTTAGTCCATAAAGGTAGGTGCCATAACAGTTAAGTAGATAACAAAGAATTCATGATTTGATAAGAAAAATTGGTACTACTTAAATAAAATGGTCCAATTTTCTTGTGCCCTCTTCAATCCACAACATTTTCAGAACTGAAAAATATTGAATTTTTATCAATTTAGAAGTAGCTCCTGTTTGAAACTGTGTTAAAATGATCCCTGACTTTTGCAAAGTTATCTGCACTTAATATTTTATTAACTTTAGCACTCTGTAGATAACTATTTTCACCAAGCAAAATGTTAGTCATGCCAATGCAAGTTGAATTTGGATTTCTTGGTTGTGTAGTCATATCTTTCTATGGCAACACCTAAAACAATCTTGACTAAAATCGAGAGCCAAGCTATTGCAAGTTCAAATATATAGAAATAATATATAAAACACTATATTTTAAGGAGATTCCACATACAGTAAAAGGGAAGGAGATTAAATCCTAGCGGGATTTATTTCAAAATTTATAAGTATTACTCTTTTTGTTTTTCCTTTTTATAACCGTAACTGATTTAAGGAAAACAACAAAATATTTACTCATAGATCTAAGCATTCAAGAGGTCTACACGAATGCTCTGATCGATGTAAAAGAGTTGCAATTTCATTTTCTGGTGTAGCTATAATAGATTCAGTCTTGTTAGGTGTTGGAATTTTCCATTCAGGATCTAATGTCTCAGAGTTTTGAGGGGGTAAGTCAAAGTCTTGTATTTCAGGAGAATAGTTTTGTACAAGACCAGCAGAGACAAGAACTCAGAGTGATACCGTGGTTTCCTTGCCGTCTTGGAGACAAATGTCCACATAACAAGGATTGGCTTCTATAAGTTCTATCTCCTCCACAATATGGTCGTACTTCGATTGTCTGACATGTCAGTTCAGAAGAACCTTTCCTAGTGTTGACAGCCATGTTGGAACAGAATAGCCACTCGAGGTTTGGCGAGGATAGTTGAATAGCCGTTCATGAGGTGTAGTATATGTAGCTGTTGAAAGTAGAGTGCGCATTGAATGTAAAGCATCTAGCAGAACATTCTCCAATTGATTTATAGGTAGGTGTTGAGTTTTGAGTGCCAGATTTATTGCTTTCCACAACATGCTATTACACCTCTAGCACTGTCCATTACCTTGGGGGTTATATGGAGTGGTACAGCTAGTTGAAATTCCATGCTCACGTAAGAAGGTTTTCACTTCAGTCGACATGAATCTGGAACCCCTGTCCGAATGCACGTACACTGGCATACTGAAGATGACAAAGAGTTTGTGAGGCATTTGATAATTGTTTGCATTGGCATATCAGGACAAGCAAAGGCAAATGAGAAGCACATACTATACATCCAAGAAAAGAATGATCCCAACTATGGTTGATTTTAGAAAAAAGGGGTGACAGTTATAAAGCAAAACATGCTGTAACTTTAATTTTATAAATGCCACCTTAACTATAAAAAAGCATAATTCATTATGTAGGAAATACTTAGAGGGAGTCCTGATAAATATTTTGCCATCTATAAAAACATATCAAACATACTTTATTATATCATCAACTTATAAAATTCATACTTAAAAAAATCTAAGATACGTCTACCTACAACCACAACCGGTGTAAATTCTTTTATGTTCACATAAAACATCCCCAACCAAACAACATACAACTACCAGACATAGATGAAAATGCCCACTAGATGCACACATATATACACATTATCAACTGAATCCTGCATAGACCAACTAGAATTGTGATATATCATTACACATGAATAGGACAGCTACACACGTCTTCTTAACTAATGAAAAACAAACACAAAAATAAAAACAGAATTTTCTTTTCTCCTCTATATTTCATTTTCTGATGAAGCTTAAATAAAATTGAACTGTGTTAGATTTATAAACGTTTCCTATTTCTTCCTTGAGCTATCAAAATGCTAAATAAACGTTTCCTATTTCTTCCTTGAGCTATCAAAATGCTAAATAAACGTTTCCTATATCTTCCTTGAGCTATCAAAATGCTAAATAAACGTTTCCTATTTCTTCCTTGAGCTATCAAAGTGCTAAATAAACGTTTCCTATTTCTTTCTTGAGCTATCAAAATGCTAAATAAACGTTTCCTATTTCTTTCTTGAGCTATCAAAATGCTAAATAAACGTTTCCTATTTCTTCATTGAGCTATCAAAATGCTAAATAAACGTTTCCTATTTCTTCCTTGAGCTATCAAAATGCTAAATAAACGTTTCCTATTTCTTTCTTGAGCTATCAAAATGCTAAATAAACGTTTCCTATTTCTTTCTTGAGCTATCAAAATGCTAAATAAATGTTTCCTATTTCTTCCTTGGGCTATCAAAGTGCTAAACATAGACAAAAAGGTTCAAATAAAAAAGCATTAAATGCAGACAAAAAAAAGGTTTAAATTTGAAAAAAATGTGTTAAATGTGTCCAAAAAACATTTGGACAAAAAGGTTTTGGATAAAGAAAGGTTAAATGGAGACAAAAAGCTTAAATGAGGACAGAAAAGGTTAATTTTAAAAAAATGATTAAAAGTACACAAAAACAGTTTAGACAAAAAGCAGATCACATAGTTATAAGGAAGTTATTAGGTTGGTGCAAAAATAATGACGTAATAATGTCGTTTTTGACGTATTTTTTAACGTCAAAAAACGACATTATTACGTCATTATTTTTGCACCAACCTAATATTAAGGCAAATTTGGACCTTTATGCCAACAAAAAAAATATAGCATTAAAAGGATGTTTTTTTTTTCTCTTGACACCACCATCTTAAGTGTTTTCACTCCTCAGCAATGTTCATTGTTTTAAAAAGCAATAATTAGAATTGGAATAAAACCTAAACATAAAAAGTTACTTTATACATTTTCTTTGTTCTTGAGAAATGATAACAAAAGTAATGAACATTATTTACTAAATTGTTTACTTATATTATTGATTTAATAGATTGTTTATTGGAATGGTTGGTAAAAACATTGGCTAATTGCCAATTGATTTTAACTTTATAAATTGTAAATAAGGATTTCCTCGTAGTTGGTTCACATATTTTAACAAATTAGTAAATATTTATAAATTTATGAACAAAAATAATTTTCATATTTATTTCTTTATAAATTGGTAAATGATAAATATTGCATTGCATTAGTTTTAATTGTATTAACTTTTAGAAAGTTGTAAATATAAAATTATTCTTGTAAATAAACAATCTAATAAATAAATAGTGATTAATATTTTTGTTGCAAATTCTTAAAAACAAAAGAAAATGTATAAATTTACTTTCATCATATGTTAAGGTTTTATGAGAATTCTAACCAACGCTTTTTAAAACAATAAACATTGTTGAAGAGAGAAGGTAGTTAAAATAAACGCAGTGTCGGAAGGAAAACTGTTACGAAGGTTAAAGTTTGCTAATATTAATGTAGATAAGAATAAAGATGTTGCATGAAACATGTACTTACTGGGGTGTGATTTCAGAAAACCTTGCTCGGTAAACTTCAATATTTGGTTTAACTGTGAAAGAAGAAATAGTGAGAATAATAAGGAACTGAATTTTGGGAAATTTCAGATCACTGCAATTATATTGCAATTATAAATGCCCTTATTATAATAATCCCATTATTTACTCTTGTAAATAAAGGATTATTTATAGGATAAAATGGATTAAATCATAGATTATTTACATTTATAGACAATGGGTTATTCAGTTGAGAAATTTTTGAGAATAGAAATGACAGAAATTCTGCTTTTTCGTTTTGAATAAAACTTCATAAATTTGGAAACATTTTGGTCAAAGCTTTTCACCCAGGGTTTTTTGATGTCCTGGCATGTCACAAGGAATTGTTAGGGTGTTGTGAGTTCTTAAGTTAAAATAACAACATCTGTACTGCCTGCCAGAGGGATTAAACTAGGTCTGAATTAGACCCAATGGAAGCAGGGCAAGCAATAATTAAGCGTCACTAAATAAGAACATGATAAGAAATCTGCGGGCATGGACAAAGGAATGAGAACAATCTATTCCTATAGATTAAATAAAGGGTTCATTTCAAAATTCCAAGAATATTATCAAAATTATCAGACACCTGAAGAAGGTCAGAGGGTACAGCATCTGAAACATGATAATAATAACAAAGATGAGGATATTAGTACAAATATAAATAACAACTCATCCTAGAAATTCAGACAAAAATTAAAGTAACTGATGAAAAAAGAAAAAAAGGAATAGTTGAGAATGAGAAAACAGACCTTCAGAAACAACTGATAATTAAGAATCAAGATGAATATATATATATATATATATATACAATAGAATCAAAAGAATTGAACATTTCCTGTACTTTTGCAAAAGCTGTCATTTACTCACCTGCTTTACACACCTGAATGATTTCAAAGCCAATATTTTCACCTTCTCTATCACAATCAGTCCATATTACCAACACCTGACATCGGCGAACTTCTATCTCCAAGGTTTTCTGAGAGAAAGGAAAAAAAAAAAAAGAATCTGAATAAAATGTCAGGATTCTTGCATTTGAAGGTAATTTTCTTTCACCAAAATATGATTCTTTATTTGTTGGTCAGAAAGGCACGTTACAAAAAAATTCAGGGATAACTGCTTACTAATACTCATCCTTAATCCCGAGCTGTACTGGTCAAGTCTTTCATAATTATTATGTCTATAGTGACATGAATTCAATACAGTGTAATATTCAAATTCTTTTTTAGTATGTCCATGATCTCTTAAGGCATGAAATAGACAGTCCTCATGCTGTGTTGATTTTACATTGTTTATATTTACAGAATGATTGTCAGTTGAAAAAGAAAGTGTTGAAAAGTTCTCAACCCAACCAAATTCTCCAAATCAGTATTTGATGACCAAACTGAAAATTTATTTTAGAAATCGTGTCAAACAATTTTGTACCACACACACACACACATATATATAATATATATATATATATATATATTTAAGTTATAAGGCACTTGGTAAACCGAATTGGTAAATCCAAAGAGGATGAAATCCTGAGAGCTCAATGTTAGGACAGAGCTAATATGTAATGAAAAACAAACCACTTTAATGTACCATTACATTAAAGTGGTTTGTTTTTCATTACATTATATATATATATATATATATATATATATATAAATAATACACACAACCCATACATCCAGTTAAAAAGTATCCTTGATAATCGTTAAAAGTATAGCCGAAAGCACTCAGAAGAATTACAGAACATTTGGATAGTTTCTACACACACTGTGTGTCCAGAAAAGAAAAGACTTGTTCGAACACAAGAAAAAATTAAACGAAAAGTTTAATCGCAGTACCTTGTGTATTTGTCTTTAATGAAACGTGTGTGTATATGTAAAGGGTGCGATGGATAAATTGTCGTCTAAATGACACAAAAATGAAAAAAACACTGACATCTCATTTTAACTGATATAATTTACCAAAATTACACAAAAATATCTTGAAATGCTAAAGAGTAAATTTATTCCATAAAATCCCCATTGGCTTCAACCCCGGCCCACAGATGACTTTGACAAAATAGCCTTGGTGCCTATTTTACCAGGACCACCAAAATAGCCTATTCATTTAATAAAAGCAGTACATAATTTTGCAGAAATACTTTCAGGTGAGATAATCTAATCTACTAAGACAATCTCTAATTGAGGATGCTCCCATAAGAAAGGTGTGGCTCTTAAGTTCACCTTGGCTACCTCATCCTTCAAACTTTGAGGGAGGGGGAGAAAAAAAAAAAAAAAAAAAAAACTTTTGATACCTAGCAATGTTTCTCCACTACTACTCCTGTACATAAACAGAAATGTCCTGACCTGTATTCTTAGCTTCACTCACTTCCCCACCATCATGACATGGCTTCTCTTTGCCTTTTCTATAAATATTTTCATGGCAGTTGTTCTAACCAGCTCTCCACCTTGGTAACTCAACCACATCAATTTAAACATACGACTAGATTGGCAACTCTCATCGTTTTACTGTTGAATTAGCAAGATATAACCATAAGTTCTATTGCAATAGTTTCTTTCTCACACTTGTCACCTGTGGAACTCTCTTCCAGTTTTTTGCTTCCCTGCCACCTACACACTTTAAAAATTTAATTGCAACATCATTTGCCATCTTCTGTCTTCCTGAATCCTATTCCTTTATTGTCCTTTCTCGTCACTAAAGTCTTCTTCACTCCCAGTAACTCCTTGCATCTTAGTGGCATTATCACCATGCTTGAGGTGAAATGATTAAAAAAAAATCAGGTTATATTATTATTGCTTTATTAATACAGTATATATACTAACAATGTTTATTCAAGAAAAAAAGATACAACTTATTAAACCTATGAAGGATGTAGGGTAAATTGATTGTCAATTGTGAAATATTGGTATCTTTATATATATCTTCAAACACAGAGGTTTATACTTTGTTCTGTCATTTTGTTTTTACTCAGATTGACCAACAGATGAGATAAGAAAAAGAAATTTATCTCAAAAATAGTTAAACAAATATGTTAAAATGTCTGCATTAATTCTTATGGAGTAAAAATCACAGAAATTTCTCCAAGAAATAATCACTTTTTCAAATTTATTTTCATGTTATTCATGAGCTCTGAATAAGCTCTCCAGATAACAAATGTAATTTTTTCTTTTTTAATTTTCTAAATTTACAGAGTGAGGGTAGATTTGCTTTACAAATTCATTGTAAATTGATCCACACTATGCAAGCCAAAAAGTAAATAAGCCAAGTAAAGTAAATAATTAATAATAATAAAAGTAAAGATATGATTTAAATTCATATTCTGTAGTAATTTTGAAGTATTATTTTAACACAACTTGGGGAAAAAGTTAAGAATCTGCTTTAATAATATATATAGAAATATTTAACCTTTCAAAATTTTATATGAAAATTTGTAACATAAGATGTTTTATCTTGTGGTATGATTAAATTTCAATTCTTGGAGAGGTGTGTTTTTGTAGAAGCACCATTTTTTATTCAACTTACTTTGATATCAAGAAAATCTTGAGGGCAATATTTTTCAATTTTAGCTTCGAACAGTGAAACTGGATTACACATATGCCTGAAAATAATGAGAAATCAAAATCAATAAATCTTTTCCCGGTTTTCTTTCCAATTATTTATATATTTCTTGAAAGACAATGTAACTTTGCATATATCTAAATCACAAAATCTGGTCTCCCTACTTAGAAATGAGAGATTACATTGTAATAGCAATAGAAGACCCTGTTTAAGGACTCAAATTCCATAGATGCTACTCCATGCCATGACTGTTCATGTTCCTGTAGGGACAGAGGGCAGGGTGACTATAGCCACCCCCCACACCCACACTGTGACGAATGCGACACAAGAGCAAAAACCTTGTGCTATAGTTCTTGATCTTCCCTTCAAGAGTGACTGCAGACTAGTCTGGTTAGGCTAGGCAGTCATAAAACCCCTTAGGAGAAGGGAAACCTGTGTAGATGAAACTGTTAGCCTGGATACACATGTTCATCTAAAGAAAACTCCAACAGAAACCAACCTTTCCTCAGGGTATAGCGGTTGGGTGTAGAGCCAATCACCCCACCCCATGGAATAATTCAATTTCAAAAACCTCAAAAAAGACTTCATGCCAGTTAAAGAATGCTTTGTATTAACTAAAAATTTTCAAGTCAAGAAAATTTCAGCAGTCTCTCATACATGTGTGTGTGTTTATGCACACACAAACACACACTGTGGGTTTTATCTTGATCTCAAGTGTTTGATGGACCCAGCAGATGCTTCCTTTTGAAGTTTGGTCTTCTTGGTGGCATCCACTTTAACAGAAGGGGAATGGCTAAGTAAAGGAATAGATGAGTTTTTAGAGATCAAGTAACAACAAACTGGATATTGATTATTTCCAGGTGCTGGTTTATATTAAGTCATGCTTGGAATAGGAGAGTCAGTTTTACTCCACCCTGGATGGAAGACAGGCTTTTCTGTTGCATGGTTGTCACCTGTTCATATTGCCAGCTACATGTAGAGATATGCAGATGAGTGAGTAATTGGTAGGCAAACATAGAAGTTATCCAAAGTCTCACTGAACTAGGCAAGTAGACAAAGCCCTGAATAAAACATCTATATATAATATAGGAAACAGGATTCATGGTCTTCTTTCTCAAAATGATGTTTGTCTTCTTTCATTTTGTTACCTTGTGAGCTTGCAAGAGGTCCTTTCCCAGCTTTCAGTACATACTGACAAGATCAAGAATCAAAATGCAACACACGGTAATCATTGTGGTAAGCTTGGATGAGGATCACACTGTATGTTTACATACATGAACTATGAAGCATGATATATATATAAAGAATAAAAGGTCAAATACAAAATATATTGTTTTACTCTTTTTTGTGATGTGGGACGGCTTCACTTGTCACTTTTGCTATATCAAGTGAAAGCACGTTATCACTTCCAAAAATGCTCATTATATTTAAGACTTCATAGACGCCGGTATTAGTAGTAATGCCTTCCAATAATATCCACACTAGTAATACTTGTTCAAGTAGTAATCGCCAAATAGTATAATGATCAGAAGAGAATGGAAATCTTTATAGAAGTAGAGTGAGTGAACGTTAGTAATAGTGGATCGAGAAAAGTGGACAGTGATCATATAGTTATCATGCTACTTCATATTTATTCACTTCCTTTATGATCATGTGATCTACTTAATAATGGAATCGGCCGCATTACTCACTGGCGATCGATCTAGTTTCAAACCACAGTGTTGGCAACGACACTTTTATACAACACTCTTAATTCAATCACAAATAATTTTTGCAATTAATCATTGCTTTTTTGCTGTATATTTTATACCAAACATGTCAGCATTAATTTTAATTTCAAGCTTATGACTATATTTCAGAGAAAAGAAGATATAACAATAATATGAACTCAACCATTAGCAAACATATTATAAAACATTTCATTTAAAAAAATTAAAAATAAGCATAGACAGAGGTTTCAAATTTTTTGCTTTTCCTAAAAAAAGAAAAGAAAAATATTTTTTTTCTTAAGTAGCATTTTACAACTGTAGCCAGTATAAAATATATGGTTCATTTTTTTTATCATTAAAAAGAGTAATTTCCTAAACAAAATTAAATTTATTTATATTATTTTCATTTAAACTATTGTCCTCATCTTTGTTATTATTAACAATATTGTGTCCTCCAGTGCTGTTGTAATGTCTTTGTTCAAAATAGCCAAGAATTAGGAAGGCCATAGTTAGAGAGAGAGAGAGTATTGAAGGAACAGAAGATTAGGTAGAGGAAACAAAGAGGAAGAAGTTTATTAAATACTCATACATAGAACAGAAAAACTTGAGTAAATCAAAACTACTCAAATCCTACTCTAATGTGGCTACTTGCCATATTTATAAGTAGAAGCCCATTGTCACAGTAATAGGGAAGAGCAGAAAGTATGCTGAGTCCTACTCTACAACAAATGCAGAGGTGCTTGTTAATCCAGGTAACCTGTAGGGAATTTCAAATTGAACACTATATTTAATCTACAGCATGGTTAGATTGTTCTTGTGCTACTGATTATGTCTTGGGATAACTCATCTTAGCTCAGTTATTGCTCACCTTGTTTTCCTCTGAGTCTGTCAGCACTACCCAGCCCAAAGACGGAACTTATAATTACTATGTTACCAAATTCACAAACAAATACTTTTATCCACTAGGCTATAATACCGTAGGACAATCCTGAGTTTACAACCTGAAGCCTTAAACCAACTCTACCTGCTGCTGCCCATACTGTTGTTGCTTGTTACACTTGACTGCATTCACTAAAGCTTCTTTTTTCTTACTGGTCCTGCTATTGAAGCCTTGCTGTTATTTTCTTTATTTATTGACAGCTTCTATATTGTATTTATTTCTATGCTAGGCTTACTAAGGAAGCCCTCATTCATAGCCTATGTACGGATTCTTTCAGACATCTGATTCTTCAGTATTCTTCTGGGTTTAGTATTTTTACTTCATTTGACAGAGGGCAGTAACTACCTTTACCCTTCCATACATGATCAGCCATACCTGATTTCATTGTCTTGTTCCTAATCACAGCTTTACTATCCCTGTAGATTAAATAATGGTTCAGTTCAAAATTCCTGAAAGGCTACTTGGATCAACAAGCAACTGATGAAGGCCAGAGGGCTCAACTGCCAAAACATTGTGATGTTATTATCACAAGATGAGGACAATAGTCAGTGAAAATAATTATGATTTCCCATACCAAAAATATGCAAAGAATCTCGGTAAATCCTTCATTTTTCAGCTGTACCAATTTAAAAACTGTGATAAAACAAAATTAACAAAAAAAATCTCACCATTTTTTATAATGTCCAGTGAATTCCATTCCAAGCAGATGACCAGACACAGAAGTCATGGTCATTTCACAATTCCGATTAAGTAAAAAGTAATTGAATTCATAAATTTTGTTGTAGCGAGATTTTCCTTCTCTCTGTAATAGAACAAATTTTAATAAAATTAAAAAAATAAAATTCAGCAATCTTTAAACTTTGTGCCCACAAAATACCGACTGCTAAAAGGATGACACTGTTATTATTTTAACTACCTTCACTCCTCAGCAATGTTTATTGTTTTAAAAAGTGATGACTAGAATTAAAATAAAACCTGAACCTAAGATGAAAGTGAATTTATACATTTTCTTTTGTTCTTAAGAATTTACAACCAAAATATTAAACACTATTTATTTATTAGAATATAATTATATTTACAACATTCTAAAAACTAATACAATTAGAACTAAAGCAATATTTATCATTTACCAACTTATAAAGAAATAAATATGAAAACAATTTCTGAAAGTGGAGTGATATTTGGCATGCTACTGTGGACAGTAGAGTAGCTGACCATGGATGCTGAAGGATAATAACCAAAGGCATGTGGCTAGAATTATGTGCAGTAACGAACAACACTAGTTCAAATCACATCCATATTCAATGTAGAAAGTAACAGATGCATATCCATCAAGTCAGTTCAGAGTTTGTTTTTTAGTCTCCATAGGATTTAAGCACCACCTTGCCCTGATCCTACTCTTTTGAGTGCAATGTGGAGGTGCTCCTTAGAAAAATAGGTATCCTGAAACTAGATATACTTTTTTTTGGTGACAGAAAACTCCTATACCTAATATGACAAACTTGAAATTAAAATTATTGAATTATACTTCAACATGGTGTAATGGGTTAGCAAACTTGTCTTGTTATATCAATTACAACCAAGTAGTAACTTTAATCCTTACTCATATTTGTGGCCTTGTGGCACATCTAAATATTATATATATATATATATATATATAATATTTAGATGCATATCCGTAAAATGCATACCAGATGCATATCCGTAAAATGATAAAAGTGGTGACTTTAGAAACCCATGGTAATATTTTATTTCGCAAGACCAAATAATTGATCTTTTCACATTGGACCAAACAATTTCACAGCATTACCATGAGTTTCTAAAGTCTCTGCTTTCATCATTATTATTTGCTCTGTTCTTACATTGAGCTCTCTTTGGATTTATATCCTATTTGGAATTATTCATATAATTATCAAATGATATTATTTATATATATATATATATATATGTGTGTGTGTGTGTGTGTGAGAGTGTCTGTTTGTATGCATGCATATATAATATACACTGTATATGCTGGCATACAAGGCATCTGGACATATAAGACAACCCCAACGCACTCAATTTAATATATAGGGTTCTGGCTATACCCACCGTACAAGACACCCCCACCCACCAGATTGTATTTTAAAATAAATTCAGTAAGCATATACTTTCTTTTCCCTCAATGAAAAAAATGGTGGGGAATCAACCACAATCTACAATACCTCATGAGTAGGTGCTGTGTTTTCAAAAGGCTATTACAGTAACCTGAATGCCATTTCCCCGCTTAATCATTCACTCGTTCCACTGTTCTTGAATGCCATCTTTAAATGACTTGTTGAGACACATATCCAGTTGTGTTTTTGTTCAACATTGTTGAAAAAAAGAGGCAAGGCAGGGGTTAGCATACTGTCAAAAATCACTCATGCTAACAACTTACCACAAACCCTCAGGATTTAAGGTTCAAATATTATACCCGGAGTCTAAGACTGCACCCTATTTTGGGAGGGATTTATGGTTAAAAGATTGCCTTGTATGTTGACTTATACTGTATGTATAGTATTTACATGGGTTTGAATGAATACATGCTTACCAAATATATAAGGCAGCAAGTATCCTTACTCAATGCTCTATATTTGTGGCACATCTACATAACACATGCACATTATATATTATGCAGCAAGTATTTTGTATAATAGCTTATTTTTAATAGTCAGGGCATTCACTTTTATAGTTTAGAGTGCCTGTGTTTATGTTAGTTGTTTTTTTATATCGGCAGGTAGTAAATATATCATTATTAGTGTCTATAAATACATCAAGAAAAGGGATTTTATTGTTAATGTTAAGATCATATGTGAAGTTAAGAACAGAGGTTTTTTTTCAGGTTTTTTGTAGTTCATGTATTTTATCTGTTTTTAACTAAGAATATCATATATATATATATATATATATATATATATATATATATATATAGATAGATAGATAGATAGATAGATAAGAAAGAGAAAGTCACTTACTGAGAAAAAGGGCACGTGTGTTCTGTATGATATGCTGAAGACAAAATAAGCAAAACAGAAACAAATCAGTCGCAGGTGTCACCATATATGCATCTTTAAAATGCTAATA
>OZ010612.1:1283827-1471327 GCA_963932145.1 Acanthosepion lycidas
TGTCATGTTTGCAACTTGATTTCTGCTACACAATCTTACCAAAGACAGAAATACCATTCTAGATCACATTTTACTCATTGAAAACATCTGTCGCGCGCCTAAAACATTTTTTATTTCTCTACTTATTGTCATGACTGGATTCGGCGCCATTTTCGTAATTATGTAAAGCCAAACTTAAAAACAAAAGTTTTCCCGGAATTAAAAAAAAAAAATAAGAATTAAGTATTTTCAAAAAAGCTTTACTTTAAAGTATTTAAAAAATTTATTTCTATTCTGTTTCTTAATTTTGGCTAAATTTTTTTCAAAAAACTTATACGAAAAAATATGGTAGGAGGATTATGCTATAACTGTAAGTTCTATGCTAATAGTTTCTTCTCTAGTATTTCTCACTTGTGGAACTGTCTTTCGTTTTCTTACTTTCCAATCAACTGTCATCTTCAAAAATCTAAATGCAATATCAACCGTTATCTTCTGTCTTTTTAATTCCTGTTCTTTTATTGTTTGCTCTCCTTAATAATGTTTTCTTTTTTTCATATTCAACAACCCCCTTGAATCTTTATTGGCTTGCTTGAGGTGAAATGATCTTTTTTTTTCAATTATACTAGAACAACAATAATTATTGAGATAAAAAGAAGTTGAAAACAAAATTGAATATATATATTTACTAAGATTAATATGATTAGAATAATTTTCAGTATACCTTGAAAAATCTTACGAGTGGTGGGGGCTTCAACACTGAGCAATTTTTAGAATGGCTACAATTATCAGGAAGATCTAAATAAAAATAAAATATAAATATCTGCTGTCAGAAATTGTTAACAAAATAATATGATGGATTTTTACTTCCTCAAGTCAGAACTAATTCTAAAACTATCAACAAGAATTGTTTTAAGTGCAACCTTTGTAAGCTTCAAATTTGAGCCTGTAGAGAACTGGGTGGGGTGAAGGTGAAAAGAAAACACATGCGTTTATATTTCCTGCTAGAAGGTCTAGCTACAAGAAAATCATGGACTTGAATTAAGTCCAACTGAAGATAAAGAAGACAAACAAGACCGATATATATATATATATATATATATATATATATATATATATATATATATATATATATATATATATATATATATATATATGTGTGTGTGTGTGTGAAAAGTGTGTAAATAAATATATATATATATATAATTATTTATATATTATATGCGCGTTACTTATCTGACGATCGCAAAAGCGTGAAACCCAGTGTCACAAACTCACATCAATCCAAACAAATATATATATATATATATATATATATATAAACAAATATGTGTATTAACAACAAATTACAAAGCACATAGACAGATAACATGTGTGTGTGTGTGAACATTTGTGTCTGTTCATTGGTGAATGTTAGTATTTTGGTGAATGTTCGCATGTTCGTGTATTTTTGTAATGTTCATAGCGTCTTCCCAGAAGTAGGAAACGCTGTCTTTTGCAAGAGCTCACATTGTAGCGGTGTTTGCTGAAATGAAGAAATTAAAAAGAGGATTTACCTTCCTCCACGCGAGGTGGGATGCGGCACGAGGCCTGAAGGAAAAGAGAGATTGAGGCAAGAAGTCACCCAGTAATTATAGTATGGGGAGAGAGACCCCTAGTGAGAATTTGGGAATTAAGGAGGAGGTAACTCCGACAAGCCACAACATCTTTGCCTTCTTTACTGTTGTACACAGCTATTCTTTGCCCATAGATATTTACATACATAGTCAGACTAACATGTACACACACACACACACACACACACACACATATAACACACACACATATATATACCAAAGACGGTAGAAGAAAAGTAAATATATAAGATTTGAAATGTCACAAGTTGAAGCCAGAAGAGTAAGTTCCACTTCTTTGTTTATTCCTCATCTCATTGAAAAAGGACACAGGTGTATTAAATCTACATATATATATATATATATATATATATATATATATATATATATATTCAATAATACAACAAATGTTCAAGTAACTTACCTGACTGACCAACTCAAGATTTTCTGGCCTTGATAAATGTTTTAATATGAAACACTTGAATTGGTCAATCAGATAAATCACTTTGCAACAATATGAGTAAGACAAAGGTTTTGTTAAATTTAAAAACTGTAGGATCTGTCGCACAACTCGATACAAAACATTTACTTTCGACCGATGGCTTTCAGTAATTGGAGATAACTTCAAAGTACAAGAACAAGTGGCTCAGACTGAGAGAAAGTGATGAAAGGAAGATTAATTACATTTTTAAATGAAGATGACAGGACAAAGAAAACTGTTGTCTATAAAACTGATCATCCTGCAAAAAGGAAAACAGAATGAATGACACAGGCCATGCAGAAAGACATAGACAACAGCTGCTGAACTGCACACATCCTGACTCACTTATGCCTCTACTAGCTTATAATAGTAAAGTACTATCTAAGAATAAAATCTGGTTTAGAAATTGTTTTGTTCTTCACTTTTGGTTAATGATCGGCTTGAAGGGTAATTTTTAAGCCACAAGGGTTTGACTGAAAGGAACTGCACCTTGATAATGAACTTAGAGTTTGCTCTGAGCTGCAATGTAACAACTTGAACTTTTGGTGACTTATTGAGTATTATAGCTGTAGTTATCTATTGAACATTTTTTGTAAAAGTTCTGTTTGCCTGAAAAAACACTCATTCTCTGAATTTTCCCAAAAAATTTTTTAGTTGTATTATTATTATTACTGTATATATATTAGGTTGGTGCAAAAATAATGACGTAATAATGTCATTTTTTGAAGTTAAAAAATACGTCAAAAAACGACATTATTACGTCATTATTTTTGCATGAACCTAATATATATATATATATATATATATATATATATATTATTGTACATATATATATATATATATATATTATTGTATATATATATATATATAGTGTAACCCGGATATAAGAGAGATTTGAGATTTTCTCTGGTCCCAAATTAGAGCCATATTTACCTAAACAAAATAGACCAAACCTGGATATAAGAGACTTGTTCTCCGGTCCCGACAACTCTCTTATATCCGGGTTACACTGTATATATTACTGTGTATATATATATATATATATATATATATATATATATATATATATATATATATATATATATATATATTACTGTGTATATATATATATATATATATATATATATATATATATATATATATATATTACTGTGTATATATATATATATATATATATATATATATTACTGTGTATATATATATATATATATATATATATATATATAGATATATATATTACTGTATATATATATATATATATATATATATATATATTACTGTATATATATATATATATTACTGTATATATATATATATTTTACTGTATATGTATATATTACTATATATATATATTACTGTATATGTATATAATACTGTATATGTATATAATACTGTATATATATATATATATATATATATATTACTGTATATATATATATTTTTTACTGTATATGTATATATTACTATATATATATATATTACTGTATATGTATATAATACTATATATATATATATATATATATATATTACTGTATATATACGACTGCATATATATATATATATATATTACTGTATATGTATATATTACTATATATATATATATTACTGCATATATATATATATTACTGTGTATATATATATATATTACTGTATATATATATATATATTATTGTATATATATATATTACTGTATATATATATATATATATTACTATATATATATATATATATATATTATTGTATTTTATATATATATATATATTACTGTACCTATCTATCTATCTATCTATCTATATATATATATATATATATATTTTTTTGTTGGCACCCACTCAGATCTGAGCATCAGGATCATCATCATCATCATCTCTCAGTGGCAGAGATGGCTGTGAATGAAAGTCTGATGAAGCCATTCACATAGATTTAATTTTGGTAGACAACTTGTCCAAAAGAAAGCCTCCTTTACAGCTTAAAGAGGATTGAGACAGGTGAGATTTGGCAATCCTGGTTGCACTGCGTGCTGTCAGATGTTTGGTCTGTCTTGGTTATGCCAGCCTGACTGGCACTGTCTTCTGCTGGTTTGGTCTTTGTGATCATGAAGATTTTTGCCTATTCTATATATATAGTGATTTTCTAAGTGTAGCTTAGATATGGCACAAGGTCAAAACTATGGGGTGCAGAGTGAGGCTCGAACTCACTATTCAGTCATAATTGATCTAGTTAGACAAGCTTGTTAACCATTACAACACATTGAATGACCCCTATTCTATATATATACAGTATTCATCCAAACAAATTTGATTATAAAGAACTGATAAGGTCTGTCTGTTTAATTTCTTATTATACTTTTCCAACTTTGAACTTCAGATAGTTTATCCACAACTTCAAACATAATACTTAATATCTTATCCAAAAGTTGAAAAAGTATAATAAAAAATTAAACAGACAGAGCTTGTTGGTTGTTTATAATCAAATTTGTTTGTTTGTATGTATATATATATATATATATATATATATATATATATATATATACTTCTCTCTGTTAAATTTTAATCCCCCTTCATCTTTAGACCTTCCTGTTCTTCTCTCATCTGTTACCCCTCCCTATATCTTTCATTTACTCTAACATTCGTCTCACACTCTCATATATACACTCTCACTAAATTTTATTTTTTATTCCTGGAGTTGTTTTTTCTGTTTTCTTTTTGAATTTGTAGGTCTGATGAATTGGATCGTATTTACGATTCCAATGGAATAAATTATGACCATGGAATATTAGTGTTTAAGCCTTTTTATTATATATATATATATATATATATATTATATATATAAAAGAGTGAACATTGAATTCAATACTCAGAGGTGACAAGCTGTTTCATGCTGGAAACAGCACTAAAAGAAATAGAATTTCTGGATGATTCACAATGTGATCTCATGTCATTTTGGGTACTTCACAATAAAACAGACTTTCTGTCACATTTCTTGTACAAAAATTCTAATTAAATTTTTTAAATAAATTAGATTATTAAAATATTACTGTGTTGCATGTATAACAATCTAAAAGATATTTTCCCATGCACAGATGAATGTAGCCAGGATTTATGCATTTGTTAATTTAGACATTTAGACACCGTAATGCAAAGAACGTGTGGACATAGTTTCAGTAAAATAACAAAACCAGCAAATCAGCATTAGGGTTTCAACATTTGGCCAATCATACAGAAGATTGAAAATTGAAAATTTTTTTCAGGTTGAGCTTATTACTACCGATATAAGCAGAGGAGAATTAGCATTTAGACAGATAGGGGTATAGCAACAGAGAAGAAACAACTACATCAACAGACCATGAACAGCACAGCTGTACGATATACCAGCATTGTAAAATTCCACTCATTACTCCTGGACAATGAATCAACCCTTCACCAATAATTAATTGGATTATTAGTAAGTATGAGCTTTGCATACTAAACACCAATTATACTACCAAATGCTTACACATGATTTTTGACTAATGCATGCTGTCACAATAAACTAATTGCTCTGACAGAGACTAATTATTTTTCTTTTCCACAACACCAATGTTCTGCCTGATAAATACTTGTTATTGTTCGCTCTATAAATCCATGTTTGTGTTTATTCATATTTCATTAATTTATCATCCAAACTGAATATGATTTTATTTTGCAATATATTACATACAATATTACTAATTTTATTAAAATTATTCTATTTTAAATGAAAGCTTTACTCTCTGTGATTTTCTTGAGCCTGGTCAGTAACTAGATAGGTGACCCACTTGGGAATACCAAATACTGTAAGCTTGGATGAGTGGGTGGTGTAAATGGATAATGGCTCTGAATTGTTAATCAGAGAGTCGAGTTTCAATTCCCCTCATCTATGGGTTAATATAGTAAGATTTTTTTATCATTAAATCATTTTCTCAAATCTGGTCAGTAGCTAGATAGATGACCCACTTGGGAATACCAAATACTGTAAGCTTTGATGAGATTGTGGTGTAAATGGATAATGGCTCTGAATTGTTAATCAGAGAGTCGAGTTCCAATTCCCACTGGGTTCATTATATTCACTTATGCACAATACCCTTGGGAAAGATATGAACCCAAATCTTCTCCCCTCATCTATGGGTTAATTAGTAAGATTTTTTTATCATTAAACCATTTTCTCAAGTCTGGTCAGTACTTAGATAGGTGTCCGCTTGGGAATACCAAATACTGTAAGCTTGGATGTGCAGATGGCGTAATGGATAATGGCTCTGAATTGTTAATTGGAGAGCCGAGTTCCAATTCATATTGGGCTTATTATATTCATTTACACACAATATTCTTGGGAAAGTTATCTAGCCACCTCTTCTCCTCCCATCTATGAGTTAAATGGTAAGATTTTCATCACTAAACCATTATCTCGCCCCAAAAATTCTTATAATGTAAAAATACTTTGTCTTTAAATAACCTGCAAAAGGTTGATAAAAACATACAAAACGAATCAATCAGTCAATCTATAATTTTCTCCTATTCACAAGTTCAAATTTTAAACAAAATATATTATTTATTAAAGAATATAAATTAAAAAAAAAAAGGTACAAAATTTTAACAAAATAATAATTCACTTTCATTTTATTTATTTTTTAATGTTAAAACAAATGTAAAACTGTGACAGGATAATGTTTGTTCATTTTAGTCCCAATAAAAAGTGTGTAATTTTGGTGATCTGCATCAATATCCTGTTAATTTGAATTTTACAAATTAAAATTTAACTTTGCATTTACTTTTAACTTTCCCCCAGACGCGATTACGTCTGCTATTTTTTTTCTTCTCTTTTATTCACGTGTGAAAACTTGACATTTTTCCTGTAATCTTGAAATAGTTTCCATGTATTATTTTGGTCATTTTTTACTTTCTTTTTGAAAACGTGGCTAATTAAATAAAAGAAAAATAATCCAATACAAATTAACAAAATATAATTCTTTATAAATATTCCTTAATATTTTGATCAGAACGAGAAACTACGAACGCAGGTAAGTATGGAAGCCAAGTAGGATCGTATATTTTGAATAAATTCGTGTAAATAATTTATTTCGCATTTTTGATACATTTTTTTCTGGCCATAAAGGTATATTATTAAATTAATTTAAAAAAAATCAATAATAATGGATGTTTTAGAAATAAAATATAACTATATCAAATTAAAAGTATCTAATAATATAGTGTTATTGGTCCTCCGTAGAATGAGAGTCAGTGAATGTTCAACGTACTTCTCATTGACGATGTTATATAAATCTGAATTTTGCCCTTGAAAAAATGTTTTGAAAAATTGTTGCGTAGTTCTGTCCTGGTCATTTGGGTCTTTCTTCACTGGTGTTCGTCGATTGATGACCAATAATGAATATTGTTAGGGGAAAAGCCAGAAATATAGCCGAAGTGTTGATGATCAGAACTTCATGTCGCTTTACTTTGTCGAGGTAGGAAAATTTCTTGTCGTCAAGATTTTACCCTTTAAAAATATCTTGAAGATCTTTTAATTGTTTTGAATTTTGCTAAAAAATAGTTTCAAAAGATTCAGTGATGATTTTTTAAATATTCATGATATTCATCTGATATTTTTGTAAAAAATGAAGACCTTTTCCTTTGTGCTCCATTCTTTTTTTTATTACCAAGAAAAAAAAAACGTGAAAAATGTTTTAAGTTTTAAAACTTACTTTTAAATTTAACTTTTCACTTTTAAATTAAATGATTTTTTTTAGTTTTTTTTTCATTTGGCTGAAAAAATAAATTTTGCAATAAATTGCATTAACGTCATGATTTTTTTCTAAGAATTCTCATTTTCAAACATTTTCTCTTTATTCATAATTTAATTTTTTTTACCATTAACTCGTATTCTGACATTTTATTTTTAAAAAATGGTCGCAATTAATTACACGGTATAAAAACGACATTTATTCATATTAGAAAAAAAAAAAAAACAAACATTAAAAAATATTCTGTCTTCAGTACGATAAGAGTTGCTCATTCTGTTGAACGTTCATGTCTTGTTTTAAGTTTCCTTATTCACTGAACTACATGTCTTTTTTAGTTTTAATTCGTTTATCCCCCGAAACCTCAACACTTCAAAAATCAAAACTAAAACTGATCCATAACGAAGCAGGGGAGATAGAACAGAATACGAAGATGTATTTGTGTGTGTGTGTGTGTTTTTTGTTTTTTTTTAAGAAGAATATAATAGTACCATTATTAGCTTAGTCTGGCACAAGTCAACAATAGTAGTGGACACAATGAGGATTGAACACTTGCAAGCAAAATGAGCTTACTAATTAGGCATAATTCTTGAAGTCACCTAAAAACAAATTGCTTTCACTAAAAAAGAGAACTTTGTTTTTTATTTTTTTAAGAAAATGTTTCTATTTTATTAAATTTAAAAAAAAATTATTTGCTTGGATTAAAAACTTATTATATATATTATCAAATAATCAATTATTTAATTCTAAATTCAAATTTAATGACCTTGTAGATTGGCACTATGGATTCTTTGGGGGTTTTTTTGTTTCAGAATAATGGGGATGTTATTTGGTGATGTGTGTCTAGAAGAATGATAGGGTAATTATTAAGTAATGTCCATCTAAAACAATGTCAAGGTGGTTACAGTGATTGTGGCAATTGGGCAGTTTTTGTCCTTGGCCTATATGCATATCTTTTTTTTTTTATCATTTCATCGGGAAGGCGGGAATGCCACTAGTACGCAGGTGTTTACAGAGAGTGAAGGTGAGAGAAAAAAAACTGTATAAGGGGGATCGAGGAACGAATAAAAGCTGAACAGGGTTCAAGAAGATGGTGATTTAAATTTTTGAAGATTGTACTTATCCATGAAGCAAGGAAACAGAAGGGAGTTCTACAGGTGTGAAGTGTGAGAAAAGAAACTTGGAGTAGAAGTGACAGTTACATTTAACTAATTCAACAGTAAAAGAGTGGGACCTAGATACCAACCTCATAACAGGCTTGAATTCACTTAGTTTGGGCACCAGGGGAAAAAATCTTGTTAGAGCAGTAGCCATGAAAATATTTGTAGCAACGACAAAGAGAAGCCATGTCATGTTGGTGAGAAAGTAACTGGAATCAAGATGAAGTCAGGATTGATTACATTGCAGAGCCTTCTTTGGATTTTGTCAAGAACCTCAAGATTAGTAGCAGGAGCACCTGACCAGATATGGCAATGGTATCCAATACACAGACAAATGGTAGAGTTGTAAATGTGCAAGATGGACTTTGATGAGAAAAATCTTCTGGCATGACACAGTGATCCAACTTTCCTTGCAGTAGATGCAATCATTTCACTTCAAGTCAGTTGAAAACATGAATCTAAGAAGGCACAGTGTGTTGCTTTACACGATTCTAGCACCAGCCATGCTGATGGTGGGCAGGAAAGTTTCTCTGTGGTGAGAGAAGTTTCTTTTTGGAGGTATTAAAATTTATGAGTCATTTCCTGCCCCAGTTAACCACAGATTGGAGGTCCTTTTCTATAGCAGTAGCCAGGTTAACTTTGTCAGCTCTAACAGATTTGCTATTCAAACAGGAATAAATTGTATCATCAGCATAAATGCTTACTTGGGAACTGATGACCAGGAAGATCATTGTAGGACTCTGGCTAGAGCCTTGGGTGACACCCACGTTCGTGTGAAAGGATTCGGAAGCAAGCCCATTCAAAATGACCTTCACTTAATGATTTGATGGGAACAATTGTATTAAATCAACAATCATCCAGTAATAGCATAACCCTGGACCAGCATGCCAAACCCTGTCAAATGCCTTTGAAATATCAAGAGCCACAGTTTAAGCTTCACCGTTATTATCAAAAGGTTTCTATATATATTCAGTGATGGCCATTAACACATCAGCAGTAGACATGGAAAAACAGAGGCCATTTTGTTTGTCAGAGAGTAGGTCAAGAGAGGTAAGGTGCTTAACCACTTCAAGATTGATTAAAGTCTTGAATACTTTGCCAAAAAGCGGTAGGAGACTAATAGGGTGATAGAAGGTTCACTAGAGTTACAGAGGAGGACTTCCAACAAGCAGGAAAGCAGAAAGAAGCAAGGCAATAGTTATACAGTTTGGAGAGAAATGGAGCTAGCTTGTGAGCACATTTCTTTAGGACAATGGCTGGGACCCAGTCAGTGTTGCTTGCCATATGGGAGTCTAATTTATACTACTCCTGCTTCTCTTGAACAGGAATAGAGGCTCATCCCTAGTTTCCTGTTTAGAAAGCAGTTCCCAGTTTCTTCCCTTTTCTCATGCCTTAATAGTGGTGTTGTCATAAATTTCTTGTGATATGTGTAGATGGTGGCAATGTCTCTTCATACTGAGGATACTGGGTTGGCAGTTTTCTCGTTGCTGTTTCTGACTGGTAGTTAGTAGCCCAAACTCTTGCTTAACATCTTGAGAGGCTGCTCTGGTCAACAGACGCATAATATCAGGGTTCTTGCAGTGCTATGTCATGCATGGCAGGGTGTCCCTGCAAGTTCCTCTGGTGGGCTACCCCGAGGCCACACTGTGTTGCAGTCAAGGAATCACAAATGTACATTTGAGGTCTCCTCCTGGGTGAAAGCCAGACTCTATGCTTTCATTTCAGCAAGGAAATACCAAGTTAAATTGCACTCATCTCCTTGGTTCCCACCTGCATGCTAGGCTGCTATAGCCCACCAGAGTAACACATCTGATTGCAACAGACATCTCTGTCTCTGCTAGTAACGAGTCCAAGCCTATCCTCAAAGATGCAAAGTTACTGTTTGCTGATAGAATGAAACAGTGTATAGCATTTCACAAGTTTAGAGATTATTGGCAGCTCTGCAAGAGTGTATTGAACAACAGCAGGCCCTTAATCCCTCCTCTACTCGATCAAATCAAAGTCCTGACACCTGCAGCAGATAAGTTGAATGCTTTGCTCAGAAATTCTCTTCCAATTCAACACTCAACTCATTTGGAGTACCCACACCTGATTTACCCATTAGAACAGAGGCCCTACTGAGTGATATGCCTGAACATTCTACATAAAAAAGTCATGTGTCACATCCAGCTTTAGTAAGGAGGTCAGAACATTGGAGCTTTGGTTATTTGGTGATGTCTGTCTAGGAAAATTGTTAGTTTGGCACATTTACCTGCTACAGGAAGTGATATATTTACTGATTGGTCAGAATTCTCACCTGAAAATCATTTTCAATTTTTGCTTTTAATGCAGTTTTTTTTTTTTCTCCACAATTTCTTCAATTGGCACTGGTTGGCTTTGCCTTGCTTTTTAGATTCTATATAAATTCTCAATCGATGCTGCCAGATGAAACTTCTGACAAAATCTGAAAAACAGAAGCACTTTACATTCAAAAATTATAAAATAGATCTTTAACTCCACATTTATGATGCCACATAAAATGATTAAAAGCAAAGATAAATCTTGAATTTAACCATTTATTCCAGGTGGCATATTTTTCCTTAAGTTTAGATTTTCTTTTACTGCCTTATTGTCTCCAAAGAATAACAGCTTTAATATGGTTCAAAAGTTTGGACATTGTCACATTAATGTTTACTAAATGTTAATTTATGAATTTGAAATATAAACTTAGTTCAGTTTGATCTGTTGTGTTTTATGGCATATAAACCTCAATGGATTATTTAATGTCAACAAGATTTTTAGGATAGGTTTGTATACATAAAATATGTATTCTTTGTAAGAGATCAGGTTTTAATGACATATTTTTGTAAAGAGGGTTTGTAAAGAGTCTGGTTTCATTGATGTATTCTTTTCAGAGATACAGTTTGTGGAGAAGTTGGTTTTATTGACATTCTTATTTAGTTTATATTTTGGGGTATAGACCCGTTTTAAGAAATAATATTATGTCATCCATTTTTCCTTTTACGAGGAACTCATGCATATTGTTTATATTATAGTATTTTTGTCTTGAGAGAGCACAGTCTGAACACTCAGTTAATATATGTTTAGTTTAATAGGGTATGTTTTACATGCTTGGCATATTGGCTGATCTTCCTTGTTTAGCAAGTATGAGTGGGTTATTTTTGTGTGGCCAATGCATAAGCGGGCCAGTACTACGACTTCCATTCTCCTAGTTTGGGGGTGAATTGTGAAGAGTTTATTGTCTGTTATTGTCCTAGTACCGTTGTCATGTCTTTTGAATATATTTGTTAATTACCTCCTTAAAGTCAGTGTATGGATTTTTGGCCCTTGCATCTACATCAATGTATAAAGCTGATTTGGCTACTAGGTCTGGTTTATTGTTACCTTCAACTCTGATGTGGCTAGAAATCCAACATATACAAGCTTAGGATGTTGAAAGTTTTCCTATTGAATTGCTTTAATTTAGGTAAGATTCACAGTAGCTTAATTCTCATTAAAGCAATTGTTACATGTTGAATTTAGGGCCAATTGTAGATTGGTTTTGGGTAACTCTTATCTTAGTTTCCTATTTAGGTAGGAAAGTAATGTAGATATTTAATAAGTTTATTTTTGACTGACATGAAGGCTAATGTTAGTGACTTGTTTTATCACTATTTTCCAAATTAAGAGGGCATTGATTGAAAATCTTTTTATTTTACCTGCCTCCAAACATTGACAACTGTCATGTGAACCCTAACTGGCATTGAAAGCACTATAGGGAGAATAAGGGAGCTCACCTTCTCTTGCTGGAACTGAAAAGTAAACAGGTGACTAACTTTTTTTTCTTTTTTTTTTTTGGCTATATATTCTATGACAGTGCTATTGTGTGGAAGTTGTATCATTTGTCTAAAATCATTGTAATTTATTTTCAAATTAAATCAGAATTTAATTTCCCTCCTTTTTTTTTTTTTAATTTATTTTTACTTCTAAAACTAGTTTTTCTTAACCAGGAGGGAATCCCTCCAGGGGAATTTAAGGATTTCAGAGGGGGGGGGTATCTTTTTTACTACTTGTTTTTTATTTACGCTATTTGGAATATGAACGTCAAAAAAAAGTCTTCTATAAAAATTGTAAAATTTACAATGTAGATATATACTAATCTGGAAAAGAATGTAGATTTTTTTAATATGCATATTTGGAATACACCTTTTCAGTGAGAGAATCTTGGAAAGGGGTTGGATGACATTCTAACTTGGGTCTCATTACATAAGAAAAAGAACAAGCAAAAAAATTATCAAGAATTGTATCTTTTTTACAAAACAAAAAAAATATGTTTACAGCAGGATGTGAAAAAAATATTTACGGAGAGGATTTGATAAAAAAAAAAATATATATATAAAATCAAAAATAAACAGAAACTAGTTAAAATATTCTTCATTAAAAGTAAAAATGTTTTAAATTTGTTGGAAATATTGCTATTACTTTTTCTAATTTTTTTTTTTTTTTTTTTTTAACCTTTACAAGATTTTTATTTTTAGGAAATTCAATTTATACTGGCGATGATGAAACTAGACATTGAAATATTAAAATTCAGCCATTTTTTTTAATTTCCCTATCTGTTACGCCAGCTGACTAGATTTAAAAAAAAATTTTTTTGACTTTGTTTTCGCACTACCTAATCGTTAAATGTCCCACCCGACAATAAAGACTGACACAACACTCTCTTCTCCCCCCTCCCTCTTCTTGTGGTGTACAATATCTCCTTTCTTACCGTTTGGCGTTTACGAATGTCATTTTCTCCTTCCTCCATTAACTCTCTCTATAAACATTTCCTTTTTCTTCTATTCAATATACATTTATTAATTTTATATATTTTATAAATTGATGACATTAAAAAGTAAAAAACCCTTCATCAGAAAAAAATCTGGAATTCCACATCGCCCGAATTTCTTATTACGATTCCTCGTTCAGAACATGGGGGCTTCAAACAGATGCTTGTTTTTTTTCCCCCGTTTATTTGTAAATAATATGTATATATTATTCATTTGTTGATGGTCACTAACTTCATATAAAAAGTTTATAAAAAACAATTGCTTGAATAATTAATTACTGAAAAGAGAGTAAAGAAAGCCAAATACTGCCTTGTCGAAAAATTATCGACATTTTTAATTAGGTTTTTCCTTTCTTTGTGTCTAATTAATTCTCAAATCCTCAGAAACTACCTGTTTTGTGTTTATCTTTTTATGAACTTTTTTTTTTTTTGTTATAATCAAGATATTTAGAAATAAAAGGAGACAAAAGTTGTTCTATATGTTAAAAATCCTGATTGATGAAAGAAAAGAGAAATCGCGCGCGAACACACACATTTCACTTCACTTCCTTAATCCAATGTAAAAGGCGGGACCGATGTTTTGGTTTCGTTTTTTTTTTTTACTACACACTAAAATTAAAATAAATTTTTATCATTAAAAGTGGATTGGATAAAAAAATAAAAATCACTTCAATATTTTAATGAATTTAAGAATTACTCTTTAAAAAAAATTAGCATTATGTAGCTTATTTTTTTCAATTTTTTCTAACTGCGATGTGATTTGATTTGACTTGACTTGACTCACTTCTAGTTCTATCAAATTCAAATTTCTGACAGCATTAGCATTATTTTTCTTTTAAATTGAAAAATCTGCTAAATTAATTTGTTTTTGATAATAACTTCAATTCGGTATGCTCTTAAATAAAATCTTTATTTTTTTTTTTAGATTTACGATTTCAACATCTATTTATTTGTTCAGGGATGTGTATTATTGTGATATTCTGATATTTCTTAAATTAAATAAAAAGCCATTTTGAAGTGCTCGTTAATTTCGTAATGGAATGCACATTGTCATTAAAACCAGGAAGACCAGCTATAATTCTTCCATCTCGGAGTGTTCTGTACTTGAGTGACACCTTCCTTACCTTACTCTTCTCCACCCGTCTCTTAATGATTTTTTTTTTTAAATAATTACCTGTAAATATTTTTTTACTGTTCTTCAATCTGACTTTGAGTAGACACTTCATATCTACGATATTGATTCACTTAGGCTCAACTGGGACTGAAGGCCTCTTGTAAAAATAGTTTTAATATTCCGCTTGTCTGGTTAGTGAGCCTCATCTAAAAAAATAAATTCTATAAAATATTTTAAAGTCTAAAAAGATGTTAATATTTAAAATAGGTTGTACAATACAAGTATGGGGGGATTTTAAAAAATGGCTATTAAAACTAGTCTGGTTATTTATTTTTTAATATTTATTTTTATTTTAAGCTTGTTTATTTTTATAGCTATTTTCCGATTCACATTGATTACCACATGGACATCGTAGATTTTTTTTAAATCAATTTTGAAATGACTGTCGTGGAACCATAACAGTAACACTTTTTTTTTTTTTCTTCATTTAGTTTTTCACGAGTTTGTTGTAACGGACTTCAACTGGGATAAATTTTTTTTTTACGTGACGTATAAAACAACAAACTCAGTGCGCGGGAAAATCACTAGTTTTTACACAAGATTTTTTCCATTCGCAACACTTCAATTATGTATCTTTCTTTAAAGAACAAATATAGAGGGTGCGATGGGTAAATTGTCGCCATTTTATATTTTTAATTTCGCGCATGCGCGTTGTTTGTTTTTTAGATTGTCGATTGCATTATAGTAGGGTCAGTTGGGCACCGTGTGTGAGAAAACTAGCACTATGGCGCAGTTCACTCCGCCAGAAATTTGGAAACGGCATGCTATACTACTTAGCATTCGCGCCGGCAGCTCCAATACGAACATTTCAGAGTGTTTTGGTGTCAATCTTAGGACAGTGCAGAGAATTCGGAAAGAGCTGGTTGAGTCTAATGGCGATTACGAAGGTACGGCAGCTCGGAAAATTCACTCTGTTCGTTCCGATAAGAAAAGAACTCCCGAATTTGTTAGTCAGGTCAAAACCATGATTCTAAACGATCCCTCCAAGTCAATCAGGTCCATAGCCAGGGACACAGGAGTGTCCGAGTTTCTTATCAGGCAGGTACTGCATGAAGATATCGTGTAGTTTACTTCCAAATTTTCGCGGGAACAAATGAAAGACATTTAACTTGACCTATTTTCTTGCTACGGAAATTTAATGGTGCTTTTAATTAATATCCATTAATAAATCTGACGCAAGAAACTCTCACAGTTTAAAATGTTTTCCTTTTCCATAAAAACTGAACACACTTTTTAAAAATGTTGGCTGGAGAATTTTTTTAAATCTATTTCTCCTCCCATCTTTTTTTTAAATATTATAAATAATTGATAATTCTCTCTTTTTCTCTATCCACTTCTTTTTTTAGCTAGAAAGCTTCCATAATGTCTCTAACAAACAATCAAGCACTTTAAAATATCGGTTTATAAAAGTTCTAAAATCTGTCTTGCTATTTTTTTTTTTTTTTAACTTATTGTTCTCTACTATACAAGGGATGAGAATATTGCTTCGTTTCTTTTAAATATTTCATGAAGAAATCATAATTAAAGAGATTAACCCTGACAACGATTTGTTTTTTGTTTTATAAAAGTCAGCTACCAAGTTGTATGCGTGTGAAATTTTGATTTTTGAAATTGAAAAAAATCTTTTTTCTTTTCACTAGCGGAATACTTTTTTCGTTTTTAAATTGCTTCCAAATTGAAACAAAAACCGTTTTAAAAATAATAATCATTTATTGGACACCTTGAATGAAAAATTCTTATTTTCGCGCTGAAAATATTTTTTTGTTTTTGTTGTTGTTGTAATGTTAAACTCTTTTATCAATTAATCTATTATTAATAAATGAAAAAATAAAGTTGCTTTTTTTTTCAAAAATTCATATCCGGAATTGTAGCACAACACACACTTGATGTCTCTCCTCATCGTTCAACAAGGCGCTCGCTCGACTAAGTCTTCCTTGTAATTTTTTTTTTTTTAATAATTCCACTTGGACTTGAATTATAATTTTCAAAAAGCGATTAAAATCCATGAATTGAATGGAATATGAAAACCTTGCTCAAGCTTTAAAATATCTGCTTTTTTTTTTTCTTTTTTGCAAATTGCAATCACCTCGTCTCTACAGTATGAGCCGGATTCATTTCCTTACCCTTTATTGAAAAAGTGTTTTTTTTTTTTCTTTCCTCGCATCAGTTTGGATATTTTATCTGATCTAAAAAAAAAGACTTGGGCAGTAGTTTCCCTCGAAAATAAAATTGTCAGTGATTTTATTTTTATCAAATTCCGTTTTTTTTTGTTTTTTTGTTTTTTTTTTAAATGAAAATCTTGATTTGAGTTGTGGGGAAAATGCTAAAAATGGAACTGGATTTTCGTTTCGGCCAAAATAACAATTTTTGCTTTCCTTCTATACTTCTTAAAAAAAAAAAAAAATTAAAACTTGAGTAAAAAATAAAATATATTCAAATTCAGTGTCCCTCACAACTGACAGTAGAGGTTCCCACTAAAACATACCGCGATGAATTTTCGACCTGACTTAAGAAATCACCCAAAAAATGAAATGATTATTCTGATATTCTTGGTCAATATTTTCAGAGTGGTAAGGGCAGCCGACCTTTTAGTTTCACAACGTTAATAAAAATAATAATAGAATTTATAATCCACCCGAGCCGTCAGTGATTCTCTTTTCTCTCGAATCAAGTACGTATAAGAAAGAAATAGCTGACTTTTTAAAAAAAAGATAAATAACATTGGGGTTTTTTTGTTTTTTTTTATGTTAAAAGCAGTAATTTGTCAAACGATTTATTTTAGTGGGTACTGTGGATTTTATAAGCATATGTCTATTTTTTTTTTTTTTTTTTTTGTTTATTCACGCACCAAGCAGACTAAAAATGTAGCTGGGGAAAATAATTGATTATTAGGGAATAAAGATTCGACGCCTTAAGATTTTGCTCAGATTGCAAAGAGGGATTTTGTGAAAGGCAATTTGATCATGTCATATCAATTCCCGTAAGTGGTTACAGGGTTTTAAGGAGCGTCATATATACAGTGTACACACTGTAGTCATAGCACCTTTTTCAAACTGGTATTGAATTCAGTTTTCTTTCTTTTAAACTGGTTGGCACCACACGGTAATAGAACTTCATTCAATTCTGCTATTTAACCCATAGCTAGGGAGAAGTGATAGGTTCATAACATTCTCAAGGGTATTTGTGCAAAATGAACATAACGATTTCAGTTTACATGATTTCTCTTTCAGAGTTGATAACTCATTAAACTACCCACACAATCAGGTAAATGAAGTGTTAAGAATTTTGTTATCAATCAATTTTGCGATTAAGACTTATGTATATCATTGCCCTCACCTGCCAAACACTGTTGTATCAATAATGACTGATAATGGGACAGGAGATAGGGAAGTTATTTGCAGTCAGCACAGATAGACTCATTTTACACCCTTTTAACAAAACATTTTTATATTCACATAGCAGTAGTATCTTCTCAAAGAGACAATCAACTAAATATTTTCAAATCATAAACATTTCAGCTGAACTGATGAAATTTAATTTTTAGCAAAAGTTAAAAAAAAAATGTCTTTTTAAATGAAAATTTTAAGGAGTCAAATTTAAAAGTAAACACTTTCTTGATAATGTCTTATTTCCCTTTCAAGTCTGCATGAAGTTTGAAGAAATGTAAAAAAAAAAAAAAAGTGAAGGTAAACCCTTCCCACTATGTATTTTAAACACCTTGTATCCTACTACTCATAATAGTCAGTCTTTTGTTTGCTTTGGCTCCCTTAATCTAAAATTATTCCTTTCTTTATAATTAGTTGGATTTGGTGCTTTTTTCACATGACAGCTTTGTCAGAAATTTTTTGAATGGCAGTTGCCCTCCCCTTCCCACCTAACATTAATACAAAATCATTTTCAATGATTTACTCTTGCTAGAAACTAAAATAAAAAGTAATAAATTCAATTTTATTGTGTTGGAACCAAAGTGCATAACTTTGTTTTCAATAGGTGGCATTTAAATGTGATACTGTTTCACACGGAACTGAAATTTACAGCATACGCACACATTATATATTACACACACACACACACACACACGTATTCTGAAAATTGACATGTTGGTATCTGAAACGTTTTGTGTAGAATATGAATTTAATTTACATAAAAAGTGAAAATGTTGCAAAATGAGATGCAATTATCTACTTGGACACAACCAAAAATGAGCCAAAGCTTGAAAAATCCACTTAAACCTGTTCATAACCCAAAAGGAGGAGGAAATCATGAAAGCTTTCTCAAAGATTTGTGAAAGGCAGTGGAACAGAATGGCACATAATGTGGCTGAATAAATTTATGCATTAAAAGCTAAATATTGTCTTAAGGTTCGATGATAAATATCTCGTATATTATTTATTTATATTTATATATATATATAAATTCCCAAGAGGATAGAATCCAGGTAGAACTTGCGTCCAATATATTGATTCCAATGTAATAAATCATAACCATGGAATATTAGTGTTTGAGCCTTTTATATTATAATATATATATATATATATATATATAATGGCTGTTGTTGACTCCATTAAACAAGTCTGCTGAATATTTTTGGCTTTCAGAACAGCAATTGCTCTTGAAAGTAACTTGCAATACTCATTGCAGATATGGCAAACAGTTGTTTTGTAGTCTATTCCTTATACACTGAAGTGATTTCTACAAGTTTTCTCACACGCTCTGCATGTTAAATTATTCTCAGACTATTAGTTATAATTTGTGAAAGTTTTACTAATATGGATCCTTCTTGTGACTTACATTTATTCACATAAACTCAAAATGCTCTTTAAAATATTCAGTCATTGAATTGCAATAAGCCTTTCCATTTATGATTAGTAAATCTAGTTTTTTTAATAACAATATTACCTAACTGCTACAAAAAATACAGAATTTTGAAAGATTGATGATTAACATTCCAATAAAAGAAAATGAAAACAATTTTTGTAAAAATTCATCAGTAATTTATCTTATTCAGAATAGCATTTCTAATTAAATTATGTTTTAGTTTTATTGCATTTTATCTTATGATCAAGTGATTTCCTGTAACTGGGGGGTCCTGTGTGTATTGTTTTTCTTTGGAGGTTTGGATTAAACTTCTCACAATGTATACAGCATCCAAATCTGTGAAAATAATTTTAGAATCGTCTTTGTAGACGGATACTGTAGGCTTGAAATTTGGTTGAGAGTAGGATATTTGAGTTAGAGCGATAAACATTTTATTTATTATGAAAAATGCAAACTGCTTTCTCATATTTTTGAATATGTGATTTCCATGTAAAGATTAAAAACTAATTTTCATTTAATCTTACTTACATAAAAACAGCTGAATTGTGTTAATGATTTAGCTCCCTCTTTCCTTCTGGAATTTGAAAAGTCAAAAAATTGATGGCCAAATTATTCATCAGTAGTCTGCATGAGTTTTAGAAAATGCCACCTCAATTATTTAAAATCCAATCTAATAAAAAATCAACATTCAAAACTCAGAATATTTTTCAAGTATTTATCTTCCTTTTATTTAAATCTCATTCATCGTAAGTACCCCCACATTTTTTTGCAGGAAACAGCCTATTGTAATGAAAAGGGCCAGACTTGATAAAAATAAAGGTTTATCATCAAAATGTTTATTATTAAAGATGAGACCAAAGTATTTTTTGATTATTTCTTTTTAATCCTAACGTTTGAAATCAGGCTTTGTTTATGTCATCAGGGTGGTGTCACACTTACTTTTTTGTGATTGAAATTGTCAGATTTTAATTAAATTTTTAGGACTTATTCAATTTTTTTTCTAAATTTTAATTATATTTTTAAAAAATTGTAAAATTCTGTACAGTTGTGCCATTTCCTGGATGTGATATAGTAATTAAGTAGAAAAACAAAATGAATGTTCCTTTTAAAATTTTGGTTGTTCATAAGACCTGTCATGTCACCTCACAAACTTACTGATACTCGAATAAAGATCAAAGATAGGACCCATTGTTAAATGATTGTATATTCTTTTTTATGCTATATAAATATTTGTTTCAAATTTTTCCTAAATGTACTTTTAGTTTGGAAAAGTTTTAAAATTGATGTTCTTAAAATTAAGAAAATGGCTGCCTTTAAGAAATTGAGCAAATATTTGACATTCCAATCTATATAATTTCTATCTGAAATAACACCAGAATATTTTACTTCCTGGAAATAAATTTAACCCTCTTAATTTCAATTAAAGCTCAAATGAAATTTTCAAGAATGTGTTTTCATGTTTAAAAATTAATTTTAAACCCTAGAAAATTTATGCCGAAAAAGTGGTGGTGCCTAATCGCCATCATATATTTTATTCCATTTGAAAAAAAAAAAAAAAAAACATTACTCCACTCCTTTATTTTCTGTTTCCAAAATATTTCCGTTTGTATGTTTTCATGGGTGGTGGGGAAAGAAATTCTGCTGTTAATTCAGTGAAATTGAATTTAAAATTTTTCTTTAAAGAAAAGTGTATAAGAAAAAAAAGAAAAACAAACTGGTAAAAAGAAAAACTGATAAAGTTTTGCCTTTAAAATAAGATTTTAACTTAATGAGGAAGAGAAAAAAAAAAAAAAAAAAAAACTGGCAGCAGAAGTGTTCACAAGTAGATTTCTTGAAGTTGTAAAATGCATGTTTCACTTTAGTTCTGAAAAGGTCCATAAATTATTATTGAAAATTTTAACTTTATTGCAGGAATAAAATGTATGTAGCTCTTCTCCCATCTCTGCAACATGCCCAAAATGACAAATCTTTTTTTCTTGTGGAATTCTTTGTTTTTGGTCAAGCATAATAATAATAATGATCATTTTTTTCTAATTTCTCAGACAAGTCATTATTTACATGCAGACTCTTATTGTCCTATTTATTATCAACATTTACAGCCGTTGTGCCCGCCCGGTATCATTAAATGCCTGTCAATCTGCACACCTTCCTGGAGAAAGTAGATTGCTTTCATTCCAGTGTCCAAGTTTTTTTTTAGACTTTATTAGTCATCTTAATCCATGTTTATTGTCCTGAGCAGAATAAACAAATGGGGAGAGGAGAAAGAAAATTGTTCCTGGAGAGTTAAATTTGAAATTCCCTAAAGGCCACTTGAATCAACAAGCACCTGATGAAGGCTTGCAAAAAGTACCTACCTCCACATTTTTCTGAAAAACAGCATAATTTATAAGAACAAAGTTTTATCATCAATAAGCGGAAAGACCAAATTATTTCTTGATCAAATTTCTTTTAACTCTTTCAAAATTAGTTTGAAAGTTTATTTTTTCATCAGTTGATTAGTGTTTTTGATTGTTTCTTAGCTTAATTTGCCTGACACACACACACAAAAAAAAAAAAATAAATAAATTATGCATAATGTTTTGTGATTTGACAAATTCAGATGCAATAAAATAAACTAGAAATGCCCAAAAATTCGCTAAAGAGCACATTTGATTCAAAAAAAAAAAAAAAAGTGTCTAAATTTTTATGTCACTATTAAGAGGAAAGATCAAACTAGGAGTTATTTTTAATCCTTTCTAGCACATCCGAAATTTTATCTTTCTGAGTCATCAAAATTGATCCCTATTTAAAAATCTTGTAAAATTCAATTATATACTTTTCTCAAAATTATTTTAGGAAATATACATATATATAATTTGAAAGAAACCTTACTTTTTAGCAGAAAATTTTGTAAGAGTCCTGTCAAACTGTGGTGATTGGTTTGGCAAAGTGTGAATTGACATGCATCAATGTAACGACTTATGTCAGGGGAATTTATTGGATGGTAGGATAGAAGTGGCAAAATGTGCTAATTTTAAGTGAAATGCAACGAGGGAAATAACCCTAGCACCCCCCCCCCCCGAAATGTGCATCCATATTTTTTGACATATTTATTTTTTTTTTGCATAATTTTAAGTAGTAGACTTTTAATAACCTTTCTAATTTATCTTTAAAAATTAATCTTTTAATGAGAGCATTTCCATACTTTCTAAATCACTTAAAGGGGGTTAAAAAATAATATGGGGCTCTTTTTCATCAGGGTATGCGATTTTAAACAAATTAGTATCGATTGCGAATATTATCGTCACATTAAAAGACCCATATAAATGTTTTTGTGCCTTTTTGCTAATCCGTGCGAAAGTGTATTCCAATGCTTCTCTTGCTTAAAATGACTAATGTATGTAATTGTCCCCCTTTGCTCGAGTGTGTAGATATGGTTCCAGGCTCCATTTTTTTTTATCTTCATTGGCTGCAAATTGACACTTAATTCCTTCCAAAAGCAGTATTAAAAGAATAATAATTCCCTCTAAACCAAGGAATAGAAAGATGGAAATAAAATTGCGACTGAGTGGCTTTTTGCCATTATTGAATGTTTTTGTTTACACGCCTCACCCCTCCGGGGACGAAATTTCTCAACAAGTCCGTCGCCTTAGTCTGCCTTTACTCCAGAATCCTATGTATGAAAACGGAAAAACATTTTGTAAGCTACAAAATCGTTTTTATTTATAAATAGGTACCTCCACTAAACCAGTTTTAAAATAGGTACATCCACTTTTTCGCGGGAAAACAGGATAGCGTAATAAACAAATGCCACAAACTTAACGAAAATAAATTTTTATCGTCAAAACGCTTATGTTATTATTAAGATGAAAGACCAAAGTATATTATTTTTTGATATTTTTTAACACGTCCGAAATTTTGGTTAAAGTTTTTTTTTTTTTACGTCATCGCCGTGCTGTAAAAATAACTTTTTTTTTTTGCGCTTTTTTCCCCGTTGAAAACCCATTGATTTGGAAATTCTTGTAAAATTAAAGTAATTGTCCGATTTTAATGAAATTTTCAGGACTTATTCACAAATGAATGAAATTATTTTTGAAATATTTTAGTAAAAAATATTTTTTTTTAATATGTTACATCCCACTTATTTTCCCGAAATTTCGTTCAATCCTTTTTATTTCCTTACAATTTTTTTTTTGTTTAAAGTAAGAGTCATTGGAGATGGTAAATCACCTTTTTTTTTTTTTTTTTTTCAAATTTGTTCCAACTCACGGAAAATGAGCTCTGACTAGAAAAATAATGAATCCAATAAAACTATGATATTACTTAATTAGAAAAGCTTTTAATTGCTTTTGTAAATAAGTAATATTAAGGTCATTATTGCCTGAAGAAATAAATTTTTTCTGATGAATAATTAAATTTTACAGGAATTTTTTATTTGTTTTACATTTTGATTATAATTTATAATAGTTTAAAAATCGTGCAAAACTCTGTATTAGCTTATTTCCTTGTGATAATTAGTAATTAAGGAGAAACAAAATTTACGAGTTCAAAATTGCAAAGTATAATAAATTTAGTGATTCCACTTTTTTTTTTTCAAATAATTTTTTATGTTGTATTTTTCTACTTAATACATTCCTTATTTCCATGTACGGTAGACTGAAATTGCCATTATTATAAAGAGTTTTGTCCCTTTATTCTAAATAGACATAACAGTAAAACTAAAAATAAAAGGGTTCACTCAGATTTCTAGTAATTTTCATTTATGGTCATCCGTAGTAGCTGTCAAGCATTCAACACATGGATCAAAATTACGGTACCAATCGTTAATAATTCGTTGTAATTTCTTTAAGTAATATTTTTTTTAAATCAGATTAATTTAACATTAAATTTTCTAATTTTACTAAAATGACGTGTCAGAAATTTTTTTTAAATATTTTTAAAATCGATAAATTTGTTTGTTTACAAATTTCTTAAAATTAAGAAAATGGCGGGTTTTTTGAAAATTTAAAATTAAATTTGACATTCCAATGTATATAGTTTCTATCTGAAATATAACAGAATTGTTTACTTAATGGAAATAATAAATTTAATGATTCAACTTTCAAGTAAAGCTAAAAATGTAATCTTCAAGCATATTTTTTCATTTTAAAAAATGCATTTTAAACTTAGGTATCGATAATTTATGCCGAAAAAGTGAAGGTACCTAGTTTAAAATTTACTCTTTCTAATGAGTAAAAATACTGTGGTGTGAATCTCAAAAAGAAATAAGAATCGATGTTTTCTTTTTCAGTAAAATTTGATAAATATCGGCCATTCTGACAAATTTGTATACAACAGTTAATTCTAGCTTTTAAAAATATTTGTGACATGTTATGAGGAAAATTGACAAATTTAAAACAAATACTCATTTATAGCATAGAATGTATGCAAGCATTTCTTTTATAACCTATGGGTCTTGTTTTTGTCCTGATGTATTTAATCGATTTGTGTACATCGATATTTCATTAATTCTATATAAAAAGAATTAGCTTTCGAGCCAGAGCAGATTTTCAGCGAGAGTGGGCGGGGATTTAAATCCTAAGAATTCTGCTTTTTAAGTCATTTTGGGGAAAAATTCACTTGTGAATAAGTCCTAAACATTTCATTAAAATGAGAATCTGATTTTTGGAAGATTTTCCAAATTAATATGCTTGTTTCATCTAAAAGAAAAAAGGCTTTAATCGTCATGCAGACTGGCGATCCCGTGGAGGTACCGCTATACAAATGTTAATTAAATTACTGTTATTTATGTGAATGTGCCAAACTGATGGGAGCGACTATTATTTAAGACACCCTCCCCAATGTTTTTAATATACAAACTGACGACCGTAGCTGCAAAATTTGTTATCGTCTTACCTTTTTTTCCGTCTAACAGTCGCTGCCTGGGGAGCCGGTCCCTTAAGGAAGAGACCAACAACCCTCGCCCTGAGAAGTTTAGCCAGAGTGCAGCGGCCAAGTGGAAATCCTTCGACACTTTCAGCCTGCCTAAGGCCCAACACGAATCCAGACCCCGGGCAGAACCCTTCGTCGTGGCCGTCAGTGTCGGGATTTTCTTACTCTATTTCCTGTGGTTACGCGAAGAGAATGACCTCGACCTGGAATTGGACAAACCCCTATACGAAAGAATACCCACGTTGGAACAGGCACAGATCAAGGCCCAAATCCGCCATAACGAACGGCAGGGACTGGACAGTGAAGCTCTTCACTTAAGATTGCAACAAGTCAAAAGGGAAATTAGGCGACAAGGGAAAGACGAATAATAAGGTAGAGGGAGGCGAAAAGGAGCGGGGCCGAAGCAAATGAAAATGGCAATAAAATAAAAGGGAGGAAAAAAATATTGAAGTGGTCTTTGTGTTTTTTTTTTTGTTTTTTTTTTTTTTTAACTTTTAAGGGGAAAATGAGTTTGGGCTCAGCAGTAGAACAAACCTGATGTCTTCTGAAGACACAGTACATCAAGTTTTTTAATTAAAAAAAAAAAAGTTGAAGGTCTAAATTTAAGCAGTAAAGGCAAAAGACAATAGAAAACTGCCAAATTCCGGGAGGGAAATGTATATTAAAATAAAAGAACCACCCTCAGCTTTAAAATAAGTCGGGGAGGGTCCATAGATTAAAAAGGAAAAAATATAAATAAAATAATAAACAAAACACACATTCATCCATTAACGACTTTCTTCGTAAGATAATTCTCTCTTCCGAAAGGAAGAATAAGGGGAAGGAAATATATTAACAAATAACGTAAAGATTCGTGGGAAAAGGCATTTAGGGGAGAGAAAAAAAAACGAAGAAAGTCGTTTTTGGTCCCGCGGGGGAAGGAAAAAAAAAAAAAAAAAAAAAAAAAAAAATGGAAGGAAAGAAAAGGGGGCTCAAGAGAAAAGGAAATAAAAAATGAGGAGGAGAATGCCTTTTGTTTCCTTCCAAACTTTTAGGCGGGATGTGGATGCAAAAAGAAAAGTGGGACAAAAACGCCCCTAAAAAGGGGGAAGTGGAAAGGAGGGTGAGACACGCGGCGGCGGCAGTCTGGCTGTTGCCTATACTATTTATTTGGACATCAACATGACTGACATACAGACACACAGCAGGACATTAAAAGTGGCTCTGCTAGAAGAAAATTAGAGTTTCAGGTTTGTCAAGTACAAAGAGCAAAAATGAAAAATGATGGAATAAATTAAATGCAAGTTTCCTCTGCCCTTTTTTCATTTAAGAGAAAAATTCAAAAATACACTGATTAGATGAGAAAGTGAGAAAGACAGACAAAGAAAAATAGGGAGGAGGAGAGTGAGGGAGAGGAAGCTTGACAAGTGAGAGGAAGAGAGGAGAGAATTTGCAAAAAAGAAAAAGAAAAGAAACGAAAAAATTATTCCAATGATCTACAATGGTTCTTTTATAAAAAAGTTTTATGTCCTAATATGAAATCTTGATACAAAATGACATGACGTTTGTTTCTTGTTGGTGATGCATTTTGAGAAGAGGGGCGGTGGGTGGGAAGGGAAAGTTGTGTGTATGCAGGGTGTGGCAGAATTGGGTGGGGGGAAATTTTTCTTTCCTCATTGTATCTGTCTTTTTTTTTTTTTTTTTTTTCTCCATACATTTTTTTTTTTTTTTCCAAGAGTGAATTTGGTGGTGTCTTTTTTTATGCTCTCTCCCCTCGGATCCTTCTGGCCAGTTGAATGTCCTTGGGCATAATTGTTACCCTCTTAGCGTGGATGGCACACAGATTGGTGTCCTCAAAGAGACCCACCAAATAAGCTTCGCTTGCTTCCTGAAAAGCAAAAAAAGCCTTGGGTTAATAAAAATAAAATGAAGGTGTGTATTTGTGGGGTACTTATGCAATTGACTAATATAACAGGAAGCAATGTAAAAAAATACAACTTGAAAACTTTAATTAAAATCCTGAACCTATTTTGCTCGCTTTTATTTTAAGACCATGTAAATGATTAAAATTCAAATAATTGTGAAAGATATTGGAAAAAAAAAAAAAAAAAAGAAAAAAGGAATCGATGCCCTTTTAAACCCGTCTCAGTTATCTGCCCCTCTTAAAAAAAAAAAAAAAAAAAAAAAAAAAAAAAAAAACTAAGGTCAAGGATGAAAGTAAACAGCAGCAGCAAATATTCATGAATATTCAACATTTGTTTAGAAGAAACTAGCCAATGAGAAAACGAATTGACGTCACATGTACATTTAGGAGAAAGAGAGAAAAGGAAAAGAATTTAAAAACAATTTTCCTTCATTTTTAAATAATCAAAGAAAGAAAAAGAAAAAGCCAATAATTGTGTAAATCCTTTTTTGAATGAAAAAGAAAAAACAAAAACAAAAAACAAACTTGTTTTTGTTTACCTGGAGGGCGCCAATGGCGGCGCTCTGGAAACGAAGATCTGTCTTGAAGTCCTGTGCGATTTCTCTGACCAAACGTTGGAATGGCAGTTTCCTGATGAGCAATTCAGTTGACTTTTGGTAACGTCGAATTTCTCTCAAAGCCACGGTACCAGGTCGGTAACGATGAGGTTTCTTGACACCTCCTGTCGATGGAGCGCTTTTACGGGCAGCTTTGGTGGCCAGCTGCTTACGAGGAGCTTTACCTCCGGTAGATTTACGGGCGGTCTGCTTGGTACGAGCCATTGCAACGGAATTGTTGGCACTGACACTTGACTTTTAATTAACAGCGCTGTACAAAACGAAAAAAAAATTTTTAAATATGAAGCCAAAAAAAATGTGATGCGACTAGGACGCGAGACAAACTTGGACTGAATGCTGCGAGGCTGAGGTTTCGGTATTTATAGGGAGGGTAACGACGCATGCGCAGTCAAGTAAATGGATTATTGGCTGCTGCTGCTGCCGCCAAAGCGACGACAACGATGAGCAAGAAAAAAAAAAAAAAAAAAAAAAAGGGTTTCCTTGCCAGTCTTCGCAGACTGTCCTTTTGGCACAATGGCACTGGTCAATGTATAATAAAGTGGGGAAGGAGGAATATTCATTGAACACGGTATTCTAAATAGCTCAGTAAATTAGTTCTTTAGTTAATTGAAGTTCGTTTAAAAAAAAAAAAAAAGTTTAAAATAATTCAATTTGAAGCCCCAAATGGTTCATTAAATTTCAGTAAAAGAATTAAAAGATATTGAAAAAAAAAAAAAAAAAAAAAAAAAAAAAAAAAAAACAGTTAATTTTTTTTTTCAAGACGCGACGAGAAATTTAAATAAAATATTAGGAAAAATTTCTTTAATATTCAATCACGAGGTGTAAGAATAAAAATCCTTTAATAAAAGGGAAAGTTTAGACGACGAAAAAATAAAAAAAATCTGAATAAAATTACATTTAAAAATGTCTCCATTAATAAATTTAGAGTAAACAGAAGTTGTATAAAGAAAAAATAAAAAAAATAAAAATATGATAAAACTAATGGCACAATACCAACAGTAAACGTGGTTGAAAAATGATTTCGAAACGAGAGACAACTGAAGTGAAAAGCAACCAATATGGCCTCAACATTAAGAGGTAGAGAGGAAAAATAAAATAAGAGCTGTGGAAAGCATTTTAAATAGGAAAGTCCCTGAAGATTGTTTTGTTAAAAAATAAAAAAAAATAAAAAAAATAAATAAAACGACTCACTAGTTTATCATGATGAAAAAAAGTCATTTTCGAAAATAAGTCATTGAGTCAACACTAAAAAGGGGAAAACAAAAGGCAGAAATCGCCATGTCGAGAGAGAAAAAAAAAAAAAAAAAAAGGAAAATCTTTCCAGAGAGAAAAGGTAATTCGTTTTCTTCATTTCTTCCCTACCAAAAAGAAACGGGAAAATCCGCGGATTTCTAATGATTTGGGACACAAAAATAATCCTCAGCACAAAACGGAGGAATAAATAATAAATAAAATTAAGTAAGAACGAGATAATAAAGAGATGAAAGTACAGAAAAGCCGGTTTTGTGAGAGCCGACCTAGTTTTTCAAAAAATCATTTCTTCTTGGCCATGTTGGTCGAGAGAAAGAGACAACAACAACAACCTTTTGTTAGTAACGGACGAGCGGGAATTTTTTTTTTAAAGCCCCCGATCCATCATTGGGCATCAAAATATATTTCATATTTTGGTAACGTTTTCTTACGGAATAAAAAGGGTCTGTGAATGTTATCATGAAAAGTAATCACGTGTTACAGAGTTGTTGAGGGAAGCGATCGGCCAAGTAATGATATAAACAACAGAAACAGACAATATGGCGGGACTGCTGGTTGGTCGGGGCTGGAAAGCAACACCAGATGAAAAAGAATCTACAACTACATTGTTGGTTTCGGACCAGAGTCCACCCTATATCACTCGTTATTTTAGTGTTTGAAAAAAAGTCCAATAACAATCAGACGATGACTCTACCAACGGGGAAAAGCAGAAAAACGGTAAAAATACAGAAAATAAAGAAACAACTTTTTCAAGTACTTACATGCTTTGCTGAAGTAGAAAAAATACGATTTTTCTGCACACAAGCTCACAGCGAGGAAATGTGATTTTATGAAAATCTCATTAACTGGCAGCAACAGCACGTGACCTGACGCAGTCGATTCTGATTGGTCGGCATGCGCGCCGACGATTGGTCGCCCAACGACCACAACGATTGGTCAACTCTGGCGGCAATAAGCGCAAACGATTGGTTAATAATAAAAGGTTCTCATTGGTCAACTTACACGAAGCTCCAAGATCCGACTTTTGCACGTTTTTCGAGTTGAGAGCCGCCGTTACTATGAAAAGCAACCGACGAGTTGTAAACAAAATCAAGAAAAGGCCTTTTTAACTCGTAAAGAATTAATTTTCGGAAAGGTATCAGCGATAAAAGATTAGGAATAAATCAAGATAAATACAATGACGCTAAACAAAAGGATGAAATTTAAGAAAAAGTAATCACATACATGTAACAGTTTGTAACTGCTAGGTGTCAACACGTGGAAATACCAATGATTGTCACAAAGTTTTAAATACAAATTGGTTATTTGATCCCCCCTCCTAACAATTTCTTTCTTTTTTTCGTTTATGAAATTGAAATGAATATTTAGGAAATAAAAGCTTTTTACTTATAAACACCCTCCCAACCACAACACAATATTTAACCGATATTTCTACACAAAATCTTGAATGTACTTTTTCTCTTCCTTTTTTTATTTTTCGTCTCTTTTTTTTTTAAGAATAAACATTAATTTATTATTTTATTTTATTTTGAGGGATACATTACTTTTGTTTTTTGATAGTTTGAAAATAATTATGGTTTCTCTTAAGGTTCACATAAATAGTTTATTAGCTAAAATGAAAGTTTCATTATGAACATATAAAAATGTTCTCTAGAATTCTTTTAATAACCATTGTTGTCCAGGTAAGGATGGACAAGAATAAGATGATGTTTTGATGCCTTTACCTTTTAGATTATCATAAGGCCATATCTTATCAAAATTGGCTGTGTTAAAAAACTGACCAGCTACAGGCGAGCAAATATTAATCAGCTGTCTAACGAAAAATCGGTGGGTGACCAAAAAAAAAAAAAAAACTCTTTCAATCAATCTCTAATTCTCAGGAAACTCTAAATGTGAAAAAATGACAAGCGATTTCTACTTTTTAAAAAAAACATTTACACAGAAGCTTAATTCCTCATTTATTAAATAATTCTATAAAACTAAACTAGTATCCTTTTTTTATGAAAAGTTCAATAGAAAATGGATTTGAAACTTCAAAAAAGAAATTAAGTACAATTAATACAGACTGCCTGAAATTGTTACAATTCTAGAATAGAATATAAAAGTAATTCATAAAATCAAATATAGGAAAATATTATTACATTTTTAAATTGTAACTTACCTAAAGACAAATTTAAATATGTTTGAAAAAAACAATTTTTTTTTTTGTCTCAATAATTTCATCTGCCTTACCATTATTCTCTGCATTCGTAGCATTGTGATAGTTGGGAAAAGCTTGTTAGTGGCTAAATACTGATAGTAGAAAATCCATTTTAACTTTGTGCACATTTTGGCCTTGATTTCTTTGATATTACAGATTATAAATAGTTTTGATGGGATTGAAGTCTGTATATACTGAAACATTTTCTTTATAGAAATAGTTATTCAATAAGACAACATAAGGCATTCTATATACTGTAGATAGATGTATACCATTATTTGATCTGTGGGTCATATGGTAACTTATCTGGTGGAAAGATGAGGTAAGAAGCATTATACTATACTACTTACTACTGTAAGTAGGGAGGGACATTATATACAGATTTTTACATAGTGATTACAAGTCTTAAATCCACTTGTTAATAGGACCTTGGGCTAGAGGTGATAAGGTTCATGTTTCCATACATCATGTAGAATAAAGTTTCATTTTTGTACTATTAAAATTTTTGTATATCCTGTATATTTACTTAGAGTAATTATTAGTCATTTTACAAGCAAATAACAAATTATGTAAGACAATTACAGAAGTTAGCATTTATGGATCATTGTTGGTTTCAATCCTATGTAGAATGAATATTTATTGTATATAAAAAAAAAATACAAATGTGGCACAAGGCTATAAAGGGGGAATGGGGAAGGCTGGTCATCACTGATCTAACCTTAACTTAACTAATCACATTCACTGACCCAAGCATACATTATAATAAATCTTTCCACCACAATACCAAAAATACATCCATACTCCAATCACCAAAACGTGTATTCTCCATGAGGTCCTAAACTAATTCCTCATATTTACAAAAACGTATAAATTATTTTTATTTACAAAATATGTACTTTCTTCAGACTTATAAAGATCACCATATAAAGTGAAAAAGTTTTGTCGACTTAGTTGCGATGGGTATTCTCAAGGGACTGTGATACAACACAATTGTTACAAGTCCCAAACAAGATCTGTCTTCATGATGTCTCAAAAGAGGAGGATGAGATATCAGAAAGAAATGCAAAACTATTAAGCAAAAATCGGTTACCAATATTGACAATGATGTCAATCTAAGATCGAGATGAATAATTCAACTAAAAAGTCTTGCCATCCGAACAAATACTACAGTACCTGGAATTTCTTTGTTTGCCAAGCCAATTTGATACAACACCAGGCATATGTGATATTCTCATCTATTTTTTTTAATAAAATCTCCCTTCAAGAAATTGAATAGGAAAACTACAGGACCTCCCAGACAAGGTAGTAAATGAAAACAAGAAGAAAAAACTATCAATGGTAAGAAGACAGAATGTATCGTTGTCAGTAAGAGAAAAAAGTCCAAGATCCAAACTACAAATTCAAGATGTCAAAAATCAAATAAGTACAGAAATTTAAATATCTAGGAAAGTATTTAACAGAGGATAGAAAATATGACACCAAAATGGAATATCAATTCTCTATGGCAGTGAATACTGTACAATCTCCTCACAGATGAAAATGTATTCGTCAAGTAATTTTATTACAATTATCTCCTCCTTATATAAATTTACCAAACATCAGGCTGTCAATAAATGTGTCAACACCTCACAAAAACACCTACCTCTGTGTTAAAAAAAATTATTTTATGCAATATTTTAAACTAAAAGTAATATTTGTTTCAATTCAAATTAAACTTTAAATCAGTTGATTTTTCTCAACATTTCAGAAAAGTATTTTTTCTTCTTTTGTAATAAATCTGTTGACAGATTTATCAATATGAACAATTTTATCAATTTCACTGATAATCAGAAAAAATCATTCCAATCAATTTAAATTAATTTTAAAATATAGCAAACTCTTTTGCTTATTAAAATTTTTTAATTTAAATATTAGCTTTAATCTATTAGCTCAATACTAAATTCAAATTAAACTTTAAATCAGTTGATTTTGATCATGGCTCTCCACATGGCTCTCTTTTTTTTTATCACAGATGAATTGGTATAACTTCCTGAGAAAGGTGTGGCTTCCTGTTGCCATCTCCTATACCGTCAGCCACTCTAGGCCAGAGAACCTGATCTACAATCTGATCAGTTTATTCAAATCTCACATCATCGAATTTCTAATTCATTTCTCGTCTCATGACTTTTCAATGGCAAATTGTAAATAAAGTAAGAAAATATATCAAGAAGAACTTGGCATTTTCATCTGTCATTCTCACACAAACTTACAAAGTCTGGCGGTATTGTAAGGTACTGCTTGGGTGCCCTGACAGTGGTAATGATACTCCAAGAAACCACACCTGACCCTGAAGTCATCATCTGAAGAAGGCTTTGTTATTTGGTGTAATTATCTCGTGTTGACAAATAAAGGAATCTTGTGTACTGTAATCAGATGCACACTAATTAAATAAAAGGCAAAAAGCAATAAAAAAAATATAATCCATATAACTCCAGCAAACAGTAAACATCAAGGTGAGTGAAAATTTAAGGAATTTGAAATATAAATACAAAGACAAAAAGAAACAAAAAAGGGTGAAATACTTGAAGCTCTTGACCTAAACTTTATCTCGTCTGGTACAAGATCATAAAACAGAGTGATAGGAGACATGATAATCATCACACAAGTGCAGTATATGGATATTCACTGCACTTAGCCTATCCTGATAAAAGGCAAGATAACCCCTGATAAGTGGATGGTGTGATTTCCAAAGGGTCTGTCTACGAAATTTTGGAATCAGGATGCTGAAGGTAACATCAATCAGCTAAGTGATAAACCTTTTACTTGTATTAATTCTATATATATATATATATATATATATATATATATATATATATATATATTACAGAAATAAAAGTGTGAAGCTTAATATTACCAGACATTAAAAACGGGCGAATATGTCTTTATTAAAGATTGGATTCAACATCTTTCAACTAGAAGCCTGGGTCTAAAGCAGGATTATGAGAGATTATGGTGTTCTTATAGGAATTCAATTTCATTTTTTGATTGAGTAAGGTTCTCTAGGTTTTTGGGTTGGGTCCATCAATATGAGTGTGTTAAATTGTCAACTAAGCATGATGCTAAGTTAAAAAGTTTGGTTCACAAGAAATATGGAGTTACAGCAGAACCTCATTTAAATAATATTATCGATTTGTCTTCTCATGAATTAACTGATCTAGAATCATTTGTTCTTGCTCATGGGTTGGACTTTTGCATTCCACCCTCTATGCCTGATAAGGAGAAGATTTTTTCAGAGTTCGAGGTCTTCTGTGCACAGTTGGCAAGATTGTCTCCTACTTCTGTTGATGCGGTTTGCGATTTGAAAGCCCAGTTAAATAATTCCGCACACATGTTTTCTAGTTCCTCTGTTGCTACTGCTGAATCGAAATGGAAAGCTGAATATGAGCGAGTGGTTAATTCCTTGAGGAATAATTATGATCTAATAATTTCCAGACCAGATAAAGGTGCTGGAGTTGTTATTTTAGACCGAAAAGATTGCGTAACCAAGATGTCTTCGATCTTAGAAGATACTTTGAAATTTACCAAGCTAGGATCTGCAGATACTTGTGACAGAACTACTTCAGGTGAAGCAAAATCTCAGAAATTACTCCTGAAGTGGGTAAAGACTGGGGTGCTTCCACAAGAAATTACCAATGAAATTCGACCGTCTGGCTCAATTCGTCCCGTCTGTATGGGCTCCCAAAAATCCATAAGGATGGAGTACCATTACAACCAATTTTATCAATGATTGGTTCAGCCCCACACAAGGTAGCCCAATGTCTCTCAACACTTTTGAAACCAGTGTTGCAGTGCTTGAGTGGATTTTGCATAAAGGATTCATTTTCCTTTGTCAACCGTATTCAAAATTTGTCTTCTGGCAAGTTCATGTGTTCCTTTGATGTCTGTTCTCTATATACTTGTGTCCCTCTTATCGAATCTATCAATATTTGCTGTGATTTGCTTAATCACAGTTCCTTGTCTCCACTGAGTATTGCTGAGTCAGTATTTTTTGAATTGATGAAATTTGCCACGTCTTCTGTTGAATTTAGTTTTAACAACACCATGTTTCAACAGATTGACGGGGTTGCCATGGATTCCCCTTTGGGTCCGGCACTTGCTAATATATTTGTTGGCTTCCACGAAAAAAGAATATGGAAGAATGCACTGTGTCCTCAACTGTATTGTCGGTATGTCGATACCTTTCGTTTATTCAACAGCAAAGTTGAGGCTGATCAATTTCTTTCTTTTCTAAATGGTATCCATCCAGCACTGAGGTTTACTGTTGAGAAGGAATCCAATTTTCAATTGGCCTTCTTGGATGTATTAGTACATCGAACATCAACAAGTTTTCTTACCTCAGTTTATAGGAAACCAACTTTTGTGGGGTTGTATATGCGTTGGCATTTCTTTTGTCCCACAAAACATAAGATAAACATTATTAAAACCCTCCTACAGGGCATTAAAGATCTGTTGAGAGTCCTTCTTGAATGATGAAATCGATTTTGTTAGGGAAACCCTATGTAGTTTAGGTTATCCTCCAGATACTGTTAATTCAGTTATCCATAACAAAATTGAGGAGTTCAGAAGTGTCAAGCTCTGTACTGTCAAAAAATGCCCAGTTTATCTCAGATTGCCCTGATAATGTTTGTCGTTGTTTTTTCTATGTTTCGTTCTGCATGTAAAGACGTTCTCCCTCCCCATCAAATTAATTCAATTATTTATAAATACGTTTGTAGTTGCGGCACTTGACTACATAGGAAGAACGACTCAACACTTAGATATGAGAATAAAACAACACGTCCCTACAAAAATCAGGAATCACACCTTGCCGTTGAATGGACTCGTCACAAACACCTATGGTTCTGCCATATGTGAACACCTATTAAATAGCAGAGAGTGTGCAGCCAAATTTAGTGTCATCTGGTTCACTGTGTTTTTCCGGTCACACTCTTTATTTCACCTCAAGGTGCTGGAGGCACTTTACATCGGGTCCTGCAAGCCTTCCTTGTGTAAACAGCGTGGCGGTTTGTTGGGGCTCGCTATTATTTGTCTCTAGCTCCTTGTGTTCATTTTTTTTTCTCCTCCACATTTCCTTTTTATTGTACATTTTCTGTGTTTTTAATTTAAATTAAATCTCCCATAGAAGCCTGAAGAGCGGGAGTGAAACCAGTTGCTTCTCCCGTTTTTAATATGTCTGATAATATTAAGCTTCATACTTTTATTTCTGTAATTAAATTTTGTACCTACAAAAATATCTTTAAATATATATATATATATATATATATATATATATATATATATATATATATATATATATATATCCTGACAAGTGTACTGAACAATTACACAAAGGTTCGTCTATGAAACTCCAGAATAGAGGTGCTGAAAATAACAGCAATCAGCTAAGTAACAAATTTTATATATAAATTGACACTGAGAACAACACCAAACAGCAACAGTTTGTTTCATGCTTCAATTCAATCTTCAGACTGTCACTAATTAGTGTTGACCCCAGATTCTTTGTCATGCATTGTCTGCACGTGATTTTGAATGCACATTTGTAATGCATATACATGTGTCTGTGTTGTATGTGAGTAGGTGTGACTTACATGTAACATTTAATGCACATACAAATACATGGACACACAGTTCAACATTGGAATAATACTTTTCGCACACACTCAGTCTGGACAATTCATACCCTGAACTGAATGGTAAAATCATAAATTTAGGGACAAGAAACAAAAAAAAAACAAAAAACTTATCAACAGCTGAATGTCTGTCAAACTCTTTGTTTACATGTGTGAATGGTTGTGAAATATAATTCAAAAATAAGTAAAAAAATAACCAGCATTTATTTTACCTACAGCAAGAGAGAGAGTGAGAAAGAGAGAAAGCCTTAGTTTTTAATTGATAATTATGTGTGACCCATTGAAGTCATTTTAATGATTTATTCTGTGTCTTAACTAAATATATATTTTCTAATATAATATTTTAAATGGACAAACAATTTAGATTTAAAATTTGATCTCTGTTTGAATTATTGAGATAAAGAGTTATCATTTTTACACTATTTACATTCAAACTATTTTTCCCCATCTTTGTTGTGATAACAACAACAAAGATGAGGATAATAGTCCAAATGTAAATAGTGTAAATAAAATTTTATCATCTTACTGATCTTAAGTGATGGGTAAGAAAAATAGAGGGTAACGGTAACATTCACTTAGGTTAGTTTTTAACTTTTAGGCAGTTTTTTTCATTGTCCTTGCTAAATACCGACAGTTAATTTATATACTTGTAACATTTACAATCCCAACGGAATGCTAGTTTGTTTTCAGAATAAAATCTGAACTCCACAAAACAAGTTGTTATTGCTATTTTTACTAAGTAGAAATGTTATAAGCTGAAACTCATACAATATATTGTGATAAATAATTAGTATGAAATATCAAAACAAAGTATGTAAGTTAGAAAATATGAAAACCAGTTTAAATTTTAGTCTCTTGTTGACATTTTTAACAAGCATTATCAAACAATGTATTGTTTATATAAATAGATCCTAAAAATGTTACTAACATTGGTTGGTTAATACCAAATTTAGTATGAAAACATTGACTTTCATCATAAAATATGATAAAGTGTAATTAGGACTTTTTTATAAATTCCTGAAGATTTAATCATATTTCTTGTGGAGAATGGGGAGGACCACAACCACATAAAGTGATATTGCTGCAGTTTTAGCAGCAAGTGAAATTTTAACAGGGGACAGGTAGCTAGCCTAACACCCAAGATTGACTGCCTTACTGCTAAAGAGCACCGTCCTGCTATTTAGCCATCAAAGTAAATTCATGCCTTTTCCAAAGATGTTTGTGCCAAGCAAAGACAAACTGTCCAAGATAGACTTTGAATTCAGTTTGACAAATCTAATTTCCATACCAAATCTCCACCCACACAATTATTCAGAATTGTTATTATTCAACAGAAGTTATTCTCACTTGAACTTTTATTCTAGGTGTGTTGATGATGACAAGTAATCCAAGTAAAGAATAAAGAATGAAGGAAAAAAAACAAAAAAACAGGTTGGTCTCCCACTGAGACTTAAATGACTTCTCTGAATGACAAACCTTCCAGATGTCAACAAACAAGATAAAATTAGTAGTAGACATTTTTAGAATATTATTTAAACTTTTAATGTTGAACTTAAAAATTATTAAAAATGATTATTAAGGATGGAGGACAATAAAAGTATGGAATTCAAGGATACAGAAGATAACAATTGACATTGTATTTAAATTTTTGAAGATCGAACTTGATTGGGAAGCAAGAAGCTGAAAGAGTCCTATAAATACTGCTTAGAGAGTAATAACTGCAAAAAGCCTTTGTCAGTCTCAACTGGGGCCAGAATATCCATCATGTACAAAAAGGCTCAAGAAAGGACTGTTGTCTACAGACAGAAAAGCAAATGGATACTGACTTAGGGGAAGAACTTAATTTCATTTGATTTCATTTGTTATGATTTATCAACCCTTTGTCGGTTATTTAAAGATGAAACTTATTTGGGATTTTAAGAATAATTTTTTTTTGTGACTGATGATTATTTTAACAGGTTTTTTTGAAAACAACAATGATTTTTCCAAATACATGTTTCACTATTTAACCATAACTGGAGGGAGGGGGGATAGATTCATACCGTTTCCCAAGTCTATTTGCATGTAAGTGAATATAACAAACCCAATCGGAATTCGAACCTGGCTCTCCAATTTCTCATTCTGAGTCATTATCCATTGCACCACCAACACACCCACTGGGAAGGGCTCCAGACAGGGAGACATTTTGTTTTTAAGACAAAAAGAAGCCAAACATGTTGTAATATATGGCAATACAGTTATTAATTTTAAAAGTTTTTTTCTTTTTAATTGTTTCAACCCAAACAAGGAGGAGATAATGTCATTGACACAAGGAATTTTGCTGAGAGTGAAAGAATCTGAAAAAAAAGATTATTAAGGAGATAGGACAATAAAAGAACAGAAATTAAAGAGGCAGAAAATAACAATTGACATTGCCTTTAAATAGAACTTACAGTTACATCTAGCAAAATGATGAAACCTAACTGCTAATCTAGTATTGCGCTTAAATTCGTAAAGTGATGTACCAAAGAGAAAGCTTATCAGAACAGTTACCATGAAAAGGCACAGGGAAGCTATGTTATGATGGTAGGAAAGTGACTGAAACTGAGATGCCAGGTCAGGAACAATAACATTGCAAATTCTTCTTTTGATTTTATCAAGAATCTCTAAATAGATAGCAGAAGCACCAGACCATATGCGGCAGCAATATTCAATGCATGGACAAATGGTAGACTTATAAAAGTGTAAGATAGATTCTGGTATGTAATGTATGGAGAGAATGTAAAATTCTAATTTAGCGATGGTTAATCTATCTAAATGCTTGGGCATTGAAGATTTTACAAATTCACAAATGTACTAAATTCAGTTCTAGAAAAAATATTTTCACCTTATGGAAAGAAAGAAAAAATATTATAGAGAAAATAAGTAATATTTTCATTTAAAATAGACAATATGTTTAATAAAATCCATAATATTTTAAGAGAAAATAACAAAGCAATATCATGAACATGAGTTTCAATTTTAATGAAGGTTAAACATACAGGTAATCTAGCTTGATTACAGTAAATGATCCCATATACTGATGAAAACATGCACAGATCCCAAAAGCAGGGTGTACCAACAGTACACAGATGCCATATTAATATCATCCTTGGGTGTTAACACAGGATTCTACTTTTGTATTTATGCAATCATAGAGATGGTTGATTCATTCATTTTTTATGGCTTATCAACCCATTGCAGGTTATTTTAAGCCAGAAAATATTTTAGATTGTAAGCTATTTTTGGGGAGAGAATGATTTAGTGATACAAGTTCTACTAATTAATCCATAGCTGGGGGAGGAGAAGAGGTGGGTTCATACCTTTCCAAAGGGCATTTGCATGTAAATATAATGCATCCAACAGGAATTGGAACTCTGCTCTCTGATTAACAATTCCAAATCATTATCCATTGCACAAACCACGTCTGAAAGCTTACAGCACCTTGTATTCCTAAGTGGTTACCCATCAAGTTACTGACCAGGTTCGACATTGCTTAACTTTGGTGATCATACAGGAACCAGTGATGTGGCCGTAAGCCACCTCATACAGATGATGAATATCATTATGCAATATATTAGTCCATGCCTCAGCATCTGTCGATGCAATACATCTAGAATTTTAGTTTTTTTTTTTACTAATGTTTACCTAATACAAGGCCCAAGGATCACTCAAAGTAGTGTTACTGTGTGGATTTGTATTAGCATAAGAAAGGGCAAGATAACAGCAAAGATAGACAGTTAATTCTAGACTTGAAGAGGTTAAAATTCAATTAGCGAATAAAATTTAAGAGTTCAAGTGGAGACTTTAGAAGTATAGAGTTGAAGTAGACTTTAGAAGGAACTGCAAACCCAATCCTAAACAGGAAACAAGGGATGAATCTCAACTGCTGTTCAAAAGACAGAGAAGGAGGGCTAACTGTACAATATAAACATACTAACTTAATACAAGATACGCAGATGACACTGTGATGATGGCAGACTCAGAAGGAAAACTACAGGACCTCCCAGACAAGGTAGTAAATGAAAACAAGAAGAAAAAACCGTCAATGTTAAGAAGACAGAATGTATAGTTGTCAGTAAGAGAAAAAAGTCCAAGATGCAAACTACAAATTCAAGATGTCAAAAATCAAATAAGTACAGAAATTTAAATATCTAGGAAAGTATTTAACAGAGGATAGAAAATATGACACCAAAATGCAAATGTGTATTGGAACAGCAAAAAGATGCATTCTAAAAGCAAAAGTAAAATACTGAGAGGAAAATTTAATTAGAAACAAAGAAAAAAGTGCTGAACAGCTATGGAATATCAATTCTCTATGGCAGTGAATACTGTACAATCTCCTCACAGATGAAAATGTTGTATTCGTCAAGTAATTTTATTACAATTATCTCCTCCTTATATAAATTTACCAAACATCAGGCTGTCAATAAATGTGTCAACACCTCACAAAAACACCTACCTCTGTGTTAAAAAAAATTATTTTATGCAATATTTTAAACTAAAAGTAATATGTGTTTCAATTCAAATTAAACTTTAAATCATTGATTTTTCTCAAATAACATTTCAGAAAAGTATTTTTTCTTCTTTTGTAATAAAGAGAATTATATTGTGTTGACAGATTTATCAATATGAACAATTTTATCAATTTCATTGATAATCAGAAAAAATCATTCCAATCAATTTAAATTAATTTTGAAATATAGCAAACTCTTTTGCTTATTAAAATTTTTTAATTTAAATATTAGCTTTAATCTATTAGCTCAATACTAAAATAAAAGCTTCACAAAAAATTCACATTCAAATTTTAAAATAAAAGAAAGATTTATTTGATTTATAGTAATGAAACTAACCACAAAAACTGAAATTATAATTTCCTTTCACCCTTTTCCTCCCCAAACAAAGCATACCTTATGACTTTTCTTCCATTATTTATTTTTTATTTGTGGTCACCATAATTTTACCTGAGTACTAAAGTAACAGAACAAAAAACACACAGCTATACAAAGTGTGGTACAGGGCAATAATAACAGAGCATCAATGAAGGATTGAACTCATTCCTACACTAGCAATGTCCTGTTAACCAATGTTTCTTTACCTTAAAACAGAGATAGTAATTAATAGTGGCCTTTGCTGATAAAGAAACAATGTTGAACTGAGTCAAATTTTACAACCAGTAAGTAGATAGGAACAAAAAAAAAAAAGAAAAGAGGTCAGTGGTATTTATCTTTGATGTACATTGCATAAAAAAATAGAGTTGGGGGGGGGTGATCACAAGGTTAGAGAAAAAGGAGTACCTCCCTTACCTTACACCACTCTGCCCTCTGATCTCCCACTGAGTAGGATGTTTATTTGTCAAGTAATAATAAATATTGTCATTATATCTTTTCAACCACTGTTTTTTTTTCTTTAAATAGTCCCATGAAAGTCAGCGGCTAGGAGTAAACCAATGATTTCAAGTGTGAGACTAACACTAAGTCCATACAAGGTATCTGGTTCAATCCCAACCAGATTTTACATTAAGGTTAATTTCACCAATAGAAAAAAAAAGAAATTAAATTTTGAGCTCAAAATTACAAATTGGGTTCTTTAGCTTGGGATGTCAGCAATTGAGTAGTAAAAGGTGAGAAAAGAAGATAGAAATGTTCAGCATGAAACAGCAATAAACAATATCTTTAAGAAGTCATTGTAAAAAAATGTCAACAAATGAAAGGTAACCTAAAGTTCAAAAGACAAAATTTAGTGCTTTCATGTCAATATTCTATCGGCAAAACAACTTTAAACAATTTTCATAACTTAGAAAAGAAAACATAAAAAGGCTCAACATATTGCAACACGGTTTTTTTAGAATCATTGCGTAAGATTTAAAAAAAAAACCAAAACAGGTTGAATGTTTGAAATAATGAAACTCATTCACTTCAGCAATCTAATCTTTTAAAAAAAATACAAGCTAAACAATTGAAATCATTTGATGTTTTTAAATGTGTGCAAACACACACACACACACACACACTTGTCCACCATTGCTTTGACTGAAACAAACATTACTATTTCAAAAAGAAACACTTTTTAAATGAATTAAAGTTCAGTTTGTTTTTACAGAGAAAAAGTTGATCAACAGAGAAAGAGGAACAAATGGTGTATTAATTTATTTAATTACAATCAAATCATTCAGAACAGAAACTGAAATATTAAAATGGATTATTTTAGCAGCTCACAATAGTCACCAAATCTGTGTGTGTGTGGATGTGGGTGTATGTATCTATTTGCATGTGGTTATTTTAATTCTACATGCATGTAAAACTGGACATACTCAAAAGATCAACATTCCTACCCACTAAGATTAAAGAAGTAAGTTGTAATAAATTAACAAAGGTTCACAATAGTTTTAGAGATTTTAGAATGCCATGCACAAGAACAGTTTCCTTGAAATGCATGGTTTTATGTCTTGCAATTAAACAACAAGGTTAATTCCAGCAATTCCAATTTGCAGAGTTACCAAAGTCTTTGTCCCAATTGTGAAATAATTTATTCAAACATTATTATTTGTAAATTAAATTTTGAAAGATACCTATTTAAAAGAAGAAAAAACTGACAATCAATTACTCAGATGATGGTATGTAGAGAAAAGAAAAAGAAGTGGTGAGTTGGATGTTGGAAATGAGAATTCTGTCTAATATATTAGTTTCAACATATTACAAGTGTTGCTACATGACATAGCAAGTTCCCATGGTTTCAACTGAGATTTTGAAGATTATATAATTCTTTCAAGTTCACATAATTGAAATTAAATTATTGATCCCAGAATATAAAAGATGAAGATACTCATATGAAATTTGTTCAAATGAAATTTCCAAAATTTGAAAGAGCCAAAGAATTTTTTTAAATTATTAAATCAGATTACAAATACAAATAAGTATCCACCAAATTACAAGTTGTTAAATAATTCAGAGACAAACCAAAGAAATAGATAGAAAGTCCTACAGTATATGGGGGGGGGGGGACACACAGTGATAGTGAAATATTTTTGTCCTAGCTGACTTCTCAGAATCTGACCAAATATCAGCTTTTTTAGTTGGACAGACTTTTCAGTACCCTCCCATAGATATTAAAAGAAGAGTTAAAATAAACAACCTTAAAAAAAAAGCAATCATTCCAAGAATGAAAAAGATGAAGAGAATTACCTAAAGTGTGAAACATGAACGGTAAAAAAAATCAAAGAGAAACATGATTTCCTTATTTACACAAGAACATTTTAGAAAGGCATGGATATTAAAATTCTTTATTAAAATATATACACCACAGTGAAAAAGAATATATAATTTGAAGCTTATTAAAAAGAGAAAAGAATTATTTATATCTCCAAACCATTTTCAAAGAAAAGATTATTTCTTTATCTTCAAAAATAGAAAAAACCTCCTTTCATTGGAAATCAGGCTATTTTTCTAAAAAGAACAAGTAAGAATGAATTAAGTGTTTTTCTATGTTTCTACTCTTTACTTACAGAAATGATAGCGATTTTCTAAGCACAGCTTAGATATGGCACAAGGCCGAAAGTATATTGCACACAGTGAGGATCGAACTCATTACTCAGTTGTAATTGATCTAGCAAGACAAGCTTTCTAACCATTACAGACATAATAACTGACAACAAGCCGTTCACATGGATAACAAAAATAAATTTAGTAAAAATGAAAAATTAATTTTGATGGATATTGACTAAGCTTAGTCTGACACAAAGAAACAATAATGAAGCACTGTATGAAGATTAAAATCACTACATTAGCAATGGTCATATGGTCGTTTAGACAATCTTGCTAATCCCAGCTCTAGAACAATGATCTCAAGACTGTTGTCTCTCAGTTAATGGTCAAGGATCGTAGTAGAAAAATTAAATTAAACACCATGAATTTCAAATTAGAATAACTAAGCTTGATGATAAAACTGGTACCTCTCAAACAAAGCTCTGTCACAAATCATGCACTACAGTCATTGTTCTGTGACAGATTGCCCAATTGATGAAAATAAGAATTAACCTGTTAAATACTGAACTTGTATACAAATCTTATGACAAAGAAACATGATGATGATGATCATGATGATGATCATCATCATCATCCACACAAACACACAGTTATTGAAAATCATGATTATTGGATACAGGCTTGAACCCTATACATTAAGATCTGAATAACTGTAATTCAAATTAAGAAAAAAAAGTTTAAATTTTTTAAAAAAAGTTAAAATTTGCTTATTATTTGTTAGAATTTCTGTTTTCATAATTTACGTTTGGATTAATATCTTCATCTTTGTTGTTATTATCACAACGTTTCAGCCATTCTGCTCTCTGGTCTTCTTCAGGTTGATCCAGGTAACCTTCAGGGAATTTCAAGCTAAAACTTTTTCTTAATCTGTGGGGAGCAAGGCAATCTTTAAAGCAGTTAAGGATGATCACCTTTGTGGGGATACATTGCTCACATGCAGCTATCCATGTCTAGAGAGTTCTCTTATTTTGTTCTTTTTACTACTTTTCACTCAGTTTCTACCAAGTCTAACTACTAAATACTTTACATATTTACCAAATGTTTCAACAACATTTTTATCCTTAATTTTTTTACTTTAAATCAAAAAATAAAACAAAATTGTAATGTTCAAATATTTGTACAAAAAAATTCATGAAAATTTTTAGCCAATATAAAATTGAAATTATTAACACATTTCAGCAATAAATAAACCACAAAGGGTTGATTTAAAGATGAAAAGATCAAACAAGCAGAAATGCCTTCTACACAAATGTTTTACCCCACCTTTTGTAATGTTTTTATTTTGTAGATTTATAAATTTTGGAACAATTCTTACAAGTTTTTTTTTTCCTAGTTTATTTTCAGTTATCACTCTGAAGCTAGGAAACCAGAAGAAATCCATTTTTCTTCTTCTTCTACTACTAATACTAATACTTCATCATCATCATCATAATAATAATAATAATAAATGAAATAAAAATTCAAAAATTAATCAGATTCATTTTGGTTTTGTCTACATTTCTGAGATAGGCATTGTAATTTTTAGACTTTGTTTCATATTGCACCTGTCTTGGGAAAAACATCAATGGCTGAAAGAGAGTGACAAAATCTTTTTAAAAAAAAAGAAAACTACTATAAATAGATGAAGAAGAAGAAGATGATGATGAAGAAGTAGTTGTAGTAGTTGTATAAAAAAAAAACACTTATTAGCTTAGAATTAATCACAATTCAAAAACTGAGTTTGGCCTCCTGTTCTAAACAGAATGTAATTTGATATCTATTAAAAAAGAAAATGGATAAAGCTTACAAAGCCAAATCATATTTCCAGTGACCATAAAAAATTATAAATTATTATTATACTAAAAAAAAAGAATATATTTGCATCCAGGACTTTGTCATATTAAGAACAAAATGCTTTTAACTCATTGTACTAAATGATAGCATGATGGTTAGTGTACTGAATTAAGGTCAGAAAATATCATAATTTGTTTAAAAGGATAAAAGAAAAGCTTTCTTTATGAAAACTCCATTAAACTCCACTAAAAGCTGTCTATAATTTTAAGTACAGAAACCTAAAAAAAAATAAATCTATGAATTACGAGAAAGTGCTAAAAAATCTCTAACCAGTCCCATTTCCCCAAATCTGATTAGATGATCAAACATCAGTTGGTGTTTTGAAAAAGCTTCTTGGTTGGGCCAAGAACTTTTTAACACTCCTTTGTAAATAGTTTTGAAAAATTAATTTCATAAACAGTCCATTGTCATAGAACCCAAATCACCAGTCAATGAATTTCTAGAGTGAAAAAGCTTTGGCCAATGTATTTTTAGATTCACCAAAAATAGTTATTAATGGCAATTTGCAGGTATCATTATGTGTTTATAGGTTGAGGAATCTGAGGTTTTGTTTTTGTTGAACTTTCTCATCAATGTCACCTACCAGAAAAAATGTTTTCTGCTTTACAAATGGAAGAAAGGATCATTTCTCAACACAGTAAAATCCATCCATATCCCAGAGATACTGCTAGGTACACATCCTGCATCCCTGAAGTATAAAGAAATTTAAAAGGATGCAAAAAAATCCATCTGTATATCCCAGACACACCTCAATTTTTCCATAAAAAAAATTGATACATTACATGCAACCAAACCCAAAACAGTTATGAGACAGTAAAAGGAATTTGTTGTTTGTTGATATCAAGTAAACAAAGACATCAGTCCAAATGATGCATCCGTGTTCAATTTAAAATGTATCTAATATAGGTACCGCCAAAGAAAAGCGATACCTAAAGTTTAAAATGCAACTAATATATTCTTTTTGTAACTGAACACGAATCATTTGTTAAATGAACAATATTAATGATAATTAGTATAGATAATTTTTTTTAACATATTTTGTTTTTTTGTTATTAAATATATTATAAAAAGTATTTTTTAAACTATTAGTGCAAACATTTTAACTTCTAGGAATTAAATCCTATATATTTTTCAACCAATAAAATCCCATCAGGTTTGTTTGATAAATAATAATTAGTAGGGCAAATACAGCTAAAATACTTGGCAGATGTAATTGTAGATCTAACATGTGTTATTTTTGGACCATTTAGAAAATAACTCTTTTTACCACTCCTGCAAATTCAAGAAAAAGATTTTCCTGAGCCAGCATGAAATTATTTAACTAATGAAAACCTTGTATTCAATAAGATTGCACCTTATGTGAAATTAGATTTTGGATCCCTTTACAGATATAAAACTAGAAGCATACTGCTTCACGAGCTTCAAAACAATTTCATAGGCCAGTTTGATCTATACATGAAAAAACACACATACACACAATGAAGAGAAGAGCTAGCAGCCACTGATTAAGGCCTGGTCTATGCATTCACAGACACATTAAGCCGACTGTCATAAAATAAGTCTATTGACACATTTCAAACTATGAACACTTAATTACTTGATAAAACAAACTTCACTGCAAGGAAAATTGAACATTTTATTGGGATTTTATATTTCTGAGAAGAATAACTAAATTTTATTTCAACTAACATTTTGCTTCTACTTTTCCTTCCGAGAATAACCTTTTTTATGTTTCATTTAAAACATGTTTTTTTTTGTTGTTAAATGTTTAGAATCCCAACACTCAGATAAAAACAAAAACCTGGGTAGCCAGATCCTAACAAACTAACAAGCAAAGACATATTCGTTATAATTAGTTATGATACTATAGACTTAATTTTGTAACATCTGTTCCACTTGGAACGATAGTCAAATTAGTGGAAATGTATCGGACCATGATTTCCCTTGTTTCAAACCTGGTTACTGCTCAAGTATACAAATAAATATAAAGTTTCATTAATGTAACTGTCTTTATATTGGGACAAAACTTTCTTGAGGAATATATTAAACAATCTAAAATCTATTCCAGATGGAGGGGGGGGGGACAAAAAGCCTCTTGTAGAGATGTGCGCATCTAAAGACATATTTAGTCAAGATAATAAGAAAATTATCCGTAAAAACATAAATTTTGTTTTAAAAAAGAATGTTGTTTTCACAATAAACAATTTGTAATTTTTAATGTTTATCTATCTTCCAGGCAATAAAATTTTAGCCCTGCCAACACCGTTTTATTTCCTCTTTTACTTTGTCTTCACCACAACTTGCAAATGTCAGTCAAAGTGTTTCTAACTAGAAAGAAATAAAAGGAAGAAAAAAATGGTGGAGGTGTTTTGACTGTTGTATTCTCTGGCCTTCATCAGGTGATATTTCTTGGAATAGATACCAACAAATATCACCTGAAGAATGCCATATTCACAACATTTCAGATGTTGTACGCTCCAGGTGATATTTGCCGTGAATATGGCAATAAGGATGAGGACAAGAGTCTGAACAATGTAAATAGTGTAAATAGTTACAAGACCTCCTCTCAAAAATATAGACAGATCCTGAAGAAGGTTGGAACGTACAACAGTTGAAACGTTGTGAATATGACAATAAAGATGAAGACAAGAGTCTGAACAATGTAAATAGCGTAAATAGTTACAATACAGAAATCTCAGAAAGATAGACAGACACATTTAAATTTGTTGATTATTTTCAGACTAAAAAGATGTCGTTAACGGTTTGTAGATTCTGTCAGGATGATGAGAATGTTTTGTTTATGTGTTAAAATCAGCACTTTTAATCTTATTAACTTATTTTGGTGTTACTTAGGTACTACAGTTACCATTTTTATTATTATTTGTGCAATGTTCTGTTCACATGCTGCAAACACAACTTGATGTTATTTGATAATTTATTTTTGCTATTTATGTTGTTACAGAAAAAAATTTTTTTTGAATATGTATCATACACATGTGTAAATGGGGAACATAACTGATTAATTAATCCTATATTTCTAAGTTTATTTAATCCGATTAACTTTTTATAATAAATCAATTCAACACATCCACTTTATTAATTTAATTTAAAAGAAAAATTTAATTAATTTGAGATGATTAAGACAATTCAGGACAATTATAATTGTTTTTTTGTTTTTTTTGAAAATGGAAAAAAAAAAAACTTAGTCTGGATCCCTGCAGTTTAACTAATTTATTAAGAAACTCTAGTTGGGACCCACTCATATTACCACCTGTGGGTCCCCGGGACTCGTTACATTAAAAATCTATCAGGGTTATCCATGCCAATCTTCACAATGTCATCTAAATGGATAGAAATAATAATATCCTAAAATTGTTTTTTTTTGTTCTACAACTAATTGTGACATTTTCACTTCTAGTAAGTTTTGAAGGTTTTATCAAAATAAACAAATTTTCTAGAATCACCGAAAGCAGTTGTAAAACAACAAATCAAACAAAGCAAAGTAATTACATATTTTAGACAAAAACAAGTGAAGAGGAAATATTTGTAGCAAGATCTCTCTAGTGGCAGAAAGCGTATCAGCTGTCAAAACGACAATGCAAGTCATTAAAATAAAATCATTTTTTAATACTAAAATTCACCCAATTCAAGGCTCAAAAGCTACTCCAGGTATAGGGTTTCTGTTAAAATGGTAAATGATCTGTGATATGAATGAAAGAGGAGGTGGTAAGAAGTGAAGATAAGGAGGATAGATAAAAATTGACCTTTGACTTGAAGTTAAAATTGTAAAGTTTAGGGAAGTAATGATATGGGAATCTGTTTCACAAAGTGGCAGGCACTTCTTGGGGAAAGGTTGACATAGTGGAACCTTTTTTTTTTCTTATATATGGAACACAAAAGAAATGAGGGTGATTCAACTCTGTGGAAGAGGCATGGTGTGTCCTAGTTGTAAAGTTCTGAATTGGTAGAATGAAGGAATGGAAATGAGCTGAACATTTGCCATAGAAATAGTGACAGGATAGGGATAGACTTTGTAGCATTGTGCCTGTCGGGTAAGAAGCTGCACATCGTCAAAATAAAAGGATCGGTTGGAAGAGAAGAAACACTTCAAAAATAATTTAATTCATTTTTGAATAAGTTCTGAATGTTTCATTAAAATCTGACAATTATTTGATTTTTGGAAGAATTTGTACATCAATGTTTTTCACCGAAAAAAAAAAAAAAAAAAAAAAAAGCTAAAAATTTCCCTTACAAAATTATGGTTCCACATTGACACTAGTAGAAAAACAAGATTTTTAACAAAAATTTCCAAAGTTCTAAAAAGGATTAAATAAAAAATGACACCAAAAAATATTTTTTTGGTCTTCCCTTTCTTCATATTTTTCTTTCATCACGTAGCGAATTTTTGGAGATACCTAAGAAAAGTTTTTTTTTTTTTTTTAAATAATCGACTAGGTGGTCGATAATTCTCTAATTAATTATGGATTTGAATCTTTGTTTCAAGAAGTTGTTTAAAAAAATGAAACGAGATAAATAAAAAATAAGTATTGAGCGAAATTTTGAAAAATTAAAAATCAATTTTTAACAGTAAATGACCATGCTTAAAAAAAATTCAAACTTATCGACCAAATTAAAAAAAAAAGTCTTCTTAATGTTTCGTCCAGGACATAAAAAAAAGGATGGTGTCATTGTGTTTATTAGGAATTATTTTTCTTTTTATTCCACTCTCTAGTTTGTGATATCTTAGATTTTGATTTTTTTTTAAATACAAAACTGGAGGGAAATTCAAATTCTAAGTAAAAAGAGGTTTTGTGTCTTTTTTCTTTTCTTTTTAAATCCCAGGAAGAGACGACGACGAAGTAATCGTCTTTCTTTCTTCTCCACCCCAAAGAAATGTCGTCGTCGACGACGATATCTAGGGTCGCTGATGATTATGAATCAGAGTGGAGGGAAAAAAAAAGGCGGATTACTTTCTTCAACTCATTCAATTCAATCCGTTTCTCCTTTCTTCCTTGTTCGTGGTTGTGTGTTTTCTTTTTATTTATATATTTTTTTCTTTATGCCTTCCTTGTGCTTTGCCTGAGCCCCCGCTACTTGCCATTTTTATTACCCCACTTTTTTCCCTTCCCCCTAAGCATTGATATCTTTTTTTAAGTTTCACTCCCGCTGTTGCTACCACGGCTTCTTCTCAAAGTACGACGCAACACCCGGGGAGGGGGCGAAGAGTTTTAAAAGCTCCCGTCATTTGTAATGTTTCTAAAAGCTGTATATCATCATCATCATCATGCGTGCAAAATCAAACTATTCACTATTCTGAAAATAAAAATATTTTATAAATTCGATTCAGACTATTAAAAAAAAAATAATAATGATGTAGTTAATTTTCTCCTTATTCGTTGGAATGAAGTAATTTTTATCTAAATATTTTTAAAAAATGGCTTGAAACTGATGTTTCTTTCTTTATAAAACCTCTCAGATCACTTAACCACCAGTCCTCAGCTCTTCCTCTAAGTCAAAATTGCACTAATATTGAACTAAGGAAAACGCAAGTAGTGGGTGGGCATCTCTTGAAGAAGAAGGGGAGTAACACATTTCTCTCTCTCTCTCTCCCTCCCTCTATATACCTTCCTCTCTCCACACACCCCCACCCGAAATTATTCTCTTCTGTATTCACAGACGCACTTGCTTGGCTTGTTTTTAACCTCTTTACTGAGTTATTTATACCGCTTCTCTTCCAGACGAGTTTTAATGATAGAAACTCAGACCCCTAAACCACCAGCCTGCTATCCCACCACTGAGCCCATAATTGCTACCGGAGTTATTTTAATATTAAATTATTTAAGTGAAGTGATGAATAAGAAGATTTTTTTTTTTTAGTTTAGTTTAGTTAAACTTTAGAGTTTTCTATCCTGGGTGATTGTTATAGTAACAAGCCTCACCTAGCAGGCACTTTGGAGGTACTACGGCTTTTCAAGATCATTTTAAAAACTAACCTTGCAAGTGTTGCATGAATAAATACAAGTCTCTCTCTCTGTTTACTCCCACTCCCTTCTCCCTCTATAACTATTCCTCCCCACCCATTTTTTGTTCATTACACTTGCTTGGCAGGTTTACATATTTAAACAACAAAATCCCATTTTCTGTGTCTGTCGCGTATTTTAAGTGTGTGTGTATTTAGGTGTGCGCGTGGATATAAAAAGTAGATCTGCCTTCTTTTTTTATTTATTTATTAAGGATTTTTCTTTTAAAGAAATCGTCGCTCTAGTTCTTTTAGCTCCTTTTATTCCACAAAATAGCAACACGATTTATTTGTTCGTAGCAGCTTCAATGAATTATTTAAACCTCAACATTATTTTTAAATTTTGGTCTAGCTATTGCGCCTACTAGTCATAACGATTATTCGCCTAAAAAGTAAATAAAACTTTTTTTTTTAACGAAACGATTAAAATTTCTTTTCGGATTAAATCCCCCTCCTCCTCATATCAGCATAAAATAAATGCAAACAATGTTTATAAACAATCGGAGAGCTGCAATAATAAATGCCTTTGAGAAGGTTTGCTTTCAGAACACAACACTTAACGCGAGTCAACATGCTACAAAAGCAAACAAAACAAACAAAAAGTAAAACCTAACGCATAAATTACATTGCATATGACGACCGTAAAAGGGTCCGAAAATAATCTAACCCTGTTTCAACATGTGCAGTTCCCCCCGTATGAGACAATATTGATACCGCCAAGAAAAGTTTTTTTTCTTTAAATAGATGATGAACAAAATCTCGTTTTCTTTTGTATCACTTTCAGTCTTCCATAAGTAGAAAAGTGGGTCAGTTGGGCTTCAAGTCAGGTACCACCAAAATAAAGGAGATGAAGAAATGTCTGCTTAGTTTCGTTGCTAGAGAAAAATGGATAAAAATTATTTTCTTCCTCTTGACAAAAGATTTAAAAACTAAATACACTTATTGTTAACTTAATCAAATTTTGGGTCAACTGATTTAAACTTGAATCCTTGGGTTACAGGTCAAATGTTTACTTTTATTTTTAATCAACTGTCACTAAAACTGATTTTTTATTCCGAAATGCTTTTTAGTTTTTTATTTAATACTTTTTTGCTTCTAAAAATAAAAGCAAAAATGTCTGCCATGAAAATTGTTGGAAATCAGAGCAAAAAGAGGTTTCTTCCTTGAATTCAGGGTTCGATTTTTAAGGAACGACACAAAATTCATGCAAGATAATTAATTAGTTTCTTTTATTAGGATTTTATTTTAAATTGTTACATAAAAATATTTAAATTGTTGAAGTGAAAAAAAAAACTTTTTTGTCCTCTAAATATTGGAAAGATTTAATTTCAACAAGGAAAGATCTGCTTTTTTACAAAAATTTCTTATAGATAGATATAGATAGATAGAGAAGTGATAGATTTTTTAGATAGATATCCACTTCTCTCTCTCTAGAAAAAAAAAAGAGATATGTAGATATTTTTAGAGACAGATAACTGATTAGATAGATAGATAGATAAAAAGAAAAGAAAGAAGCAGCTGCTTGAACAAACAGACATGTGTTTCACACACAAGTGTTTCTTTTCTTCTTTTTTTTAATCGTGTCAATAAAAAAGGAGGGAAATAAAACCGGGTCAGTTGCTTTCCTATTATTATTATTATTATTATTACGAATACTACTACTTCACTACGACGATTATATTTCTAAACAACCTCTGTCCCATAATAATTGTTACATTTACAGACACTTTCCATGTATTTAGTTAATAAATAATCTATGATGGGACGGAGGCAGTAGTTTTTTCTGATCTCAAGTGTTGAATCGATGAGGCATTTAAAACTAAGGATTCCTTTATCCGAGCAACCAATCTGGTACTTGTAAAATCCACAATAATTTTTCACTCCACCACTAATCATTTAGGAATTGATGCTGAGTTAGTGAGGATCATTCACACAAAAATTAAATACAAACCCCAAGAGGTCGTCTAATTCACTTTGGCTATTTTCGATAGGGTTTTTTTAATTTTTTAACACTTTACACTACAGTTTTTACTACTTAAAACTCGACTTCACTAATCCGTGATAATCCGCTGGTTTATCCGCTATAATTCAAATAAAATAGATTTGAATGCGGGTTAGTGAGGTTCAACCTCACTAGTTGTATATACGGTTAAAAAAAAAAAAAAAAAAAACATCTCGAATACTAAATTGTCATTTTGAAGTCCAGGAAATAAATGCCCCCCACCACCACCACCTCCCCAAACACATACCTGAAAAAAATTGTGGTATAGAAACTTAAAGTAAAAGCTTCTTTTTTTTTTTTTTTAAATCCAAATTTCTATGGTTCGGAATTTTCACCGAAACCAGGAATTGGTTTCAGTTTTTTTTTCCGTAACTACTTGTAAAACACCGAATACTTCCAAGGAAATGTATTTTTTTTTTTAATAATTCTCTAGGCACAGCTATGTGGCAAGGTACAAACCTGATAAATAAGAGGTTTAGTTCATATGACTCATCACGAAATGAAAGGCAGATGCGAGGATTTTTAGCAAATTTGCTACTTCTCTATCTTTCATAATGCTCAATACGTGTGGCACTAATGAATTAATTGTCAAATCGGATTATTTTTCCTTAAAAAAAACTTATTTTGTACTAAAATATTTTAGAAATACAAAGAATTTACATTTTCATTTTCTTTTTCTTTTTTGCTCGAAGCTTTTTTTCGACTCAAAAATGAATTGTTTACTTTTTTTCATTTTGGCGTTTTTTTTTTCATTATTAAACTACTTCTTGCCTTTGATTTTTGGGTTTTCAATTGGAATTAAAGGTTTTATTTAATTTAAATAAAAGAATATTCGTAATACGAAGCTGAGTTAAACAAAATAATGATATTTTTAATACAATAATTTGATCAACAAAGTCTTCTTGTCTTTTCCTTCGTTAAAAAGACTAAAAAAGTTTTCCATTTTTATCTTTTTTTTCAAACGGATTTTGTCTTAAATTTATTTTCTGCAAAATATTTCATTTTTCGACTGATTTATTTGTTGAAATTGAATCTTCCGTTTTATTCCCAAGAGAAAATTAATTGTTTTTCTCACTTATAGACAGTATTAAAAACTTAATTTATTTCACTAATACATTGTTATATAAACATTTTTATATCTATAAGTTTAAAAAATTATGAAAAATTATCATCATAAAAATGATTGATGTCAAAGAAGAAATAAGAAAAACAATTTGCAGTCAGTTTGGACATCCCACCTAAGCAAGATTCGCTTTAGTATGCCAGAAATAAAGAAGGAAAGTACCAAAACTCAATGTTTACATAATTTTCTCATAAAATCTGGTGAAATAAAAAGTTAACGAGAAAGAATTTATCAGTTAAATTTTGAAAGAGCGGATCATTTTTTTACCTGCTACAGATTCCGCCATGTTGAATATAAAAGTACGGAATCTGAAAATGTTCATAAAATTAAGATTTTCCTAATCAAGAAAATTTCACACTTGACAAAAAATTAAATTATTTAATTAGTAATAGTTTTGTTTTTCTTAAATCCTAGACTTATTCAATAAAAATTGGCTCTAAAATCGTTATTAAACTTTTTTTACTTCAAGTGTAGTCTTCGTAAACATTATGTTCTTTAAAGTACACCATAGTTTATATTTATCGAACTTAAAACAATTTCTTACAAATAATTGTTTTTATAGACATTTTCTTTTTCACAATATTAACATAAAAACAATCATTATTTATTTTATTTTTATTTCACTCATTCAACAATATTTTCTTACAATAAACCAGTTTAATTATTCGGATTCCGAATGTTTACCAAACTGATGTTTTTTTAATAAAAGCAAGAAAACTAATTTTATAAAATAAACCTCCGCACTAAACAACTTTTCCCTTAATTTTTAAAAACAAATAATTGTATTCTCTTTTTTTTTACAAAAAGCAACTACTTTAAAGACTTTAAGGCAAAATAAGGTCATTTACACATTGTGCATCGTAATTTGCGAATGATCGGCAAATTCCGTTAATTTACGGAAAAATCCGAATGTAGTTGGTATAAAAAGATACTAAATAATCAAACCTATTTTGAGAGCTTTTTTGGTAGAAAAAAAATTATAAAAAGACGAAAACACAAAAGGAAAAATAATAAAATTATAATTAAAGAGCAAATAAATGATACAAAACTAAACTCGAGAAATGAAGGTGTTCATTGCAATCCTTCGAGATAAGTTGGAAAATGTTTATATTGAAATTTCACTTACAGCAATAATCAACACATTTACTCTCTACACATGTATAAGTGTACATCCAGCATAAGCCACTGTACTATACTGCAATAGTTGTAGAACACGTGCTTTGATCAGGGTTCTTATATTGAACTATTGATTATCGATTATTTATCTATAAATTTTCAAATTAGGGATAAAAATTTATTTTTTAAATATTTTCTATTACAGAAAATTAACGTTATCTTCTAAATTTCTTAAAATGTAATTTATTTTTCACGGATTTTTTTTAATTGAAAAAGTTTTTTTTAAGTTTCGATTTTTGAGAAGGTTCTTTGTAAAATAAATTTACATTGCAAGAAAGGAAAATATGGAATTAAAACATTTCCACTTTTTACGTATTAGCAATTTAAAATATGAAAGTTATTTTTAAATTAATAAAATGTTTATATTAAATTTAAAAAAATAAAGTTAATTAGTTTAAAAAACTTGAATGTTTTTCGTTGTGATTTTTTAGGCAGATCATCAAATGACAAGAAACAAGATGTTTCAAGTTTCATTTAGGTTTCAATTAATAAAAATGAATATTTAGTCATTTAAGAATTAAATCTTTTTTGTTTTTTCGAACAAAAAATACTGTAAGAATTTTGTTAATTTTTCATATCTTTTAATGTCTACCTTTTTCGTCTTGTTTTCGTGTCTGATAAAAATGGCACGAGCAATATTTTTAAGAGGCCTAGTTTTATATTGTGAGTAAAATTTAGGGAAAGAAAGAAGGTGGAGATTTCTGAAGGGGTAAAAAAAGGGATTCTACAAGCTTTTGTTGGTATCGATGTCCCGAGAAAAAGTCTTTGACCACGGCCGAAGTTAAAACTGCGTAGTTGGGTGTCCACACTGACCATAAAAGTATCAGACTACTCGCCATTGGCATCAAGATTTGAAGATACAGAATATTTATAGACGGACAAAAGTAAATATTTAGCAAGACACAACCAACCCTCTGTGTGTGTAGCGATGAAGAACAGTCGAGAAGTGAAGTAGCAAGCCTTCTGGTTTTTTATACCATGGCCTCCATTGTCGAGATCTCAGGTGGAGTCAGTCACTACAAGAGACCAAACCTTTCCTCAACAGAAAAGACGGTGGTGGTGACGGCAGCAGTAGCAAGAGTATCTTCCAATTGATATGCATCATATATATATACATATATGTATACAAACATATGTATGTTTGTGTGTGTATGTGTTTGTGTGTACTTATATATTTACGTCTCATTATGTCTTCCTCAAGCCAGTGTGCGTATGTGCGCGGTGGAGTAGATTTGTTACTCTTCTTAACTGTAAAAACGTAACACAAAGGGAAAGAACAACACGTATTCGTTTGCAGTTATTAGGAACTGGAATTCACAACCGGCATTTTTTTTTCTTTTCTTGTATAAAGGGAATTACGAAAAGAAAAAGGTTTTGTTTTTTTAAAAAAAAAACACACTAAACATTTTAATTTAAAATCTATTTTTGTTGCTAAGCAGTAAAAAATTTAATAAAATCCCAAATTCTTTTGGCTTCAAATAATAACATACTTTAACTTTATTATTGAACTTGCACAAGAATATACATTTTAATTTTTTTAAAAACTCAATATTCAACAATATAATATCCAAAAAGTCTATATTGTTTTCATGACCTTCAGTAACTCCAAAAAGTTAAGCCTTCATTTTCTTTCTTTACGATAAGTTTGTTCTTTGTTGATTTGTCATAGACAAGAAGTTTTTAGCTTTAGGGTCGTTTTTTCTTAATGTTTGTTTTTCTTTCAAATGTTATTTTAAAAATAAAATTAAAAATTGTCTGAAATAAGAAAGCTAACATTTTAAATTGAAATTAATGTTTTTTTATTTTTGTTTAACTTTTCTTTAAAATATTTTTTTGACATTTTAAAAGATTTATTAATTATTGAAATTAAGTGTCTCTATCCCTTTTAAAATGTTCATGATAATAAATTGTCGTTCAAAGGTTTAATACACAACAAAAATTAAAATATTCTCTAACAGATTGACCATGCAAAAAAATGTTACAAACTTAATAAAAAAAAAGGATTTTTTATGAACAACTAGTTCTTTTTTACCTATGCCGTGAAATATAACGAAATTATCAAAAAGTTAAATATAACGAAAATTATCAACGAAATTATCAAAAAGTTTTCACAAGTGAGCCTTTAATTTTATTTTCCAATTATTATTACTGTTCACTTTCCCGCATTTTGTCTTTTCACCTGTCGACTTCTTTCAGCTGCCAAATTACTGGCATCTCCAGTATAAGGGAGATGACTCTATGATAGCAAAATGTTAAACTATTGAACAAACAGGGTTTGTTGAAATGCGAAGGTGTGCTGAAGATAAGATTCGACCAAGAAGGGATTCGGGGTAAAATCTGGTGTTTTGGTCAGATTTTGTATTATCCCCTCGTAGATATGGACTTTTCATCTATGGTTCTTTACACTTCCACACGCACTCGTCACATAAACCTTTTAACGTTTGAAACTTCTTGTCAAATTCCATTTTCTTCAGCAAATAAACGACATGATTGTCATTCCGAGAATTCCGACCTTCAACAAACAAAACTTTCAGATTCTACATATTTTAAATAATTAATTTGTTTTATTCGATTGTCGTCATCTCTTTAGGTTTCATTTTATTTTTAGTTTGTAATTTAAACGAAATGTCCTTGTATCATTGATTTAATTTTTATTCCATTTCGTTTTATTGCTTAATTGTTGAAACGTCTCTAGCTAGATAGAAACTTCTCTAGATAATTCCTGTAAGAATATTTCTACGAGTCATCACTAATTTACATTCGGTTGAAAGCAAAGTAGTAAATTGGAATAATTTGTCTTCCGGGTCCCTAAAAAGAGGTGCACAACTCAAAGGCTGACCGATGCAGCATTTTTAATGTCATTGATAGGAAAAAAGAAAACTTATAATTTAAAAAAAAAAAGCCTGATTTATGTTTTGGGGATCTTTTTTGTTAATTCACACCAAATAAAGTTATTTGTCGCAAATATTAATTTACCCCAAGAAATTATAAATTTTAACTTTAACTCAAAATTTGTTCGTTTTTGTTTTTTTTTAATTAGATTTTTTGGCACTCTTTTGTAATTATAAAAATCAAAAACTTCAACCCACAGAATGAAATCTTACCAAAAATCAGGGATATTCGAGGGACTAACCAAGGAATTTTTACAATTAAAAAAAAATTGACTTGTTTATCATGATGAGTGCGAACATTGACTCCACATTTCATTTAGTAATAGCGCACCCGAGTCACCCACATTTGGGGCAATAGCAAAAAAGTCAAACTAACCGGAGTGCTCTAGGAAAATTTGGTGTGAATTCTTTTTATTTTGGGGTGAGTTAATAGAAACGACCCATACTTTGGATTAAAAGAAAAAAAATGAACAAACAAATACCTATTTAGGAAAACAGTTACCACCAAATAATTGTATTTATCGAATGGTCGTCTGCATGCCAAAAGTTTATTGACGTGATTTCTATCTGAGTTTCAGGAGTCATCATTATTTGTATTATTTACATTAGGACTAGTCTTCTCATTTCTGTTGTTATTATCACAAAGTTTCGAACGGTGTGCTCTCCTTTGGCCAGGGTATATTTTAATGAATCCTTTTATTTAATCTAAGGAAATAGATTGTTCTCATTCCACTGCCCACGCTCAGGAATATTTCATCTTGACTTTTGTTATTATTCAGTTTCTACTGAATATGTACGTACTAATCTGACCCTGGAATTGAATTCACAATTATTGTCACCAAATTCATAAACCAATGCTTGAATCAATTATGCTATTGTCCGGTGGGACAATCCCGAATCTAGAATTTCGGTACGAATGTTATTCTTTGCCTGCTGCTAGATAAGCAATGAGAGACCTGTTATCTATCCTCCAATCTAAATAATATGCAATTCTCTTGATCCCTCTTTGTACAACAACCTCATTTAACAACCTTCTACTTCGTTTGGCTTTTGTACCTTTTATTGGATAAACAATAGTAAAAAAAAAAAAAAGGGGGGGAATCTGACGAATGAAAACGACTGAGAATGATGAAAATAGAAAACTGATTGAGGATCGACCTCACTACAGTAGTAATGATCTGCAAGTTTAACTTTTTAACCCTTGCTCTACAATGTTTAAAAGTGAAGCGATTTTCTTCAATAGAAAAACAGTGATGTTTTGAAAATGTCACAAAAGTTTATTAAACATATAATGATAGTTATTAACTGCAATGTTACTGTTCTTCATTGCGTACAGGAATTATGGGGTAGCAATTGACAATAATCTGTTTATTCTGCTTTGTGTTGAAGTAGAGACGTTCTGTTTGTAATGAAATTCAGTGATTGAGATCCCGACTTTTACTGATTTTGAATACAGACCGCTAGCACTGTGAATAAATATGCTGCTAACCTCGTAACAGTTATCAACGAAGAAAGTGGAACCTTGCGTGCTGAGTTCGAATTCTACCCGTGTCTGTTTCTTTCAATTAGTACTAATATCCTTGAGAAAGATATGAGTCTTCATTCAGGTTTGAGTTAAATAGCAGAGAAAACTGGGCGCTTAAGGCATGGATGTCAGATTATCTAGGAGAAAGAAAAACGAATACAAAAAAAAAAGCCTGAAAAAGGGCCGGGCTCCATCAGGCTATGTTGCCCTGAATACACCCTTCTACAGCTGCATTACATGTGATGTCCTTCGATCCTAACGGATTACAAGACTAGTGATCATGATCACGACAGCCGCTAATAAACTCATTTTGATCAGTTAAACGATCGTTCTTGAAAACTAAGGTGACATTTTTAGACACAACATGTTTACTTGATAGGAAGAAACCGCCAGGTTGTTTATTGTAGTTTAATGGCGGACACAACGTAGACAAAAGGTATCTTATATGTCTAATGAAAATGCAATTTCAATTCCATTTCAAAGTCAAACTGTTTCTACAGCCAAATATATCAGCATCAAATGATATGAAGAAAACAGCATCAATTGTGAAAGGTTTTTTGGTCAATCGTGTTTTCAAAGATATCGACGTACCATCCACGTCATGAGGGGAAGGCTCCTTGGTCAATCGAGTTTTCAGTGATATGGAGGTACCATACGCATCACGCGTGGGCGGATCCTTGGTCTGCGTTTTCAATGATATCGAGGTACCATTCGCGTCATGCGTGGGTGACTACTTGCTCAATCACGTTTTCAATTATATGGAGGTACCATTCGCGTCATGTGTAGGCGGCAACTTGGTCAATTGCGTTTTCAAAGATATGAAGGTATCATACGCGTGTCGAAGTTAGCTCCTCCTTGGCTCCTTAAACCGGAAGAGAACAGGTCATTTCGACCTTGAACTTTCGGTTGTGCTCCCTACACGCTGTTAACCCGAGGTAGAAACTAGCAAGTTTCCTTTTCAGTTTAGTTATATTACGAACCTAGTCGTAATATACTTCTAGGCATTTTTAGGCCATGGTTTCCTTTTAGCTAAGCTCTCCTCATTTTTTAGATAGACTTTACTGTGTTAGCTTACCAATTCTCTTGCTAGTCTTCCTTACCACAAGACAGTGACCTCTCGCTAAATTTAGGGTCGGCGACTGAAACGGTCGCTACGCGGGCCCCTGGCCTCCGTGGCCATGACGTCGATCACCGGGTTGTGTATTAAGTTACGCTCCCATTTCTTTTTGTCTGCCAACTTGACGATAGTTGGAAACTTTCTTTCTCTCTCTACTTCGCCTCTTCCTTCTGGCTCCTTGCCAATGTTCGACTCTCGGCATTCCGTCCCTACTGGTTGCCTGCACGTCTTCCATAACCTTTCCCGTTCACTACGTTTGTAATTATTACGGGAGGTTACTAATATCGGACTTGACCGGCAGACACGCAACGCCAGCACTGAACTTTTGACATGCCCGAACAACATCGCAACGCCAGCTCCTCTTTCCTTCTCAACAGCTCAAGTTTGGCATCCCGGCAACGACCAACATCAACCTCAAACTACAATGACCAGCAGCAATTATCTGCAACGACCAACAGCGATCACCTGTAACCAACCTCAACCATCCATGCCTGCACCGGAACATCTGCATCTCTACCGTTCCGACCACCTTTATTTCTTTATTACTTTTCTACAATAAATTAGCTTATATCTTATATATCCTTGTTCTGTCGTCTATGTTGTTTCATCTTGTCAGATTTAACGTCTTCGAAAATGTTAGCGGGTCTCTTGTGACCTCATCACCCTCTTGCGATACGGGGGCGCGTCATATGTGGCCGGCTGCTTGGTCAATCACGTTTTCAATGATATGGAGTTACCATCCGCGTCATGTGCGAAGGCCCCTTGCTCAATTGGTTTTTAAATGGTCAATCGCGTTTTCACTGATGCAACTGAAGTAGAAATATTCCCATGTTGTACTGTAGGATGAAAGAAAGTCATTTCTTGATTGAAGATGATTTCTTCAACCTTCTTCCAGGAAAACATTCACACTTGTTTCTGTATTAAAAAAATGGTGAGCAATAACTAAATGGTAATTATAGTTGTAATCGTTTCCTTATAAGGAAACATTCGGCATTCATTGACCGAACAAACATTACCGCTGTCGTTTAAATTTATGAAAACAGGTTTCTCACGTCCAGTATCTGTTGTCTCGCTTTCCAGTATTTATGGGGATTTCCTTCCTAACTTTTTATGCGAAGTTGGGTGGGACGTCAGCATCATGATTATGTCATTAGTTTCTCTTCGAGTTACATGTTGATATAATGGAATATGCATACACACGTGTTCCCCCTCACTGGAATATGATTGGCTGGTGTCCGTCATAAATACCAACGGAAGTGTAGGTACGACAGAGTCAGAGCCTTAGTCTGAGAGCTAAGTCTATAATGACGCCCACTGGACTACGCCATTGATCTACACTTATTACCTGCGACGCGTACCAGTCGATTACTGCTACTGTACTCTACTTGGTCATAGTAGCCAAAACCACTTAGCTACTTCGTTCAAATATAACCTATTCTGGGACATATCACATGAGCTATCAATTTTAGTTGTTGCTGCGGTTGGAAGTTATCAGAGGTGCTGAAAGTTACTCAATGGAATTATTACACTCTTTAATCCATATGTTATGTTAACCATGCATATTGAATCTTGGAACCAGGTCTGTGGCAATGTTATTTTGTATTAGACATCCCTGAGAATCGAACTCATTACTTAGTAGTATTGATCGACCAGACTAGTCTTACTAATTACAGCCCCACACAGAGCTGTAATGCATTCGCACGATATAGCCGCGGTCATTGGTGCAGAATGTAAGATAAGTGAAGAGAATTCGAATTCTAGTTTAGTTTCTTACATTTACTTCGCACTAATACTTTTTGGCAAAGGCATGAATCCACATCACTCGCCAGCTGTTGGTTAAATAGCAATGTAGAGTGAATTCTTTAGCCTTGGGTAGTTGCTAGTCTCAGAGAATGACTATTCAGACCTGTGGAGAAGGCAAGAAGGAACCACAATCTTTCCTAAGGACTTTATGGCAACTTACAGATAATAAACATGACGGTCGTGCTCTCGGTTTGGCATATCTGCAAGATATGCATTTAGGTTCCTTAATAGCCCGTGGAAAGTCCCCGCTTTTCACAAAAGCATTAAATCTAATCTCTTGTAGACCATAGTGTGACCAAGAGCACTGCCATCGATGTCAACAAATTTATGTTTTTCGAGATAACATGTTAAAAGTGGGCAGTGCGCATCAGCTGAACGGACCACAAAACAAATCGGTCGTGACAATAAGGAAGCGAAAACTGTAATATTTTAGCCATGCCATCAGGGCCGAGATCCTCTGCACCTACGTCTTGGAGGGACACATTGATACCAAGTGATTGAGGGAAATACCAACACTGGATTAATGACATCAGAGATTGAACAGAGAGGACGCTAATGGTGTGTCCAGTTGTGGCGAGAGAGAGGAGTTGATTGAGAGCATTGGCACAATTTTTCATGGTCCCAGACCCCCAGCATGGAAGTTGAGAAGAAGCAAGTAAACAAGGTGTGTTTTGATAGCAAAAATGAAACTGGTATCAAGTGACTCAAATATTTGTTAAAAAAAAAAAAACGTCCCTAAGGAGCACTCCTTAAGCCTATATAAAGGCGTGCATTTATCTCCCTACTCTCTTTTACAGCTTTTCAAATCTGGCTAAAAGATATCGTCTCCGTATAGTTGGAATGCAACTCACGTGCATTTTTCTTTCTCTCTCTTGACTTTTGAACTCTTTCACCCACGTCTATCACGTAGGCCTACACAAATTTCCCACACACAAAAATACACACATTCTCTAGTCTTTAAATCGTTTCTTCTTTTATTGTAATTCCTTTTTGTCAATACAATTAGTTGTAGTTTGTCTTATATTATTTTCTGTTACTCAATTTTTTAATTGGATTCACATTGAGTCTGCCAATATTGTTTGTGGGATAGGAGCCCATAAATATTTACTATCCAGTGTTGACTACCGCAACATAATGGTGACTAAATATTTACCCAATCATATAAACATCCCGCAACAAGACTTTCCTCTGAGGTTATGTTACTTCAATAAGGCAGAAAAACAAATGTTCAGTAAGGTTAGTATCTTCTTGCTTAGACAATTACACATTTATTTTTCTAGATTTCAAAAAATAGGAAGAAAAAAAACTTCCTCCATGTCAGTTGGGGCTGTAGAATATGTCAACTGCACCTCTGCAAAAGGGTAAGACCTTTCTCCAATAAGACACAAATTTTACAATATAAAAGTATTAGAAAACTATATGAAAAGACCGAAAGCGTCAACATGTCTTACTTTATAGAAATAGGTTTATACCAAAATATATAAAACCTATAATAGATCGTCTATAAGAGAAATATCTATAAAATATGCGTTTAACATGAAAGTATTAAATTATGTAAACAATATCTGTAGTTGAAGCCATAAAATTGCGTACAAAATATTTAGATTGCGGCATTAAATAACCCATATAGGTCTTGATATGCCGCTAAACAAAAACAACCAAACTAAATACTAGCTGACCCTTCGCCTCGATCTCTTTTTTCCCCTCGATCTCTTTTTTCTTTACCACCTCGCAGATGTGAGCTCTCACAGATACAGCGTTTCCCAAATGCTGGGAACACGCTAAGAACAATACACGTACGTACGAACACTCACCACAACACACACACACATAATATTCACCACACGCACTCAATGTAACTGCCCTTGTAACTTGTACTTGTTGTTAATACATATATTTGTTTACATATATTTACCGGTTTTCTTTGGACTTTCTCATGTAATTGGACCGGCTAGCAGGTAATGTGTTCTTCTAAAATACTCACTTCATCAGCACCGCCACGGTCCGCTACAGTGTAATGATCTCCGTATTTTCCGGGAAGATCCTTGGAGTTTAAAATTTTTTTTCTCATTTGTATATTTTTAATTAAAATTATCGAGCCAAAATAGTTTAATTAGTTTTTACGTGTTATCACAATTACTACAAAAACAAAGCGCAGGTGTGGTTATTTGGTAGGATTTTCTTTGCTGGAAACTTTGGAATAAAACGAACTGTGGTCAAAAGGAATCTGCAAATATATATTTTTTATTTATTTGGTTTAAACTGAGTCCTTTGATATTCGGGGTAGCAAAATATTCATTTATAGGGCGGATATTAGTAGCAATCTGGAGAAATGTACTGATAGTTTCGAAATCAGACCGTGCTAGGGGTAATAGTAATATTAGAAATAAGTCAGTGTCAATCTACTGTTTTTATCGGCCCTTAGAAGGGTAGAAAATATCATTAGCAGATGACCTCTTAACTACTTCTTCACGTGTCACGCTTGGCTGGTTTCACCGGTGATAGTGTCTTTTGTTCCGTTCTCCTAGCTTAGGGGTGTCAGCTTATATCCTTTTGATCTGGCTCCGAGATTCTGGCGGGAACCTTGATTTCAGCTAACATCATTTGTGTTAATTATTTTATTTTAATGGCAAAATTATTTTATTTTCCGGTGTTCTTTTCTTTTTAATTTTTTTTTATAACGGAAGTTATGTGCGGATCCTCTCTAATTTTTGGTACTTTTCAGTCACAAATAAGTAGGCTCTGGACCCGCAAACTTCCGGCGTTTTTCGGCCGGGTTCAGTCTTTTCTTCTTCCTATTTTTATTTGAGTGCTGCCTTCTCGTTAGTTGAGAGATAAATATAGAAAGACAGAGAGAGAAAAAAAAAGAGATAAGGGTTTTAAAGAAAAGCAATTGCATTATTTTAACTTGAATTCTTTTTATTTCTGTTTATATATTTTAATGGGTGACCGCAGGAGAATATCAGATGCTGTAAACTTCAAGGTGCAAATGGATATTTTTGGTCATTACCCTTACTCTGATGACTTGCATTGTAAGGAATCAGCCAAAGTTGCATAGTCCAGACAGTATCTACTAATAGGTATCCTCAAAAACTTCCAAATGTTCATCAGTCATGGCGGAACTGTATTTGAACTTAATAAGCTTCAGGTGGGAAAAGGCTGATTCGTATAAATAACTTTAAGCCAAATTATGCTGTCAAGAAAGTTGCACATTTCCTTGGGTTTGCGTAGTTTTCCTCAGTGAGCAAGTTCCAGAACAGTCTGTGGGCCCTGGACTTCTGCTCAATGTCAGCCTGTAGCGTTAAAATGTCAGTCTCCACTCCAGAAGAGTTCAGATGAAACAGTGTTGCAATTTTTGACGAGAGTGAATCAACTTCAACATCTTGAAATGGTTTGCACATAAATTTAGCAACTGGCTAGAGTAAAGCAAAGTCTTGAAAGCGTCTGTCAATCTGTTATGTGTAGCGCTCAAGGTCAAGTTGTGTACATGACTTCTGTTGTAAGCTCTGACGCAAGATTTTGAAAGTTTTTCCAAATCATGGCGCTGCTGCTTTCAGGACAGATGCTTCATTTTTCGTTTGAAAATATTGACTGAGCTGATCACGGTTTTGTTTTTTTCTAGCAAGTCTAAATTAAGCACATTCAACATGTTGGTCAGATCAGTTAAAAATACCAAGTCTAGGAGCCACTGATCGTCATTCATTTGGTTGGATTTTGTACGTTCAGCCACGAGGAGAAACTCTTTATCTCCAGACAGAGCTCTCGAAATCTGTCGGAATCCGCCCCCCTACTAAGCAATCTCACATCACTCTGTGTTGCAACAACACAGAGTGATCACAGCCCACCTTCTCTAGATGCGCACAGAACAGCCGTCCTTGAAGAGATTTGGATCGAATAGAATTCATTGCCACACCATTATCTCTTTCATGTTTAGCATTTTTGCGCATAATGCTTGTAGGCGTATTATACAATGGTAATTAAGGAATTATTGTATGCTTTTCTATTCTGATCATAATTCTCATCTTGGACACAGCACATAGAAGAATTTAACCCTTATGGCAATCTTTCATTTAAGCGGCGTAAAATAAATTGCTATTCCCTGAATGGCGTTAAATCAATAAAACCAATTTATACAAGTTTATTACAATTAAACATTATTACAACGGTTAATGGTGGACTAAGCAGCAAATAAATGACGAAAATACGGGACCGATTCTTGGACCGCTGACGCGACACGATTTCGTGAAGATGCGACATGAAGTTCCAAAATGTCGACGCAGTTTACGCTTGACGCGCATCCAAAGATTTTCCATGTTTTGAGTCGGGATGATGGCCTTGAAAAATATCTTCTCTTGATAATAACTCGTTCGGATTGATGATTGACTGCGAAGCACTCGGTTTACCACGTGACACAGCCGAAATGAAACAGGACAATTTATTTCATGCCGCTTAAGTGAAGGATTGCTGATAAAAAAAATATATTAAAAAATCAGGATGTACTTGTATGATGAAGATGCCAGGGTAATCTGTACTTTTATTAGAAATATTTACAAAAAAAGTATTTGGTAGGGAGAGATTTTATTGTGTACCTCAGATTCTTCACCTATTGAGGCGTGTAAACTCTCCCAAAGAGGCGGGCTGTGAGTTAAATTTTTTTTTGTAAGGATCTATTTTGGAATGGGAGACTGGGAAAAAAATTAAAGGAAAAATTGCCTAATATTGAGGCTGAATGGGAAGTGGTGTAAATTGAAAAGAAAAAAAAAAAAAAAAAAAAAGATTCCAAATGTTAGTTACGATAAATGAAATCAGTTGCGAATAGGCTGAGGATGGTGGTGAGTTACGAACTATAAAACGGATAAAAATATTCAGCACGAAGCAAACTCTTACAATATCATCTGCTTCACTCTTTTTGTTTAAGTGAGTTGACAAGATGAATAACGTCAATTTCAAGGACACATGGCACAGTGGATAAAGGCGTTAGTTAGATCCAGTGACAGGACCCAAAGAGTGTGAGTTCAATACCCGGTTAAGGCAGTGGAAAACTTGGAGAGAGGAATTAACAGGAGATAACTGACAACTGACATCCATTAAACATGGCACGTAGAACTAGAACAGTCTACCCCAGTGAGTGAAATAATGTGTTCATTTCGACATTCCAACCACCTGAAGAAGGTCGGAGCGTACATTGGCCGAAACGTTGTGATAAATATGGCAACAAAGATGCGGACAATAGTCCGAATAATGTAAATAGTGTACATAATACCTCAACTCAGAAATATAGACAGAAACGTCAATTTTGTTACTACAGAACATTCTCGACTACTCGCACCTTGATTTTCCAGAGTTCGATTATCCGAACATGAAATCAAAAATGGTAACATTTCTTGACTGACGAGGCAACTTATTTTGTGTTTTAACTTTTTAACACAAGTCTCGTTTTGTTATATTTTAATTTGACAGTTTAATGGCCTCGAATTCTAATGATAAAACAAATAGAAAATCGATAGTGTTATTATAAACATATACAACATAATCCTCGCCCTAGCTTCCCACTGACCGGCCAATGATTACCCCATCCCCGCCACGTTGCATTCCAATTCTCAATCTCGTCGGTGTACAACGAAAGCTGGGGAAGGGCCCTTTGCATGCTTAAGACGAACGCCACGTCGATAAACAAGAACGTGAAACCGGTTTCCCCATTTTATATGTATATGTCTTCTTCAGGGCTTTGCCTGCTCGCCCGAGTGGGTAGGTAGGTAATATTTGGGACAACCAGTGCTATGTCAGCTTTTCCCCCCTATCAACTTCTTACCCATCTACTCATCCCGACGGACAAGCCCCCCCCCCACCCCCCGGACACCGAGGGTAAATCAGAAGTGTCTGTTAATATAGACCAGCACCCGGATGTACCCTATTTTCGATTTTGTTGCCACATGATCTCCCAAAACGCTTCATCCATTCCTTTATTTCCATGTTATCCTTCGGTCAAAGTGGATACCGCTGAGAAGACCGAACTTCCAAAGGATTGTTTTGATAAGTTTTCCTTGTTGGTACCTCGAATTCATTAATTGAAGTGCAGTACTAGATTGGCAGTTAGGTCTCATACTTTTATTATTGAAATTGCTAGTTGTAACTATAAGTTTTATGTTAATAGTTTCTTCTCTCGCTAGCAATTTCAATAATAAACTTTGAGACCTAGCTGCCAATCTAGTACTGAGCTTCAATTAATGAATTCCAGGTACTAACAAGGAAAACTTATTAAATCAATGACCGTGAAATATAAATAGAGAAGGCAAAGAGAAGATACATTACAGCAGTAGGAAAGTGACTGAAGATGAGATGCCAGGTCAGGACCGATAACGTTGCAGATTCTTTGGATTTTGTCCAGAATCCCTATACACATAGAAGCACCAAACCAGATATGGCAGCAATATTTGATACACAGATGAATAGTAGATTTATAAATGTGCTAGATAGATTCTGGTGAGAACAATTGTCCAGCACATAGTGAACTGACTTTCCTAGCAGCAGACTTAGCAATAGATTCAATATAATCATTCTACTTCATGTTGGTGGAAAACACAAGACCAATTCACAGAGAGTTGCTGTCCTGGAAGTCAGCCATGCAAAAAAGGTTCTTTAAGATTATTAATAGAGAGAGCAGTTTACATTTTACAGGTGTTAAAATTAACAAACCACTTCTTCATAATAGATTGTAGGTCATTTTCAAGATCAGCTGCCAATTTGACTTTATCGAACCAACCAGACTTACTATTAAGACAGGAGTAAATAGTGGCATCTGCACAGATACTGAGTCAGGAACTGATGACCTCAGAACGGTTGTTGATGAAAATAAGGAACAGAGTAGGTCTAAGAGTAGCACCCTAGTGTATGCTTGCATTAATGCAAAATGGTTGAGAGGAGTGGCCATTCAAGACAAAATTCATTAGGCAGTTTGATAAGAAAGGTTGAATCAAATCAAAGAGATCGGCAGAAATATCATAACCATTCAACTTGTGAAGAAGACCAACATGCCAAACCCTGTCAAACACTTTCGAGATATCTAAAGCAACAACCTTAGTTTTACCATTCTTATCTAAACCTTGACAGACTGACAAATTTCATAATTACACACACACACTTCATTATATATATATATATATATACTAGCAGTAGAGCCCAGTGTTGCCCAGGGATGTAACAGTAAGAGATAGATCAAGTATCGACCATCATAAAGACTGAAAAATAAAATTGACAAAGATTATTGTTTAAGGTTGACGGACACGCATGTCTTAATTAGTTTTTTTTTTTGTTTTTTTTTTTATGAATTGGTCAAACCCAAACTCAAACAAAAACATTGTTTTCAATTGTTATTAGTCTACCGATTGAATAGAATTTTTAAAGCATTCTGAATGTAAAAATAAAGAAAAAAGTGTGCAAGACAATAAGAAACACTACCTGCCAAAAAAAAGTGAAGTTTTGTTGAAATCGGTTAAAAATGTAGGAAATCCGATCGCATATATAAATGAACACACACAAACAACCTGAGTTTTATAATAAGTATAACTCGATATGAGTTGTCCCCCCTTTCATTCTTGCGATGTCTCTTCATTGTGTTTTTAAATTGATTTCATGCAAAAACAATTATGTTTTTCCAATTTTTGGCTCTGTCAGAACCACCGCAAAGTAATTTTACGTAGTCCTGTGAAGTTTTGTTGTTGAAATTGGTTGAAAAATGTAGGAAATCTGATCCAATATATAAACGTACAGACACACACAACCTGGGTTATATATATATATATATAAATAACAGAGGAAGAGAGTTCAATAAGTTTTCTGGATTTGGCAAAGGTGTTTCAAAGAAAGAAACAATGTAGGATTTTAACCACCACCTAAAGTCACATGACCAGTTAATGAATGAAGTCTGTTGTTGCGTATCATTGACAGACTCATCATGGACATATGTACACAATACCTGACAAGATTACAATTTTGGTTCCATGAGATTAACTTTTTTGAGGGAATTTACAACCCCAAATACAGACACTGTAAACAAACTGCTCTTGGAAAGTTAATGTTTTGTTGTGTTTAAAAAAACAAAAAACAAAACTGTTTTCTTTTGTGCGTGTGTGTTTAATCATTGCTTGATTGGAATTCCATTGGAGGACATTTCAATTGTAACCAAGAGTTTGTTTTTTTTTATTTGATAAATAGGAACACGAGGGGCAGTTTTGCTTTGATTTCCAGATTTAATTCAGCAGCAGGAAGAAAATCTTATTTCCATTCACCCTGGAAGTGACCAAGAATATGGCTGAGTGAAATTTCACAATTACCACTGATGACCAGGAGAAAAAATTACAATTAATCATGGCACAATTGCCAGTGACAAGTATAGAAATATGACACATCACTCATTATATATAATGTAAAAATGCTACTTAATTTCCACCCATTTTGAGGGAGCGTCAGGCCAGTTTATAATCTTACAAATATGGTGCTTGCAGTTTATGCTTTTAATTATGGAGAAACCCATTTTTTTTTTGTATTTCCCTGGATGCGGACTTCATCTGGGTTCTATTTCTTTTTAAATCATTTCACCCAAGCAAGGCAATAAAGCCACTAAGATGAAAGAGGGGGTTACTGCATGTGAGAGAATATGAGAAAAAGAAAACATTCTTAAGGAGGAAGAACAATAAAAGGACAAGAATTAAGAAGACAGATGATAATGATTGGTATTGCATTTAAATTTTTGAAGGTCAAAGTTGATTGGGAAGCAAGAAGAGGGTTCTGTTCGTATAGAACTTATGGTAACATCTAGCCGTTTCAATTGTAAAATGATGAGACCTTGCCGCCCATCTAATAGTACATTTAAATTCCTAAAGTCTTGCTACCAAAGAGGAAGGCTCATCAGAACAATTAGCATGAAAATATTTATAGAAAAGGTAGAGAGAAGCTACATTAAGATAGTGGGAAAGTGACTGAAGATGCCAGGTCAGGACCAATAACATGGCAGATTCTATTTTATCAAGAATCTCTAAAGACATAGCAGAAGCCTGAGACAAGATATGACAGCAATATTCAATGCAGAATATCTAAATACAAGATATTCCAGAAAAATTGACATTTAAAATGTGAATATCTGAGTAATTACATGTCCCAGGAAAACAACATTAAATAGGCATCATGTTGAACAATAAAAGATTAATTTATCAAAATTCAAACAAGATATTTTGTATAACATTCTCCAGTGCCTCAGTGATTTTATGCTTAAGTTCCTCTAAGCTTGGAGGAAGACGGGGGGGATATAGACCTGTCCTTTCACATAACTCCATAGGGGAAAAAAAAAAAAAAAAAAAAAAAAAAATATCACCAGGTATCAAAAGTCAGGTGAATGTGGTGGCCATTTAAACAGCACATTGTTATCATCACTGGCACGTCCGATCCATCTTCCTGGTTGATTCTTGTTGAGATAAGTCGACACACTCATCTTAGCTTTTACAAATTTTGTTAAAATTTGAGTGGGACATAGTATTTTTTTTATGGTGGGGGAGACACTGTAAATGGCATCTGCTTTTAAATACGTTTTAGCATCTCACATTACTTCTGCTCTTTTATTCAGTAACAAACGTGGTTTCGAGAACATCAAAATTGCTTTCCTCGTCACAATTTGCAAAATTTCTACCCCCCCCCCCCACCATGCATAACTTTTATTTTTTTTTTTTTTTTTCACTTTGGATTAATTTTCAGTTCATCTTTGATTTCTCAGATGGACCAAGATAAAGTGGTGCTGTTCTGATATTTATTTCATCCAAATGATGTTAAATGATTATATTTATTTTTTTTCGATATGCCTTCAGTTGAGTAAACATAATTCATAGTGGAGAATCCTTCAACTTCAACAACCCTGTACACAATGTTGCTTGTTAAAAAGTATCCATTTAAGGGGCAATCACCCATTTTTCTATAATTACAGGTTACTCTTCAGCACTTTCTGGTTATACCCCTTAAGAATATGTTTCATATTGGACATTGCACTATAACTAATTTTTACTTTATTCTAGTTTAAAATGTTGCAGAATAAGTTGTGGGAATTTATATAACACACACTAATACCAAACAGCATGTAAGAACTCTAATCCAAACTGTAGAATTTCATACTACTGTGATCGTCAGATGACAAGATCTGAGGAGGAACCAGAGAAGACTAACTACCTAAATAGTAACATAAGGAAAAAAAGAAGGGACAAAAAAAATGCCTTTTCATCCTAGGTATGATGATAAGCTACATCTGGAGGCAAAGTCTTGGATTGGGAGAAGTGTGGATCCACCTCTTAACTGCTGTTGTTCCCAGGTCCACATTGAGCCAGGGTGGTAGCACCTGTGAGGGTCCCAGCTATAGGCAAATAGTAATCACTCAAACTGGGGCCAGAACATGAAAATATAAAAATACATTAGAAAAAAAATTACCAGTAATACATTACTGGGAGCAGGGAATTACCAAAGCTCACAAGAAAATAAAATTTCTGCATTAAATGACCCATAAGGAGCTGATATGTCATTAAATAAACCAAAGTATTTACTCTTTTTAAGAATTTCCCAACTTATTTCAGGAGATATATCTAATTCTAACATATAAGAGAGAGAAAATATCCATGGGTCTTGAGAAAGCTATATACCCACAAAGAGAAACAAGATATTGTAATATTGCATAATGGGTATACAAGGTTTGAAATTATCAGCTGATCTTGATATTGTGAAAAATTGAACAGAGACCATAAAAAGATATATTGGTAAGAACAAGATTGATTTGTTTAACGGCACATCAACTCCTTATGGGTCAATTAATGCCAAAATAAAATTTTCTTGTGGGCTTTGAAGTAATAAAAATATGGTCTATGTTATTCTGCTTCCCCAATTGAATACATGGTAGATGATACTCAGATTTTGTGTGGACATAATTACTAGTGATATATGTTTTATGTTGTAGTTTTGTTGAGGTTATATTTTAGAATAGAATTTGATTTAAGAAATTGTAGTATTTTATATGGATTAAAGTCATAAAAGAGTTATTTCCTATTGGTTGTTTGGTTGATTTTTTGTTTAGTGGCATATCAACACCTCTATACATTATTTAATGCTGAAATCTAAATATTTTTGAACACAATTTCATGTCTTCAGATATATTTCGAACACAATTCTATGCCCTTTCAACTAAAAAGTATATTACTGGTAGTTTCACACTTTCATAGTGTTTTGTCTTTGCTTGGAGTTTCACTATTTACCCATAGCTGAGACCCTGGAAACATCAGCAATTAAAAGATGATTTCATGCTTATTAAGAGACCTTGCTGCCAGAACAAGAATGAAATGGCTAAAAGAATGTTATCAAAAAAAAAAAAAAAAAAAAAAATTGTATTGACAATTAAGGAAATATTTGAAGAAGCTGATGTTCTCAAAATTGGTGTGTATAGTTATGCATAATGGCTTGGAATTGTCAACCTGAGAGCCAACTTCCAATTCCAGTTGGATTTCTTATATTCATTTGAGCGGAAATACCCTTGGGAAAGGTAGGAATCCACCTCTTCTTCCCCAGCTATGGGTTAATTAGTAAGACTTGTATCATTAAATCATTATCTCAAAAAAAAAAAAAAAAAATTCTTACAATCTATTTTCTGGCTTTACAAAACCTGCAATGGGTTGATGAGCTGTAGAAAATGAATGAATCAATTTTTGGTAAAAAAGAAACAAAAAAAACAACAAATTATATAAAGCTTTCTTTTTAAATTAAAAATAAAACAAATAAATAATTACTGCACAAACTTTGAAAGAGCATGATTCCTAAGACTAACCCCTAACCATTAGGGTTAGCTTTTTAGGGTTGGGGTTAGGATTAGTAATCAATGCTCTTTTCAAAGTTTGTACATTATTTGATCTATTTTTAATTTAAAAGAAAAACTTTATTTTATTATTTAGTTTTCTTTTTTTAAATTTAAAAAGAAAGCTTTACTATAAAAAAAAAAAAAAAAAGACACTTGTCATTGCTTTGCAACACAACTTAAGTGCGCAGTAATTTAGACAAGGAAGATCAGTTAAGAGCAGTAAAAAGGCTGTTAATTAAGCTTCTGCACGCGAAATGTTCCACAGTGAATGTAGTTAAACAAGGCCAGTAATGGCCAATGGCTGAACGCAACTGATTCCAAACTTTTATTGTCAATATCTCCAAAACGGTAGGTTTTATCAAAATTTAATTATTTTGAGTTCAGCATGGAAATTTACATGGAAATATAATGATTTGGGAAATTTTTTTATAGATATTTAGTGGGACTTAAAAAGTAAATTTACCCAATTTTTTTAGCATGCAAAAAAAAAAAAAAAAAAAATTCACTATCATTTAGAAATATCTTTTGTAGTGACAGTATATATTTTTTCTTTTAATGCTACTACTTGCATCTGGTTCACACTTCTCCCTGGTCTTTTGAACAGGATTAGAGGTTTATCCATTGTTCCCCGCTTAGGATCAGGTTTCCAGTCTCTTCTAAAATCTTTTCATTCCCAGTTGCCCCTCTACTTGCATTTTTAGTGGCATTCTCACCTTGCCTGGGACAAATTGATAAAAAACCAAAACAAAAAAACTATGCAGTGTCACTGAAAATAAACCTTGATGCACATGAATAATAACAAGAACAAAGATATAGTAAAATAGGTAATTGGTTAGTGATTAAATACCTTACTCAATCCTTGAAAGTTCATAGCTCCCCAGCATGTACTCTCTTCTAAAGCAGTGATGTCTCCATTGGTTGGACCACGTTCAGAGAATGGACGATGGAAGAATTCTGAAGGACACTCTCAATGCAGAACTTTCAAATTGAAGGAGAAAAACTAGACATCCACATGTTCATTTTAAAGACGTTTGCAAACAAGACCTCATTTAATATTAGGTCGGTGCAATAATAATGTCGTTTTTTGACGTATTTTAACGTAAAAAACGACATTATTTTTGCACCAACCTAATATCAACCCTAACTGCTGGGAAAACATGGCATTCAATCTGCAGCAAGTTGTTAACATATGAGACCATCTTTGCTCAGCACAGAGAGGCAAAAAGAATCAGGAGGACGTTCTAGCAGATGGAGGATAACATCACATCACCATCAGAACAAGCTGGTACATGCAACATCTGTAGTTGCATATGCTTGTCACACATTGAAACTATGATGCGGTCACGGATAATGATGATTTAAATTCTTTTATCTTGGCATTAATGGTGCAGAACTCTTTTTTTCAAGACTCTAGGCTGGAAATGCCCAATCCTCATTTTCCAGAGTTCAAAATGTCGACGCAGTCTTGTTAGTGATGGATTATTTTCCATTCTACAATCTCTTTTCTACCAACCAAATGTATCGGTATTCCCATCACAGCTGTTTGAGGTTTCCTATAGCACCACTGAACTTAAATAAAGTCAATTCAGGTTTCCTATGGTAAAAATTTTCTTTCCCAAGTGAAAATCATCACAAAAATGGCAAAAGTCATTTTGTCACAGCTTATTTTCTCTCAAAAAATGGATTTTTCATACTTTTTTAGGGGTAAAATATTGAAAAATGACCGTTTTATCATCACCTAAACTAATATCAAGGAAACTTTTGATCTGAACCCCATGAAACTAGGTATTTTCTGAAAGCAAAAGATATATTCTTTCATTTAAAAGTAAAATTAGCTGGTGTAAATGACTCAAAATTTTTTTTCAGTGGGTAAAATGTGAAAAAATAGTGAAAATTTAGCTTTTTTTTTTTGTTCTAAACAAATATTTCCTCCATTAATGGGAAATTAACTTTTTTTTTTTGAAAATCAAAAAGCCTAAATCATAATCAAACTATTTCAGGCATTGAGAGTTTTGAAGGAAATCAACATTCCTAGGGATTCAAAATGCGACAAAATCCATTGGTAATATTCAATTATGACTGCCAAGGGTTAAAAAAAATTGAACCGGGCCACGGAAATCTTTAGTAAAAGGCAAAAGATTTATCTGCAATTCCTAACCACCAAAAACCAAAAGTTTTTTTTTTCCCAAAAAATAGCAGCGATAAGGAAAATTAAACCTAATTGACTTTGACAGCTAGGTCAAAGGTCAGCCAGATAGCCAGCAATAAACGGTAAACCTTAGAACTTAGAACAAGTTGTAATAAAACCCACCACTCCCAGATAAAAGCAAAGAGTGAAAAAAAAAAAAAAAAGGGTTCAGCATTACTAGGGCTTGATATAACCTATGTTTGAACAATGGCTTGGTGAGTTTTGTTTTGTTTTTAACACCCTGTGACCCGGTGATGACAACAACACTTAGCAGACGACATTGTTTTTTCGCTGCATATCTTTCGTATTTGCCATCGCTGGTCCATTTAGCCCTTCCTTTTATTCAATGATGTTCATGCCAAATGAAAGAGAAAGGAATGAATTTTGAATGCTGTTATTTTGAAGCAAAAATAAATATTTTTTCATAAAAAAAAAAAAAAAAAAAAAAAAAAAGATTTTTTTCAGAACATTGGGCATAATTTCTTAATGCTAACCGCTGAGTGACATTTTCCACAGCCAAATCGAAGATTAATTACCAGTGAATAATTCCATGTGAAAACAATAGCCGTCTGCATCCTATAACGTCCCCCTAAAAGGTCCAGAAGTTTACTAATTGATCGAAAACCTGTTGCACATAATTGTATTTTTCACGGTCAGTTTCCATTATTTCATCGTGATATTTTCATTTTCAGACAGCCAAGTCATCAAGGATTCAGGAAAACAGTTTGGCATAGGTTTTCTTTAAGAACTTTACATTCTATGAGGTGTTAAAAATGTTAGTGAGGAATGAGATTTTTTTGTTGAATATTTTGTTTACGCGCCATGTTGGATTTTCCTATATGACAAAAACAAGGCTTTTAAACAGCCGTGCCATGGCAAATGTTCAGACCTAGGACTTGCCCTGCTACATACACAGGAATGAATCATCCTTATTCCCTTTGTAAGAACCACTACTTTGTAGAACAGGCCCCCAAGAGAATGCTTCCCCAATCACTACAAACTTCTTCATTCAGTAATGCTCTACCTTGAGTGGATCTTGGGTTTTGTATTCGGTGACCATTTAATTAGAAAAAAAAAAAAAAAAAAAAAAAAATATCCAGCAGATTGACATAACTTTACTCCAACATAGTACAGGGTTAGGGTCATGTGACAATTGGTAGAAAACACACACTTGTGAAACAGCAACCAGGGAAAATTTGCATGACATCATCTTTCATAATTCAACTAATAAAATTTTTTAATGATATATTGTCAAATACAGAAACAGGATCCCATTTGGTAAATAAATATAAAATTTACATTATCAATGCTAATGCAACTTTTGGAATAACGGTGACTCAGTAAGATTAAGGAATTGCCCTACTTGTTATTATAACTTGCTGCCATCTAACTCTTTACCTAATACCCTGCATGGATAAGTACTTCAGCTAGTTATCAATAGCTTTCATCAGGCCCTTCAATCATTGGGGTGGGGACTGAAGGCAGAATAAACAGAATTTGATTCTTCTTCGTGATCCTTTCAAATAGCTTTGCAGCACCCATCTCCTCTCCAAGCTCTTGACTGACAACCAAAGCCTACAGATTATGCTGCCCTCATTCTGTACACTAGGCCAAGTTTTGAATTCAGATTTGTCCTTCTCCTAGACGGGTTGCTACCAAAGGCTATAAGACCCAGTCTGTCCTGCTATTTACTCAGAGCTGAGTTTGAGGGGGAAGATGGATTTATACCTTCCCAAAGGGTATTTGTCCATAAATGAAAAGTAATGAACTCAACTGGAATTCAAATGCAGCTCTCTGATTCAATTGAGCCACTAGGCAGGATAGAGTAATGAATCTTTTAATAAGGGATATTTTAGCTGAAACTAACAATATATATGAAACACTATGATCAGAACTATTCCAATCATATCAGCCACATCTGATACTAGATCTAGGAGGGACCTTGGTTATGATACCATGTCACGAACCAGATTGTGACAAGTAGTTTGTTTGATCCTCACTGGGTTCACCTTAATTTCAGCCTTATGCCACGTCTAAGCTTTGCTTTAGGTAATGAACTGCTTCATAATCCAGTCTTTGTCATAGTGATATACTGAATACAAGACACCTCCAGTCACATTTTATTAAAAAGATCTGAAGACCAAGCTCCAAGTTGAAACATCATAAATCCAGTTACACAAAACTAAAATTGATGGGTTCCTGAGATTGATCAAAGCCTTACAAAATTAACAAAGATTATCTTTAATATTGATCGAGTCATTTTCTGCAGTTTATTAACCATTTGTAAGTTATTTAAAGCCATGAAATATCTTTAGATTGATAAGAATTGTATAGCTTCAGTTATTGTATGGGAACCATTTTTCAAAGTTAAGTAGCCTCAAGACATTCTCTGTAAAAAAATAAATAAATAAATACGAAAAGATTTAGAATAAACTATAGGCTGATTACATGTTTCAATCTTATAATCCTTTCTCCTATTCTGAAGTTTGACAGCAGTTTGATCTGAATCTTGAATCATTCTTTCACGACAATGATTATAAAACAAGCCTGTGTAGTCTCCTTTATGTGAGGAAAATTTCAGTTTACGACTGCAATCTGGCATTGTCTATTCATTCATGTCCCACATCCACCAGATTTTGTCCATTCTCTGCCAGTCGAGATAAAACTATTTCAACTCTGCTAGCCTTTTGCAGATTTCTTAATCACATTTTAAAAATATATATATATTATATATATATATATATATATATTTCGGCTGAGCTCTTTGGGGAGAAAGTGCAGGTTTATAAGCAGTGACTATTACAGCTAATAATGCAAGACTGCGGTAAATTGAATCAAGTTCTCTCAGTCACTGTATTTATCTAACAAATATGCTTAAAATTCACCTTCATCCCTGCCGTGTGCCAATGGCTTAGTGGTAGAATCCCCGACTGAGGCCAATTCAGTTGGGTTTCAATCCTAGCTAGAGGCAACCGGATGTCTAGCCACACAGATGAGCTGTGATACAGTGAGTCTGTCTGTGCATTTTATATATATATATATATATATATATATATATATATATATATATATATGAGCATTGAACCTACTGGTTTTATTACCAATGATAGTGGTTCAATTTGACCATTAATTTCACTTTTGCATGTTCCTTAGGTGTTTGACTGAATCTTTAATAACTGACTTCCTGAAAATTATTTTTTCTACAAAACCAGTTAGCAAACATGTCTTTACGTGAACAAAGCATGTGATCCATTGGCAAAGTTTTGCCATTTGTAAAGACACTTTCTTTCATAGGTTTGTTGGCATCAGCAATTCACTTTCAGGCGGTCATTGCAAAGAGAGGAGCATCTCAAAGAATTGCTGTGTATGCTGGATTGAATGTTGAAATGACAAGAGATTTACAACCCACTGCAACTGGGTGAGGTTAGCGTTAGGGTCACACCCTCCCCAGTTAGAAGAATGGCACAGTATAATCTTGTTCATGCATTTGACCTTATGTGGTACTGAGCTTTTGTTTATTAAGTATGGAGATTAGCAACACCTGATAATGATTGAAAAATTTTACTGGCTAAATATTGAACTTAAAACCAAAGCACAAAATTTCCCAATTGGCAACCGTTGTCATCAATGGACTTAAATATTTGTTGTTTCTTTCTTGGTGCTCATTTCTTACAAGAAACTTGTAGAGTTGATCAAAGAGCAAAATTCATCAATTACAAATGAACAATCACAATTTCCATGTAGAACTGAATATAAATCCTTGATTCAGTAGATGGGGTAGAGTCCATTTTAAACTGGTGACAGCAAATTTAAGATCTTATTTGAATCTAAGCACAGTATGTAGGCCAAAGTGTGAACCAAACTTGTTCATTGTAATAGGTTGAGAGATAACTTTGTTAATCACTGCTAAATAGGAAGACGGAAAGATAATAATGCAAATTGCCTTCAGGCAAATTCACTTGATTTGTCAGGTCTTTCAAACTCCAAGAAAATCAAATCAAAATGGAAGAGTGCCCCATTAAATATACATCCCCCTCACCTGAAATGACATTATCACATTTCTCACTTTTTTTTTTTTTTTTTAGTGGCCCATCAATTCCTATATAATCGTCATATGTAGTCAAATTTATTTTATGTAGATTATCATCATCTATATTTCTAGTTAGAATAATTCATCTTCAAATTAATGAAGATATTTGTTGAACTCACTTTTTAAGTAGATACTAGTTTTCTATAACATCCAAAATTCTGAATGAAATTTCACGGCACATCAATTGCATGTGACAAGTAAGGAGATTCTCAAAATCCCGAAGGCCAGACAACACCACCCCGCATTTCCAGGGTAGTGAGGCTGAAGATCACTAAAAAATGAATGGAATAAGAAAATTACAGAATTATTCAATGGAAAGAGAAGTGATTTTGTCAAGTATTGTTATTTTTCAAGAAGCTCCAGAAAAGTAACCATGAGCCAGACTTGGCTAAATGTAAATGATTTTGCTTTGTGTCTTCAGATAAAAAGCTCAAATATGTTTTTCGATGAATAGTGACAATTTTACAAGCCATAAACAATGAATAAACAAAAAAAGTTGTGCAAGTTGAATTTGGTAAATTTTGTTTGGCACAAGGCTTCTGACAAGAGAGTCCATCATTCAGCAGCAGGTTTCCCTTGTGTCATCTAGATTTAAATCATTATATGAATTACATTTAATGAACAACAAACTTTTTAAATAGAAAGCAACTGGAAGGGGCTAGAAGAGATCACTTCACTGGTAATTTCTATTCACTTTTATTTTGTAAGAATTAATATGTATGGGAAAAATTATATAATTTTTATATATCAGAACAATTTTAGGAAAATCTATGACAAAGAGGAAATACGCACATGTAATAATATTGGTGTAAACATCAATTTAGTCCAAAAGGACAAAACTCAAAAATGTTTTTCCACTTTGTCAGATCTTCTGTTTATATATATATATATATATATATATATATATATATATATATATATATATATATATGTATGTGTGTGTGTGTGTGTGTGAGAGAGAGAGTCAGACTTTTCTCCACCTGTTGGGAAGGTTGTGTGTCTGGCTAGAGAACAGAAAAAAGGAAAAAAACAAAAAACAAACAAAGAAAACAAACAAAGAAAACAAACACCTTTGTGGTGGAGGAGGCTGCAGGATTGTCCACAAAATATTCCTCCCCACATCTTTGTTTGGAGAAAATATTTTTTTAAAAGTTAAATTCAAATATTAATTACTTTATTTTCTTTTTACTTTATTCAGTTCCACGTGTCGGCTGAAGAAAATATTTTCGAATTTTATTATTATTATTTTTTTTTAAATACAAGTTCAACTAAAGTGTCTTCAGCCGACATACACAGCAAGTAGACATTTTGGGGGAGGAAGTTATGGAAAGGAAAAAATAAAAAGATACAGCAGTTGTTTTATTGAGAAAACCTGGAGAATAAGTAAGATTACCACACAGATAATAGGAGGGGGGTTAGGGGGGCGGAGGGAGGGGGGAGATAGAAAGAAGATGAAGAGTCATTGCTTCTGTCCCATCCTCTACTCTGCTTTTTTTTTTTAAAATTGAACCTTGCAAAGAATGACCCCCCCCACTCCACCCAGTCTGAAAGGGTGTAACCTATTGAATTATAGAAACACCCAAAAAAAATAAAGCTGCAGAACAGAGACAATCAAGTGCTGACCTCTAACTTAAAATCTTATGTTAAAAAGAGAAAAACAATGTCAAAAGTCCCAGCATTTTCGCGGGTTTAAAATTCGACTTCATAGAAACAAACTGTTAAAAGAAACCTTTGCATGATAAAAGTCCTTTTGTTACATCTGTACAGATATTAAGCAAAGAAGACATTTGCTTAAGACTCTTGAGCAGAGTTGCCTGCTGTTAGTGTACCCCACCCAACCAAAACTCTTGAAGAATCAGAATTCTAAATCTTGATGCCTTTCCTTTTGACTCCTTGAAAAGGAATGAAAGAGTTCAAATGAATTCTTTTAAATCTATCAGATTTTATTCTTACATATATTTTTGATTCACTTGCAATTTTTACCTTCTTAACACAGATCTGATATATTTCATTAGGTTGAAATACTCCAGTGATTGAAAGCATTTTATAGCTGAGTGTTGAAGCCAGGTGTTTTTTTTGTTTTTGTTTTTTGACAGAAAACACAGTGACAAGTATTTGATCAAGGTCTAAGTTCTGAAAGGTAGTAACAATTCCTAATCATTGAAGTTGGTGTTGTCTGGTCATTCAGAAGGCTTTCAAAAAGAAACAAGGGAGAAGCTGTGACTGAAAAAAGGGTAGGTGAGGAGGGAGTGGAAATAAAAAGAGAAGACAAGGAAATGAACAGAGAGAATGCAGTGCAGAGAGAAAGAGCGAAGAAAAGAAAGTGAAGGAAATGAGTGTAAAGAGGAAATAGAAAAAGCTACAGAAACTTTTCAAATATAAACAAAAAAATTAAAATGTTACATTAATTTTTTTTTTTTTTTTTAGAATTATTCATTTGATTTAATTAGTAATTAATTTGATGTCATTGATTTCAGAAAAGAAATCTTAATTTGGTTTGGTATGTCTACTTTTTTGTCCAGAAATGTCACCGGATATTTAAAAATAGCAACTAATTATGTCATTGAGTAATATTTTATCTATTCAATTTTAGATTATATAATCACATATAAAAAAGGTACCTGTGGTGTTTTTCACAAAGACACAAACTCTCCCCACAGAAATATTTGATAATGACCAGCACAAAGGCTAAAATTCTAGACAAATACAAATGTACTGATGATCAGACACTGCAAAGAATTATTATTATTGGGGTGGGGTGTGTTGCTGTAAAAAAAAAAGAAGAAAAAAAGAAAGGCTGTTAAAATCATCATTGCCTAAGAGTAAATGTATGGAGTTGGGAAACTGAGTAGGAAAGATGCATTGTGGTCAGTTGTACATAGATATCTATTTTGAATATGTGCACCTGTGCACACACATGCATTCATGTGCAGATGCTATGATCATGCAACAAGTTATAGACATTGAAAATAAACACTTGGCCTAAGATCAAAATAAAATTCACTACCCATGTCCTAGGAGCACAGCACTATGTGCACTGCCAACAATTAACCACCTAACATGAAAAGAAACGCTATATTTTAATAAAAAATATATACTGTGTGTATGTGTGTGCGTAATAAAAATTCTACCCCTTGATCTTGCTTACAAATGGCTACATTCTTGATTGCACACATGGAGAAAAAACAAATTTTTTTAAAAAGGTATATAAACTGGTACTGACACAATGAATAGGTATTCTGCAATTGGAACACTTATGTGTGTGTGTGTGTGTGTATTTATGAGAGATTTTTCAAAAAAATAAAAGTTCAATCACCCTAACTCAACTGACTTGGACGTTTCATGGAACATCATCCATCAGAGCCTAATAAGTCTCTTGAATTAACTATCTCCATATAAAACATACCAACTATTATGGGGTTTAATACTATCCCATAATAGTAGTGTTATATATATGTATGTATGTATGTGTGTGTGTGTGTGTGTTATAGGACAGAAATTGTATAAAACAAGATTCTATTACCAGCTATATCTCAATAGTTGTTAGTCAAATGTAATGGTTATTATTATGAAACAGAAGGAAACACTAAAAAGAGAAAGCACAGATTTTTGCCAAAGTCATGTATCCTTGTTTCTGTTATTTGGACAAATTTAAAGTGGCTAAAAATAGATGCAACACACAAAACATTTTGGTTAAATGTGCATTTGTCAAAATAGAAAATGCCCTCCTTGTGCATATATCGTAAGAAAGCTGTCCAAAAAAACATTTTTATCCTATGTTCTTTAGATGCTTATTTTATCCATTTTTCTTTTCCTCCGACACTGATTATATATATATATATATATATATATTATATTTTATTTTATTTTAAGAGAAAAAGAAAGATAGAAACTATGGATGACCAAAAAGCCAAAGAATATAACAAGAAGGAAATATTAATCTGGTAAAATGTAGAAGAATACAAGCAGAGGATCATTACTAATATGTCAGGAGTTTGATCCTTACAGAAGGTCTTGTAATTGTGTTAAAATAAACTAAATAAAACAGCAGTAAGACTAATGGCAGACCCACCCTATTGATGTATTTGAAGAGATTTTTTTTTTTTAACTAAGGTCAACAAAATCAAGCAGTAATGAACCGAGAGAGAAAAAAAAACTATTTCCATTTGATAGATTAAGCATTCAAAGCAGACTAAACAAAAAAAGTTTTCATAAAGTTCCTTAATAATAATAATAATAATACACACACAGACACTAGATTTTAAAACAATTTTTAATAAATATCTCTATAATAGAGATCTGATTTCAGTATGGCTGTCACTGTCAACACAGAGATTTCTGTTAATGTGACAACAAATAAAATGCTTTAATTTGAAGAATAAACCAATTATCAGCAACTTTATGAGGTCAGCATTTGCACAAATATGAACAATCTATGATTTCACTTATTCAGGGGAGAGAAGTTCATGTTAATTTCCCATATCTGAAAATAATTATAAATCCTGTCAATATCCATTGACTTGAGATTAAGATAAAAGGCCAACAATGGTGGCATTTAAGTGACTTGAAAAAAGACTTTAGATCAGGGAAGATAACCATGTCCTTTGTTGTTTAAAAAACGTCTGAAATAACTCCAAAACATTTTTTTTTTTTTAGATAATAAACAAAATCGACCGATTACATTTTCATTTGACTTGTTTTTTCTGTGAGCAGAAAAAAGAAAAAGTTTTCAATTAAGAAATGTCCTTAGTTTTATCCAAATCCATCCATATTTACACATTCACAATTTTAGAGCACAAATCTTCCAACATCAGTAAACAGAGAAACTAATAAAACTTAAAGAAAGGTTTTCTCTTTTAAGGATGAATAGAAAATCCAATTTGATGTTCAATATTGCTTTAGGGAATGACCATGATTTGAGGTTTTTCTGTCACATTCTTCAAAAATGGAGATGGAAAATTGAGACCTTACTTTACACATCTATGAATAGAAATGATAGCCAATCACACTAAACAAACTCATTATTTTGAATCAATCATTAAATCTTTTGATGAAGTAATACATTTCAGTCAAAACAAGACAAACAGTAAATAAACTTTAAATACAACTTGGAAGAGGGTACAGAAAGAGTGAGAAAAGGTAATTTAGAAAGCCAGCTTTGTAGGCTATCCATCATTAAAGTAACAACTTATATTTTATAGTTGATTAACATATTTCATAGTTAGAAAAGAAAAAAAAAATCATTTTGATATGTGGATTAGAATTAAAATTTATAGTCATGGACAATGATTCTCCATTGGTAACTTTTTCATTAGATAAAAATGCAGACAAAAATTAGCAATTGTTTGCTGATAGACATTAAGAATATACAATATAATTCCCTATTTTGGCATAACAATGTACCCCTATCAAAAGTCCCTAAATGTGCACGAGAAAGAGTAGTAACAGGAGTTAATTCCCTTCGTTTAATTATTTACCAACTAACAGTAAAAAGATTATGCATATTTTGAAATGCTTTATTGAAATCGACCAAATTCTGTCATTGTTGATTTATTTTTTTTTAATTACATTTTCCAATTTAATTTGAAGTTGTCATTTCATTTCAATAAAACGTTTGAATGATTGTTTTGCCTAAGTAGTAGTAGTAGTAGTAATAATAATAAATGTCCCTACAGGACTTGGGAAATCATGGCTCTCCACAAATCCCTTTTATTGTGAATTGCTGTGATTTTTTAGCAATGGTTTCCTGTTGCCTTCTTCTAGACCGGTTGCCATTCAAGGATAGAGAAACCAATTTCCCCTACTATTTGACTAATAGCTGAAAAGAGAGAAATGGATTAATGTCTTTCCCAAAGATATTAGTGTAAAAGTGAGTGCTATAGACAAGGCTGGAATTGGAACTTGGCTCACCAAATCCACTTTCCATACCAACAACTATTACACTACAAACATATCTTGTCTAGATATACAAGGTGAGGGGAAAGAGGCAACCAAGAGACAATATTAAGTGTTAAAAGTCACCAAATTTTAAGTATAGAATTTCAGACAGCTTTGTATAGTAGGGAGATGTTGAAAAGATTCTCAGCTGACCCCAGCCTAGCCCAATCTACTCCACCTCCCACCCAAATCAGCGTTTGAATATTTGGTAACCGAATGAGTTATTTTGTAGTAGGTGGGGGCAAATTTTTTCCAGCACCCCCCCCCCCTTTATATAGCATATATACTTGTGTTACATACAATCTCATGTATCATACAACCTCCAAATTTTCACTTATAAAAAATTTTATCATGTATCTTGTGTATCATGCAAGTTCCTTTTTTCTGAGACCAAATTACAATAGACTAACCCCTTTCCTCTATCTTTATTCCATCTTCTAGTTAAATAATTAAAAGAGAATGATAAAAGTATCATTAGTAATGCTATACTCAGTGCGTAAATGTGTACAGACATAACCAAACAAGAAACTGCTAAAAGATCTTATAAATGTAAATAGAAAAGATGTGTATTCACTATGTTTGTATTTTATAGTATGATACTAATATGTGACTATTACATGCATTATCAAGTTGCATGATACGTTAGTATGTACACGCACACACACACACACACACAAGCATGTGTATTTGTATTTTTAACTTTTTTTGCTATACTCTAGTCATTTCCCTTGTAATGGCAATGCTAAGTGGCAGTTTGTTTTTTATAACTATGCCAAATCATTTAAAACTAGAAGTTGGGGTAAAAACAACAACAACACAAAAACAAATTTCATGAAAGAACAGAGTACAACAACAATTGTAATAAAGATATACAAATAAACAGCCCACATAATAAATCTAAGATTTAGCAAAATACCAATTTCATATATGTCATCATTTCTTGGTAATGTAGGTTAACTAGTAATCAATAACAATGGCGACTACCACTACTACTAAAATGCTGGGATCTTTTGCCGAGTTTATGAAGTCATGTAAATTTTTGAAAAACAAAGAAAGCAATTCCAGTTAGACAAAATACCTTTGTATTTATGATCTGTGAGAGCCTAGATTCAGTCTAAGTGGCAAATAAGTAAATTTCTGGGGGGAGGGGATTCTCATCTTATGGATGAAAGTTTTCTTTTTAATTGCTCAAACACTGTAATATGCTTAAGTTAAGCAACTTGAAGATTGGAGACTGAGAAGAACTTAAATAAAATTATAACTACTTCTTATATATTACTTTTGATTATATCCTTGTTACTGGAGTAATCTTAGATAGTACAGCAGATTTTAACCGTATTCAGAAAAAATAAAAAATTTCCTTATCAAAAGAGACAATTATTTTTCTTTTAACTTGTTCAGGAGAAAAATTATCACAGTAGATTTCAATTAAAAAATAATAACCACAAGTAGATAAAAAAGAAAAAAATGTCGAGCATCTTAGTTGATTCCTTCTTGCCACATAATGCAAATTTCTTTTACGAGATGAGCAATACATTAAGATTAATACCTTTTCGTTTTTTTAACTTCCTAATTCCACATGGGGTAAAATGAAATAGTTTGAGTTAAGAGAGAAAAAAATCAAAAAAAATCACAAAGCATTGCAAAATACTTCATTTCTTTAAATAATCTTACTTTCCTTGTTTCATTGGAATGATTTAAATTCATTTTCAAACACGAGAGAGAGATACGTGGTTTTTGTCTGTCAAAGCTGGCACTAAGCATAATAACCATTTCGATCGCATGGGTAATTAAGTCTACCCACCCAGTTTGTGTCAACCACAGTGGTGTGTACCGGTGACACACTTAAAAGTCTAAATGAATGAGGATATGAGAGAAAGAGTTGGTTTCATGCCTTTCCTAAGAGTGTAAATTAGTCCCAACAGGACAGCGTTATTGATTACTTCATACAAAAGCAATTTTTATTATGCTAAAATTGAAAATAATTAAAAGGAAACTGAAAAAGAGAAACTTATTCAATAAAAGGGAAAGAAAAGAAATCTCACTCTTGTTGTGTAAAGGCAAAAATCAACAGTCACAAATGAGATTCTATGTGTTATTCTATGTCCGAGTTGATCTGTTGGAGGAGGAAAAAAAATGTGGTAGACAGTACACTTAGGGAGTTCTTTGTGCATAAGTAAACGAATAAGTAGTGTGGGAGTGGGGAAGTGGGATGGGGGTGTTTAAGACCAAGATGTTGGTTATACGGCAGAATTTTAGGACGTATTTCATTTAAGAACCTGACATTAGTGCCCTAATTTCAACATACAGATTCACGTTCATTAAATCTGAAAGAGTGACTAAAACTAAAGCCAATGGTGGGATTTATTCAAATGTCCTACTGTAGAGAATCTCCTAATGCAGTAATGACAGTATGTTTCTTTCTTTTGAATCAAAATTGTAAGATGCAGGAGAAGAAAGAAAAAACAAAAACTTACCCCCTCCCCATCAATATTGAACTATGCCCATCCTTTTTTTTCTTTTATACAATGCTGACTGCAGCAGTAGTAGTAGTGATAATTAGGTTCAGTAATCACCAGCACAGTGTGTGTTCTTATCTTTAATTAAATAATTTTATTGACAGATCTTCATTTTCTATTGTTTGTAAACTGGATTTAGAAAATCGTAATAACCAACACAAAAAACAGTCACCCTGTGTGTCACACATACAAACGAGAGACACAAAAGTTGGTTGAGAGAAACGAAGCCCTTGGTCAAAAATTGTATATAAAATAATATTCAAATAAAGGGGCTAAAAAATTCTGTAGCAGGAAATCAAGAAAATGGCTGGTGACTTAAGAAAAATCACAAAGTATATTGCCTTGCTTTACAAGAAACAAGAACATTTTTTTTAAAAGAGGTTGATGAACCAGAACAAAAATACTGATGTTAAGTTTTCAAAGCCTTAATAGAAAGGGAAAAAAAAAAAAAAAAAAAAAGCAATTTGTAAGTAGTTTTTCAATTACATTGGTTATATTTTCTGGATGAAGAATTTTGAATTTTTATCTCTACACTTAACAACTTTGATTGTTGTAGGTAAGAAATAATTCTGCATTTTAAATCATTAAAAGCAAAATATCCAAAGAAAACTATGTGATCTTCCATTGTTATGGCAACAAGACATATTTGCTTATTGGAATTAGGTAATGCTTTCTCTTACCATAACAATGCAATATTTCATGTGTACAATCAGATCAGGTTGTATGACTGATAAAATTATATTGTTTTTATATTAAAGATAAGACACCCACCCAAATTGCAATCAATCCCCCACCCCCCAAGAATTTATTTTTCAAGATTTGGCACTTACTAATATCCACATCTGAACCCCCCACCCCCTCAATGCAAAATCTCAGCCTTGTGAGATTTTGTAGTCTGCCAAAGTTTTTCCCGTAAAAATTATTGAATAAGAATACCAATATTTTCTAAACCTGGTACAAGGCCATGAATTTGGGCTCCTGTGAAGATTCAACCCACTGAAATGTAATGTTGGAATAGTTTGTTAGTTAATCCCAGTTACAGATGCCTGCTCAGGCAATGTATTTCTTCAACACCTATGCTGAGTGGACCTTAGTTAAAGTCTCTGGAAGAGAAGGCATAATCTGATGTGATCACAAGTTTAAACCAGTACGCTTATGCCCTCGGTCACAATGTCTTGTGACTTCATGTCATCACAGCCATCAATGGCTTTTGAACAGTTGTCTACCCAATTTCACCCCCAAGGCTTGGGTCAACTTGTGTTGTTTACAGGCACTTCCCAACAGTGTCACAGGATCATTTCCCCAAAACTGACATTATCAAGAAGAGTCACCTCTCTGACAAATTGACAAAGGTTCAGATTTAAATCTAGGTCTCATTGTCAAAATGCAAATATTTAACCACTTGGGTATGCACCCACAATGGCTTGCTAGACAACCTTATTAACCATCACTTCAGCAAATTTGTGCCCAGATGATCAAGTCCAACATTTGCATATATGAGTGTGCATGTGTGAGAGAGATTGATTGATTGATTTAGTGGTGGTGAAATATTCAAGCTTTACTGATGCAGGTGAGAATTAATTTTGATCTGCACTTCTAAGACTCACAAAAAAGTACATTCATTCAGTACAAAGACATTTGAGAATAAGGAAAAAAAAAAAAAAAAAAAAAAGTACCAGAGATAATGTAGAGAGGGGGTAACTATGGCAGTTGATTAGCAGAGTGAAATTGAGAAACGGGGAGCGAAAACAAACCAGTTACAAGATTTGAACCAAAATGTGGATGGTGGGGTTGGGGTGTAAGAAATTATTTTATTTTTGTTTTTAGTGAATGTGAAAGGCAAAAATCAAACTCAGAAAAATCAGTTCCTTTCAATACACAGAAACATGAACCACAGACAATTAAGTGAGGAGATTTGAGAAGAGAGAGAGGAAAAAACTATATTAGGTGGGAAATTTTTTTGTTTTTTCCTTGGCGTGTACACACACACACACACACACACTCACAGTGTGTGTGTGAGAGAGAGAGTGATGTTAGTGGGAGGAGAGATTTAAGTATTTTATTAAATACTATTATACCACAAAAAATTGAAGATAAATAAAATATATAGAGATTTGCAATTCTACGTGTATGCTTTTGTATAAAATAAGAAAAAGCCTCTCTTACACACACACACACACACACACATTTTATATGCATATTATCATTTATGATATGTTGAAAAATCTTGAATTCAAATCCACTGATTTTACCACTGTATTAATAATTAATGCCAGCAGAAATTAATAAAATGGGTGAAAATATAGCCAAAAATATTTAAGAGTAAGAAGCTATTTAGATGAAAAATAAAAATTTAATTATCTTCTTCAACAAAATAGAGAATGATTGACAAACTAGTTTCCTCATTCTTCTTGCTTTGATCCCAATGTTTTGGCTACTATGTCCTTTGGCTTTTCCCCAGAGGAGATGCAGGCTGCACTTGGGAATTCTCAAGTAACAAGAAGCACAGTTTTCAAAATCTCACCATTTAATCTAAATGGGTGATTCCTGGATCAAGTATTACACAGAGGCAATACAATTGAAAGACAAGCCTCAAAAATGTAACAGATGGATGATTCAAAGCACACCAGACAAAAAAAAGAAAAAAAAAAGAAAAGAAAAAAGGATACAAGTCCAAATAATTCAAAGAACAATGGTAATGATACTTCATCTCTGAGAATTTCAGAGAACTTTAGAAAGCTCAGAAAGTGCATAAGATAGAAAAAAAAATAAATTTTGCTTCTGTATTAAAAAAAAATAAGAGGCATACAAATTAAAAGAAAAGAAGAATAATGTAAAACAAAATCGAATTTGTCTTGACACACTAACACCTACAGTGACCATGCAGCATAAATTTTCTTTTTTTCTATTAAGCAAATATACCTTGTTATAACGATAGAAGATCTCATAGTTTTCTTTGGAGTTTTTCTTTTTTTTTTTATCAGAAATGCATAACACATTATTATAAATTTATGTGAAACATTAAAGAATAATTTTTCTTTAGTAAACAAAATTTCGTTTTGAAGACAAAATGAATCAAACGTTGGTTCAAAGTTTCTTGGCTAAAGACAATAATTTTCCTCTTCTTAGATTGATAGTTAAAAATCTGAACCAAATGTTCAAGCAAGTATATGAGAAAGCCAAAAAAGAAAAAAATTACTTTCTCATGATTTCAGACAACTCTTTGGCTTTTAAACCCTCCCCATTTCTGATAACAAATTTGTTAGGCAATTATGCAAAAATGAAAAAAAGTTTATCCCATATCCTATGATTAGTGAACATGCGTTTTTTTAACAATGTCATATTTTATTAAAAGGTCCATTAGTAATTTTTTGAAACTAAAAAGTTTAAATGTGGAAAGAATTCTTCTAAGCAGTCAGTCTCTTATTGAAAGTGATTGCTCCTTATATCAGTTGAAACTTAAATTCATCATCAGCCTAAAATCTACAGGAAGACCCATCTCTACAAAGCTCAGCCTAATAGATTGAAGAGGTCAAGACTGATTAAATTTACATTAACCTCCCTATTACTTGAGGGGAAAGAAGAGCACCTGTCATAGTGGAGAAGCTAGCAACTTAGAAACGCTTGCAAGCGATTGATAGTAAGTTAAGTCCTCAAACAGCATTCCATCAATGTGGCAATACATTTTTTATTTTATTTTGAAATACTTGAGAAAAAAAAAATTATTAAAACTTCTTGGGTGAGAGTAAAAGAAAGAAATATTTTCTCATGCAATAAATTTTATATATATATATATATATATATATATATATATATATATATAAAAAAAAAAAAAAAAACCTAAAGTAATTTTGCCCTAAGGATAAAAAATGATTTTACAAGCATAGATTCAAAATGAAAGGCAAGGTTGCCAAATGTTAAGATCCTAACCCTCGCAGCAATTTCCGAGTGAATCAGATAACTTTTTAAAACTAGAATTCTATTCAGAATTCTGATAATCATTAACAAGTCAGGCAACTTTCAGCAGTAGAAGCAACTCCATTTGTAATAATTTTAGCAAAATGATTGCTTTGGGAAATTGAGCAGATCAAATGGAAAGAAAAGAAAGGTAGGTTCCTCCTCTTCATTAAAAAACAAAATAATCTCTTCAGCTTTGTTGGATCAAATGCTTTGTTACAAATAATGATGTATTAAAATATTTGTGAAAGAGAAACTTTTCAAACCAGTATTATTGCCAAATTAGGTTTTTTGGGGTGTGAAAGAGAAAAGAGAAACCGTTTAAATAAAATTTTTTTTTGCTGATTGGAGGCCATATGAATTGAGGTGGGTGATAGAATGAGGGTGAGGACTAAGCAGCAGTGCTTCCAGGAAAGCTAGTTCTTCAATATTTCTCAGCCACAAAAAAACTAAAATGTTTTTAGTTTTTAAAATAGTTCACTTTTTTGTTTTGCATGTAATGTATTTATAAAAAAAAAAAATAAAAAAATAAAAAAAAAAATAAAAAACTGATAAAAAAAAAGTGAAGACAAAATTTTTGCCTTTTTAAGTTAGAACCATAATAAGAGAGAATTAAGTGTAGAGAAAGACGAATTAGTGGGAGAGAAGGCAAGCAATAAGGGAAAACTAGTAACATAGGTGTAGAGAGATATGTAGAGAGGAAGGCTGTAAAAGAGAGGAATAGATAAAAGGGAGCAAGTAAGGAGAGAAAAGATTGTGAAATGATAGGAAGGTATGGGTCTGGGGAAAGCAGCAGGGTGGGGGGATGCAAAGAAAAAAAAAAAGAAAGGAAAAGCAGGGTGTGGGAAAAAACAGGAAAAGAAAACTGTAGCTCAGTGGGTAGGGATTAGAGAGGGGGGTAGAGAGAGAGAAAAATTTTTTAAAAACCTAGTTTCATTGATAAACATTTGTTAAGATAAATAAGAGCTATATAATTTTTTTTTTTTTTTTTTTTTTTTTTTTTTTTACATTTTTTCTTTTAAATCTGAACACAGGCTAAAATTTTGGTGTCCTGACATTAAATGCTTTGCCAGAAAAAAAAAAAAAAAAAAAAAAAAAAAAAAAAGTATGAATAAAAAAATTTTGTTTTTTAAATTTGAAAAATATCACTACTACAAAGTTTTTTTTTTTTTTGTAAATTTTTTTTTGTTGGTTATTTTCTGATCACGTCTTTTCATTCCAACAAGTTGAAGGGCAAAATGCCTCCCCCCCCCCATCCCAACTAAGAATGCCAGTAAGGGTTACATGTGTGATGGTTGCAGGCAAGAGGTTGTAGTCCGTTGAATCTGGGCGTGACAGTAGGGGCACTCTGTGCATTTAATGGCACAGGGATCACACAAGACACAGTGTTTACACACATTTAATGTCACAGTCCGATTCCTTTCCTTGCACACGATGCATTTCCGGCTATTGTAATGGAACAACAACTGAAAGGAGAAAAAGAAAAAAGAAAAAAAAGAAAAAGAAGAAAAAACAAATAAATTAGTGCTTAGAGATTTTCTCCTACCCCCTCAAAAAAAAAAAAAAAAAAACAAACAGACAACAAAAAAACAAAAAAACAATCAATCAAACTGTAGTAAGATTCCCCCCAGAATTGACAAATACAAAAAATCTTGTTCCTCAGAATTATTGGGGAGGGGAGAGAGGGGAAGAAACACAGAATTGTATTCAATAGGAATTAAAAAATTACTAACTATTCTAAGGCAAGAGATTAAAAAAAACAAAACAAAAAAACAAAACAAAAAACAAAACGATGTTCGTCATCTCACCTCATCTACATGCTTTTTATCTAGTCTAAGTTGTTGCTGTATTTGTTGAAGTTGTTGAAGGGGCAGATAGTCAAGGTCTTTGCTTCTCTGGAGACAATGGATGTAGCCAGAAATTGAAGAAGCATTTCGAAGTTGGTCTAATTCCTGTTGCAAGGTTTTTACACGATTCAAAGCCTGTTGAAAAAGAAAAGGAAAAAAAAAAAAAAAATTATGGAAACATTTCAGATGATCAAGAATATAAAAAGAATGTTCATTAAGTTTCCCAAGTTGTTATTTTTCTATTTTTTTTTTTTAAATCAGCATCACCCCATGCAAGGCACTAAAGCCACTAAGACAGAAGAGGTTACTGGGTGGGGAAGAACATTAATGAGAGGATAGGACAGTAGATAAAAATGGTCATTGCATTTAAATTTTTGAAGATTAAAGTTGGCTGGAAAGCATGGAACCGGAATCTAGACAATTCAACTAAATTGATATTAAGAAAAAAAAAAAAAAAAAAAAAAAAAAAAAAAAAAAAACTTCATAAATTTGCAGTATATATTCAGCAAATAAAGATTCACTTTGTTTTTACTTGATAAATTTCAACCAACTATTTTATTCAAAATTCAAAGTGAAAAGGATATTAACCTGTCTTATTATGAAGATTATTATTGCAAAAATTATCAGGATATTAGTTAAAAAGTAGCAAAAAAGCGTAACATGAAATTCATTTGTACTTTCAAAAAGCTTTACACAGGTGTATGCAAAAAGAAAAAGTCAAAAGCAGAAACTAAATGTAAATAATAAAAACCATAAAAAGAAGAGAGACACGGACCGCGAGGGCAGTGAGGGAGACACGGACCGCGAGGGAGACACGGACCGCGAGGGCAGAGAGGGAGGGAGGGAGACACGGACCGCGAGGGCAGTGAGGGAGGGAGGGAGACACGGACCGCGAGGGCAGAGAGGGAGGGAGACACGGACCGACGGGACAGGGAGGGAGACACGGACCGACGGGGCAGGGAGGGAGGGAGACACGGGACAGGGAGGGAGGGAGACACGGGACAGGGAGGGAGGGAGGGAGACACGGGACAGGGAGGGAGGGAGGGAGACACGGGACAGGGAGGGAGGGAGACACAGACCGACAAGACAGTGAGGGAGAGCACAACAGAAAAACAAATGTTGGAACAATTTGCAGGCAAAACAAACCTCATCCCTTTGTTTTATTGTTTGAAGTTTTTCATCTTCAGCAAGTTTAACTTTTCTGACTGATTCTTCACCTTCTTTCTTCCAGGCTTCACAAGCCTTGACAAAAAACAAACACAAAAGACAAATAAAAACAAATGATTGATCCTAAAAATCTGGTCAGGGAACTAACCAAGTCTCAATAAAAAAATAAATAAATACTATTTGCTTATCATATGATGATATGACGTTATCCACCAGTGAGTGTTTCATGCTTAGATCTTCAGGCCATGTGCATTGTGTTTTGTCTACTGTTCATATATGCTGCTCACTGGTACATTCTATTGTATTATTCTAATGATTATTGAGTGGGTAGTAATGCTTAGGTTTCAAATTATTCTAGAGGCTGTTAAGTGGAAATAATTGTGGATCTGAAAGCAGTTTTGTAGATTTTATAGTGTTGTTAACTTTTTTTTTTATGCATTATTGATTACTTTATTTGTTCTTGATTGTTATTATTATGTTTGTGTTTATGTGTGCATTCATAGTTTGTTAATTTGTTTATTATTTACTTAATTTGTTTACTTATTCACTGAATTGTTTTCATGTTGGCGTTTCAGAGGAGTTCCGATTGTTTATTTAGTAGTTTGGTCTGGGAAACTATTTTCTCCTCCAGCATTTACAGTTTTGGTACTTATTGTTATAGGCTGAGGACTTTTTCTTATTTTGCATGATATTTTTGGTTTGATTTGCTTTCTGTTTTTAATTTCTCATATACATTTATAACACATTGTGCTATTCGTGTATTTACTATTTTTAAAGGATGTTTTGTGTGCATAGTTTCTTTGTTTCTAGGGTTCTTCAGTTACTTGTATGTATATTTTTTTTGTTATCTACTGATTTTACAGTAACTTGGTATATTACAATTTTTTTGCAAGCAATTGCCATTTAAGGGACATTTGCTCTTTGCTCTGCAGTTACATGTGTGTTTGATTTGTGTGGGTGGTTTTCCTATAGTGCATTTTTATTATTTGTGTTGTTCTGGGTGCAACTGTAGCTGATTTCTACCATGCTTTTGTTGAGCATCTTGTGGAGAGTGCTTAGTTGAGCTAAAACACAACACACATGGCCTGAAGATTGCGTTCAAGCCTGAAACAGTCTGTTGCTTTGAGTGTTGACTTCAATGTCAACTTCTTTATTTATATATGCTCTATCCCTAATATTGAGCATTTTAGAACATAAATATAGCATGCCTAAAAACTAAATTTTTATAATTATATAAAATTCCAAGTATCCTTTGTTCATATGCATGTGTAACAAATTTAGTGCGAATTCCTAAAGGACAAAACTTGTCACAAGAAAACTTTTTCCACAATATTATTTATAAATAAAAATAAAACACACTTGTTCACACAGTTAAAAAATAACTGCTATAATTTTAATTTTGTAAATAAATTGGTTATATTTCTAGGATTTTATCAAAATAATTCCCTAATGAAGCATATAAGAAAGAAATCTTCTATTTATAAAATCATCAAAAGTAAAAATAGCCTTCAAAAATTAATAGCCTTCAAAAATTAAGGAATAAAGTGCAATCCATTAGTAACCTTATCTCCCCTACTTACCAAGATATTTCATTGTTAAGATAATAGGAGACATGTCCACTTCTTGGCATCATATAATGCCTTCTGTTACCATAACAAAGGAATATCTCATTATTAAGGAGAAGAGATCAGGTTACAAAAATAACACATACAAAAGTTACATTGTATTACACAGACACAAGATAGAGCTGAAATGTTTTTGGGTTGAAAAACTATCAAAAATTTAAATAAATATCCAGATTTTTTTGCTTTTTTGGGAAGGGAAACTTTTCAGCACCCCCATCATATAGCCCATGCATGCCCTAAAGATTTCAAAACTTTAAACAAGCAGATCAACATTTAGAATATTGCCTTTTATGAAACAGCTTGATAATTATATATATATATATATATATATATATATATCCATCAGAGTTGGGATCAAATATGGATCGGAGTCTGAAAATAAGATAAAGAACAAACAGAAAACATTTGTGTAAATAAATAAAGCTTCATCAGAGAATGAGATCTCAGTCTCTGATGATGTTTTAATAAAAGTGAAAGATGTTAGATTGACATTTCCCATTTGTTCTTTGTCATTAAATATATAAAACTATTAAACCATTTTGAAGAAGTGTGCTGAACAAGGTGTCCAAATGTTGAATTACTTGAGTTTGAGATCAATCAAATGGAATCTTAATTTTTTGGTTGTTTTGTTTAGTGGAATATCAACTTCTATTGGTTATTTAATGCTGAAATCTAAATATTTTGTACACAAATTTTTTTGAGATAATAATGGTTTTAACAATACAAGTCTTACTAATTTAACCCATAGTAGGGGGAGAGGAAGAAGAGGGGAAATTCATATCTTTGCAAAGGGTACTTGGACATAAATGAATATGATGAACTGAACAAGAGGAAAGGAAGGAGGTTTTAGCACACCACTCTCATATATATATATTGCTTATATCTGCACTGTTCAAACCTAAATTTATAAATATCTATTCCAGTCAAAGTATTGAAATTATAAGAATGAATTGTCTAAAAGAAAGTAATGACATACACTTTTGGCTTGACTATAAGCTTCTTCCCAGTGAGAGAGATTGCTTTTTAATGTATTCAGCTCCTCCCTCAGTCGCTGATTCTCTTGTGGCTGGCTGTTTGTATAAGATGTAGAATAGAGAGGTGAGTGAGGACCCCCACTCTGCGGTGACATCGAGTTCAACTCTGTGTAAGCAGGAACTGCAAACATACCAGGATTTGGTTGACTGAGAAATGCAGCAGCAGTCTACAATAAAGAAAGGCAAAAATAAACTTGCTTCCTTTTTTTCTTTTTAAATTATCAAAAGAGTTTCTGAAATTTAAATTAAGGATAGCCAAAGACTAAAGAATTTTTCCCTCCAATAAAAAAAAAAAAAAAAAAGTTAAAACCACCAGGTACAAAATACATGACCAAAAGTAGAATTTGGTAAAACTAAAAGATATCAATGCAGATAATATGGGAAAGAAGGGACATTTCAGAAGTTGACGCTACTATACAAAGAAATTGAAAATTTAATTCCTTTCATTTCTAGATTGGATCATAAATTGACCATTATGAATGTAATACAAAGTAAATGCTAAATTCACTAAGCTACCATCCGTTACTGATAAAAGAAAATCAACAAAAAAATTAGATGGTGAAAGGAAGAGGTTATTTTTATTTATTTACTTGACCCAATGTAGCAAAAATGCTGCACCAAAATGAGGCAAGGTATTTGAGAGGTTAGAAGAATGGTAAACTTCAAGGTGGCACTGGAAGAGGATACAAGCCTCAGAACTAAACCAAAGTATTTGTAAAACAAAGACAACAAGACATTAAAGCAAATTCATTTAAAGGAAGGCTGGAAAATATGCTGGCCAAAGTATTGGACATTAAACTCTCAACACCAAAATCCAAGAGAAAGAAAGTGCCCCCCTTTTTTTCTTTTTTTGCTACAAATGGCAAAAAGAATAAAATTTGAAAATTCTTGATCCAGATGAGAAGCACCCCACCCCAAACCTCAATATTTGGGAAGCAAGAGAACTTTTTAACTCCCCCAACTTGAAACCAAAAATCTGAATTGTTACAGGAAGTTCAATTATCCAAATGGGGAAGATTAACATTTAACAAATGTTTTATTTTTTTCGGGGAGTATGTGTGTGGAGAAAATGGAATCCAGAAATGAATGTGTGCCATTAACACTTGTACCAGTTTGATATATTTGAAATGGAAAAAAAAAAAAAAAACCCAAGCAAAATTTTCATGATTCTGCCAATGCACCTCTAAATTCTCTAATATCAAAAATTTATGCCCTGAAAATTGCCAATGAAAAAAAAAAAAAAAAAAAAATCAAAATTAACCAAAGGAAACCAACTCTTTACAAACAATGTACCTCATTCTCGAGACAATAACCAATTAAATAAACTGAATTTTTTTTAATCAAATGCATGAAAATAAAATCCACAAAGTAGTCTTAAGAAAATGAAAGACATGTATATTCAATAGATTTAACATTTTCAAAAACATCCAAGATATAAAGATTTATTGTATAAAACAATTCATGAAATTTGGATGAGACCATAGAAAGAGAGAGAGAGTAAAAAAAAAAGGAAAAAAAGAAAAAAGGAAAAAAAGAAAAAAGGAAAAAAAGAAAAAAGGAAAAAAAGAAAAAAGGAAAAAAAGAAAAAAGGAAAAAAAGAAAAAAGGAAAAAAAGAAAAAAGGAAAAAAAGAAAAAAGGAAAAAAAGAAAAAAGGAAAAAAAGAAAAAAGGAAAAAAAGAAAAAAGGAAAAAAAGAAAAAAGGAAAAAAAGAAAAAAGGAAAAAAAGAAAAAAGGAAAAAAAGAAAAAAGGAAAAAAAGAAAAAAGGAAAAAAAGAAAAAAGGAAAAAAAGAAAAAAGGAAAAAAAGAAAAAAAGGAAAAAAAGAAAAAAGGAAAAAAAGAAAAAAGGAAAAAAGAAAAAGGAAAAAAGAAAAAGGAAAAAAGAAAAAGGAAAAAAGAAAAAAAAGAAAAAAAAAGAAAAAGAAAAAAGAAAAGAAAAAGAAAAAAGAAAAGAAAAAGAGTAAAAAAAAAGTAAAAAAAAAAGAAAGAGTAAAAAAAAAAAGAAAAAGTAAAAAAATAGAAAAGAAAAAGAGTAAAAGAAAAGAAAAAGAGTAAAAGAAAAGAAAAAGAGTAAAAGAAAAGAAAAGAAAAAGAGTAAAAGAAAAGAAAAAGAGTAAAAGAAAAGAAAAAGAGTAAAAAAAAAAGAAAAAGAGTAAAATAAAAAAAAGAAAAAGAGTAAAATAAAAAAAGAAAAAGAGTAAAATAAAAAAAGAAAAAAGAGTAAAATAAAAAAAAGAAAAAGAGTAAAATAAAAAAAGAAAAAGAGTAAAATAAAAAAAGAAAAAGAGTAAAATAAAAAAAAGAAAAAGAGTAAAATAAAAAAAAGAAAAAGAGTAAAATAAAAAAAGAAAAGAAAAAGAGTAAAATAAAAAAGAAAAAGAGTAAAATAAAAAAAGAAAAGAAAAAGAGTAAAATAAAAAAAGAAAAGAAAAAGAGTAAAATAAAAAAAGAAAAGAAAAAGAGTAAAATAAAAAAAGAAAAGAAAAAGAGTAAAATAAAAAAAGAAAAGAAAAAGAGTAAAATAAAAAAAGAAAAGAAAAAGAGTAAAATAAAAAAAGAAAAGAAAAAGAGTAAAATAAAAAAAGAAAAGAAAAAGAGTAAAATAAAAAAAGAAAAGAAAAAGAGTAAAATAAAAAAAGAAAAGAAAAAGAGTAAAATAAAAAAAGAAAAGAAAAAGAGTAAAATAAAAAAAGAAAAGAAAAAGAGTAAAATAAAAAAAGAAAAGAAAAAGAGTAAAATAAAAAAAGAAAAGAAAAAGAGTAAAAAAAAGAAAAGAAAAAGGAGTAAAAAAAAAAAGAAAAGAAAAAGAGTAAAAAAAAAAAGAAAAGAAAAAGAGTAAAAAAAAAAGAAAAGAAAAAGAGTAAAAAAAAGAAAAGAAAAAGAGTAAAAAAAAAAAAGAAAAAGAGTAAAAAAAAAAAAAAAAAGAAAAGAAAAAGTAAAAGAAAAAAAAAAAAAGAAAAGAAAAAGAGTAAAAATAGAGACACTCAGCAAAACATAATAGAGAAAGGACAAGAACCTGGTCAAGAGGTTCAGTAACAGATGTCTTGGGTTGCTGGGTCATAGGAAGCTGTGAGATGAGACTAGCAGGGGTGGTACTGAAGCTCCCAAAAGGGGATGTAGGCGACTGAGACAGACTCCCTATGCTGCCACGCTGGATACCTCGTGGAGGAATACTCACAGGTACAGATGTTGCACCAAAGCAACCTAAAAATAAACAAAAACATTTGTATACATGCTTTCCTATCCATCCAAATAATAATAATGTTTACTTTCATTAAATTAATCTTCAAAAATTAATCATCTTTAGATTCCATTTCAAATACATGACAAATGTTGAAGGTAAAATCTTTCAATGAGACATTTTATGAAATCAGGCTTGGGCACAATGCCAAAGAAAATCCTGGTTTTGATTAATCCTAATCCCTAACCACTGTCATGGCAGCAATGAATAATCTGCAACTATATCAGGAAGGAAATATGGCTGGATTGAGAAAGTTAATATAAAACCAGACTCAATCCCAACCTTCTTTCATTGTTCCTTGTGCCACATTCAGCTGGACATTCATTGCAATAACTATGCAACTACTTCAGCCACCCAGCAAATCATCTTGTCCATTAATGCTATTTTTTTTTTTTTTTTTTTTAAAGGTGTGATAGAAATAATTTCAAAAATAAAATTAAATAAATAAATTTACTTTCAATTGGGACCCCCCGCCCCGAAGAGTGTTTGATGATAGCTATCAACATAATCCCAAATGAATCAAGACAAAATATTTCAGTGTTACTTGATTTAGAAATTCTATTTCAAACTGAGCAGACACAAGAAGGGCAAGTGCCATCAATTGGTTCTCCGAGTGATCAGGAGGGAATGTGCTGTTTTGGTACCAGCCTCTCAAAAAGATTTTAAAAAGTGTTACCTAACTTATAAATTATATTTTAAACTGACGACTAGAAATTTCTTCAATATGATAATCATTTATATATTCAAGAAGAAGTTTTGCTACTCTTATCTACTCTGCCCAGCATATTTACTTACTGGTAAAATCTACAGTGACCGTTGTTTTAATGATCAACATATCATGCTACATTAATAAACACAAGTCAAACTAAATTATTCAATTATGGTTAAAATCAAAGTGGATCAGGATTATATAAAGAAAACATTTGCAAATGAATAGTTGGTCTGAAGTGTTTGTGCTGGGCAAGATTTGTCCAGAATGAAACTACTGAACAGTGAATAATGGCCAGGGAGCAAAGATCATTTCAGAAAGAAGCCCAACCAAGTAAACATAAAAAAACAGAAAACAGATAAAGAATAAAAATTTTTTTTTTTTACCTGGAGCAGAAAGTCCAGTACTAAGTGAACTGCTAACTGAATTGGAATCATTATCACGATCAAGTTCTTTGTCTATACTAGAAATATCAAAATCTTCAAGACTCAAGTCGTCTAGGGCGCTGCCTACAACGAAAAAAAAAAAAAAAAAAAAAGTTGATTACAATTTGAGAGAGAGAAAGAGAGAGTAAAGAAAGAGAGAAAGAGAGAGTAAAGAAAGAGAGAAAGAGAGAGTAAAGAAAGAGAGAGTAAAGAAAGAGAGAGTAAAGAAAGAGAGAGTAAAGAAAGAGAGAGTAAAGAAAGAGAGAGTAGAGAAAGAGAGAGTAGAGAAAGTAGAGAAAGAGAGAGTAAAGAAAGAGAGAGTAAAGAAAGAGAGAAAGAGAGAGTAAAGAAAGAGAGAAAGAGAGAAAGAGAGAGTAAAGAAAGAGTGAGTAAAGAAAGAGAGAGTAAAGAAAGAGAGAGTAAAGAAAGAGTGAGTAAAGAAAGAGAGAGTAAAGAAAGAGAGAAAGAGAGAGTAAAGAAAGAGAGAAAGAGAGAGTAAAGAAAGAGAGAAAGAGAGTAAAGAGAGAGAGACAGAGAGTAAAGAAAAAGGAAAAAGCAAAAAGGAAAAAGGAAAAAGCAAAAAGGAAAAAGCAAAAAGCAAAAAGGAAAAAGCAAAAAGGAAAAAGCAAAAAGGAAAAAGCAAAAAGCAAAAAGGAAAAAGCAAAAAGGAAAAAGCAAAAAGGAAAAAGCAAAGAGAAAAAGCAAAGAGAAAAAGCAAAGAGAAAAAGCAAAGAGAAAAAGCAAAGAGAAAAAGCAAAGAGAAGAGAAAAAGCAAAGAGAAGAGAAAAAGCAAAGAGAAGAGAAAAAGCAAAGAGAAGAGAAAAAGCAAAGAGAAGAGAAAAAGCAAAAAGAAGAGAAAAAGCAAAGAGAAGAGAAAAAGCAAAGAGAAGAGAAAAAAGAAAAGAGAAAGAAAGACAAGAATTGTCAAAGAAATCAATTGAATATGAAGAAACAAAACATGCAGTGGTTTGCTCAAACGAAAATGGCTTAGGTAATGAGTGACTTTTTTTGTCATGTCATGGCTTCACCTGCTCAAATGATTAGCACTTACTTAATATTTGATTAAACAAACCCAACTCGTCACCATATTGAAAAACCAATGCCAACAGTAAAAGAGAAATGGTTAGGTATTGTATGTCTATTTTTTGTTTATCAAATGTGGCAGGATTCATACGGTTGCTATCTCAAAAACCAACATGATTCCAGCTTGCCAGTGAAGCATTTTAAAAGAGCTGAAATTGATACAAGTCAACCAGTAATATGACACTGCATTCTGAAGTAAGGGTCAGCAAGATCATTGTCAAAATATATAAACTTAATTACTATATCAGTAATCTGTTTTTAGAATCATATATTGCTATTAAATTTCTTTAATAATAGAAAGATATTAGCACATTATACTTTTAATAAAATGGGTGGTTTCTTTGGTTTGTGATTGGGGGGGGGGCAGGGTGCCTACAGTTTTATTTTTAAAGATTCTTTTGAAAGCATTCAGAGGAATATCCTAAATGCTTGCATAGACAATCTTTAAGGAAGAAGTAACTGAGAGAAAAAAAAAAATAAAAAAATTCCCCTCACTAAAGAAATTTAATTTTGAGATTTAAGGACTTACCTACAACAGATTCCACAGTTTCACCAGGGGGATAGAACGATGGTGCATGGGGGGACATATTTGACATGGGGGGATTGTTAAGGGGAGACACAGAACTACTGAGGCTCTCATTCAAATTATGCAATAAAACTAAATTCTGTTTCCGAGTTGCTTTTTCATTTACATCAATGGTCACATCGTTTTCAATTGCCTCCAGTTGTTGGCGTAATTTGGTCTGCAGAAAAAAAGAAAGAAAAAAATTAATAAAATGTTTACAGAGAAGAAGTAAAAGAAAAAATATTCAACAATTAAATCTGTACAGAATAGAACTAAATGGAAAAAGAAAAGAAAAAAAAAGAAAAGAAAAAAAAAACATCAATGTATTAGTTACTAAAAGAATAAAGATTTTAAATAGAATTACAGATGTACAAAGCAATTTCTAGTTTTAAAACAAAGGAATTCTTGTCCTTAAATGATCAGCAAATGGATTTAATATTTAATTATTTGAAACTAAATGAAAAAGAGAAAAGAGAAAAAAAGAGAAAAGAAAAGAAAAGAGAAAAGAAAAGAAAAGAGAAAAAAAGAAGAAAAAAAAAAAGTATAGATTTATCTCTAGTAACAAGTCCCAGTCATTAATGTCTGATTGCCTAACAAAGGGAACAAATACAATTAACATTTACTTTAGATATGGGATCTCAAAAATGTATACATACTTTGTTAATAGCAGCTCTGGTTATTATCTGAAAATCAATTTAACACTTTAAGAATAAAGAAGAAATGTTGGAAGAAACATTTACTAACAAACCAATTTTAATTCTCTCAAGTGAAAGAATAAAAAGTTGAAAATTTAGCAGCTTATAACTTTGTACACACTTTGCTTTTAACAGTTTGAATTCTTTAAACATTATTTTAACAAACATCAAAGTTTATTTTTTTTCTAAATTTTATGATATTCATTCTTTATTATGAAAATGTTTAACTTTTAAGTAACAACCAGAGATGCGATTAACAACATTTGGAAAACATTCTTTTCTTGTTACTGAGAGAAGTAAATGTTAACTGTCTAATGAATAAATACCTAGCACTACAATAAAACAAGAGTTATCTGCTCTTTATTGTTTTTAATTTTTGTATTAAATGAACAACCTAAGAATAATTTCAGTCTTGGAAGCCTAGCAATGCCTTGTCATAACTATGGAGCCCAGTCTACCTCATTGTGCTAGGTGACCGTTGATCCCTATAGGAAGGTTCATTTGCCATTTGATAGGTCCTGTTTTTATTTATTTATTTTCAATCCTGCTTGGTGACTAGCTATTTTTCTTATCAGAAAGGCGTGGAGGGGAAAAATATTTCATTTACTGATGGCCTGACCATGAAATCAATGGCCAGGGTAGAGGGTCCTCCAATGGGATCAATGGTCATATGCCCCCCACCCCCAATGAGCAAGGTGAACCTTCAAGGTAAAAGACATCAGCTAGATGACCCGCCAAATCTACTTGTCTAAAGACATGCTAGGCACAAAGGAATCCTTCTCAAGCTTTCAACCCAGACATGTGGAGGTAACTAGACACAAACCTTACAACTCTACCCAGTCATGGTACTGGCAATGATCAGTAATTTATCCAACATGGATGATTTTCCATTTGTATAAATACTAAAGAAAATGAACTTTATTGGTTACACGCAAGATGAATTTGACTGGGATGTAACTTTCCTCAAAATAGTCTGTAAGAATATTTCTAAAAAAAATTCTAAATTTGCATAACCATTTCTTACCCCCCCCCCCCCCAAAAAAAAATTTTCATTGCAGGTTGAGAATGATAACAGGACAAAATCCCAGCCTCCTCTATAAAAAGAAACAAATTTAACATTGAATTAAAAATTCCTTGAATTTTCAAATTTCAATGTCAAATTGAGACATTAATAATATTATCATACAATATATACACTTATTATATGGATAAGATTGATTGCTTTGTCGTGTACTTCACAAGTACATGGGTCCATCCTATTTGCTAAAAAATTCATTGTAAATTGATCCAACCTCTAAAAAAAAGAGGTTTTCTAACAATGCTACAGTCATATATTTGATATATTTCGTAATTGAAGAATCTTAACATCAAACAATGCCTGACTTTATTTGAAGTTGTAAAAGCGGGTTTTTGTAAGGTTTGTGCCAAAACTTAAACCAGAGAGATAATAAATTTCTATAGCAAACACAATGGACTCAAATTCATGAAGTACATAACATAAATTGATCTTTCTTGTGTGTGTGTGTGTGTGTGTGTGTGTATGTATATATATATATATATAAGTGTATATATTGAATTTTATTACTAATGTTTTGATCTGACATTCAAATATGAATTAAAAGTTCTTTGAATTTCCAATTTATTTATGAGATTGGGATTTTGTTCACTTCTGGGATAAGAGGCTGAAGTTTTGTCTGCTGGGTTTTTGTCATGGTTTCAGTTGAGAATATAAATGAGTAATTATCCTAAATAAACTAAATTATATAGAAATAGTTTCAATGATTTGCGTAACATATAGGAAATCAGATTTTTACAAGGTTTAAAAGTATGTAATTCTTGTCTGATGATGAAAGGAGGCAGAAACAATGCCAGGTATTCCTGCTAGTGACCCCACCCCCCTCCTAAATAAATGGAAAGAAGAGATATTAATGGACAAAGTGCAACAAAGTCACAAACCCATTGGAACCTTGGATCACTTTATATACAAATTACTGGCAGAGTTTTCCAACAATTTTTCAAGATTTTCTCCCCCCTCAAATGTTATTAAAAAAAGAAAACAATCTCTTGCCTCACCCCTTATCACTGGGTCAGATAAGATGCCCCTTTCCTGAGACACTTTCTGAACCAATGATAACAGGTCTTTGTTTTTAATCACATACAATATATAGAAATATTTTTTTTAATGAAGAAAATGAAAGTGATCATATAACAGCCTACCTGTCCATCTTCTCGTGTTGGGCCTGGTACCCTCTGATAATGTCCCAAACTACCACAATCAGAATTTATACTACTTGATGTGCTGCTTGTACGGCCTTTGCCAATCGGTTCCGGAAGAGGACTGGCAGAGTGGTTAGTGTTACCAATATTATTCAGCTGAAAGTACCAAAATAATATAATTTTTACTGTGTCTGTGGGAAAACAGAGAGGGAATGATGAAAAATATGCAAAAACACTTCCCCAGGGATTTGTTGCAGTTGGAGATCAACACCAGAATTTCAGGACCAAATGCTGCAGTCTTAGATCATTTTTTTAAAATTATTTTTTATTAAATTAAGGATTGTTTATTCTTCCAATTACAAAACAATTTGTTGTCTAAATTGATGAACAGCATAAAGAAATTTCTTATAAGACCCGCCTCATGATTCCACAGTTGAGCAGATGAAAGATCTCCCTAGAAAATCACAATTTCTTTTTCACTATGCCTCGACAATTATTTGTTTAAAAATTTATGAAGACAAATACCTGAAAAATTTACATTCACTTTCATGATTATATATATAAAAGAAATCTTGATTGTATTTGGTAGATTTGTCAGCATAATTTTTTCCCCCCCTTTTCTTCTCAATTGGTTGACATACTTGACTGCTATATGGGCTATGATAAGCATAATTCCATAGGTCCTAAAACTACGATAAGCATAATTCCATAGGTCATAAAACTCTGCATCTTAAGGTTCAACCAAAATGATGTAATTGGTATTAATAGCTTTGAGGCAACCTTCATGTTTTATTAAAATAGATTTCTTTTTTGCATCTTGTTTGTGATTTGAAAAGGAATTCCTGTGCTAATGTACATATAATGTATTTTTAAATATAAAAATGATTTTGTCACCACAGAAGAAGAAGAAAAGAAACAAAAAAGACTTACCGAATAAGAAATACTGTTACAACGTTCTTTGCCTATTGGGTCAGGGAGCTTAGGAGAATGGCTACCACTTACTGAATTGTTGTCCTCCTGGAAAGAAAAAACAAAAATAAGTCACATTTAAGCAACAATTGAAAAAAAAATAAAAAATAAAATAAAATAAAATTACAATTCAAAACTCAAGAAAAGTTTCCTATGTAAAAAATTCTATGAAATAACTGCTACTACTATTGCTGCTGCAGCTGTCCAGCTTCATGGCTACCTGAGCTTGTATCAAGAAAGTTACATAATGAGTTTGATTGCACTGAGAAGTAATTTAAAAGAAACAGTCAATGACGACTGTATGGGATACACAGACATTTTAAGAGAAAAGCCAGTCAAAAATCTTCAACTCGTTTACCTGAAGCAAAATGAGTTTGATGTTTTGCATGCTAGCAATCATTTGAAATGTACAAAGCGCATATGTACAAGTGGAATCCTTATAATACTCTCGCCTGATGAATATTCACAAGTTCAGTGGGTATGTAAGGATTAGCTTGAAGTGGCAAGCTGTCTGTAACTGTTAGGAAAAGATTGTGATTACACTTGTCAGAGGCCACATGATTTCTGGTGCTTTTCCCCCCAGTCCAAATTAGTTTTTTTTTCTTTCCTTTGTGGTGATCTAGTTTTATCATGTGTTTGATTTACAGAACTGACACATTTTAAAAAAAAAAAAAGAAGCCCATTGCAGATGTTTGTGGGAATCACATTTAAGACTGGAGAAAAGAAAAGGTTTTTTTAAGGGTGGGAGGTTCCTTTAACTGAGATTCAAATCATGGCTGAATTTCTGAGAAAAGTCAGTGTTGTTATTCTACCAAACTATTCAGGCTAATATATTTACTGATTATCTGCAAGGATCTAAAACCAACAAGGAGAGAAAAGAAATTGTAGCAGATGAATCATGCACCCAAGAAATGTCAAAGAGTATATTGATTAAAAAACAGCAAGGATCAGGATATGTCTAAATTAAAAGCCACTGAGACTCATACAGTTTATCAGTGAATCAGTAAAATTGTGTGACTGAACCAGATGAGATCATACATTATGCAATATTTGGCAGTCAAACATGAGTAAAAAAGAGAGAGGGCAATGGTGCGCGGTGATTAGATTATAGGTAGTAGAGACACTTCCCACCTGCAACAGTTAGCCTGCTTTTGGCCGAGCGCCCTCAAGTTTTCTCCATATGTGTCTTTGTAACCTTCTTGGAACTTCAAAGCAAATCCTTTATTCAATACACCGAGTTAGATTCTGTAGCAAGGGAGTCATTCGATATGGAGTGTAAGGGACGCAACTATTTCCGTAGGAAAATGTCTGACACAACGCAAAGCAATGTATACCAAACACGGGTGTAAACGCTTCTGCCAATTTCTTCAAGCGACCTGCTTTTATGGAGCCCAGACACACTTAATTAGCATGCGTGTAACGCGACCTTCCAAGACTGCACAAGACCGTGAATATTAAAAAGTCACGGACGCCATCTTGGACCCTTTCTTTCTTTTCTCAACTCACAGGCCAGACAGACGCGAGGGCTTTTTGGGAGGTAAGCCATTTCTATTTTCGCCACAGATTCTTCTCATTCAACTCTCCCGGTTTAGGAAATATTTCATACCGGTTAGTACTAACTAGTCTTATATTAAACCAGAGTACATTACTTTTCAATGGTACCATGCCTAAAGATTGAACTCACAACAAGTTTTAACCAATGATTCAATCCACTAAAGCATGTACCTCTTGGAGATATATATAAACCTAATGTCTGTATTCAATTGGTGGAATTTTTGAGTATTCTTTATTAATCAGAGGCTCCCATATGGTATTCATCTCTATGCTAGGTTTACTGAGGATGTTATGAGTGTTTATCATGTGCACTGTGTAATTATTCTACCAAATTATTTGTGGTCCCATGTGAGTATTGTGATATGAAATATCCCCTAAGGATGAAAGCAGAATGAGATTCATCTACTCTAGTGAACTTGAAATTTTAAATTGATTTTTTTTTTTGTTTTTTTTTTGGAGATAATGGTTTAGTGAGGCAAATCTTACTAATTAACCCATAGCTGGTGGGGAGAAGAGACAGATTCATAGCTTTCATAAGAGTATTTACATGTTAAGTGAACATAATGAACCCAACTAGAATTGAAACTTGGTTCTTGGATTAACAATTCCGAGCCATTATCCATTACACCACCTGCACATTTAAGGTTACAGCACTTGGTAATCCCAAGTGGTGACCCATCTAGGTATTGACCAGGCTTGATGTTGCTTAACATTGGTGATTGTATGGAAATCAGTGTTTCAATGTTTAAGCCTTTGAAATTTTAAAGTTACTAAATACAAAAAGATGGCTGGAGAGTAAAATAAACCAAAATGTTGTGTGCATAATAAACAAGATAAGAGCCTGCAGGTTCAAACAATAAAGCATGTCATAATAATAATTCTTCATCTTAAAAATTCTAATAATTTCTCTTAATAATGAATTAAGTTGGAGACTGATTTCTCACTTCCATTGTATAGGGGTACAAAAAGTCTTTACTACTGGTTTCATATTGCATACATATTTTATAAAAAGATCAAAACTCATCTGGATCAGAAAGATCAAATCAAGGCTGAAATGGAGGAAGAAGAAAGTGTGTGGGTGAGTATGTGCACAGGTGCACAGTCTTACCTTTTGATTCTGTAGCAGCATCCCTTCACCATCAGACATTCCTATATTGTTACTTGACTGTGGTAAGGCATTAGTTACAAATGCTGCTAAAGAATTCTCTGTGGAGACATTCATCTCTCTCTGCACAGTCATCTCCTCTGGAGAAAAAAACCCAAAAACAACAAAGTCAATAAATAGCAAAGTAGCAACAACTGAGGGCCAAAAATTAAATTTGGAATGCTAACAGAATTACAGAACAAAAAAACCAGAGGGACTTGTTGATTTACTTCAAGAAATATTAATGAATTTCGGGATTTCACCCCCTCCCATACTATAGTTCAGTAGTCTTGTTCTGTCACAAAGAGATAGGGTAATCTGATGATGGATTTATTTAGATTTGACCAACTTGGACCAGAAATTGATTTAGGCCAAAAGAGATTATTTCTTGATTTGAGAAAACACATTTTTTTTTTTTTTTTAAACTTTTAAGATGAGATTGAACAACTGAATGTGAATATGGCATTTCAGCAGCATTAAAAGAAGAAAAGAGTGGAAAATATTTCTGCTTATCTAAAAGCAACTGGTCTTGTTATAGACGGGCAAACAATGAAATCATGTAGCTTAAAGTTTTCAAATGGTCTTGTATGAACATTTGATACAATACATTTTTATTATTAGAAATGAAAATGGGAGGGAAATATGAACTGATTTTTGAAGAAACATCTTTCACCCCTAGGGAAATTATAGCCAAGAATCAAACAAGAAACTCATTACATGATTATGAAATCAGTACAAATTAATCAGGACAACAGAATTTAAGTTCAATTCCATTCTTTTTTTTTTTTTTACACAATTTATATTTTTAAATTTATAAAGGATTCTTTACCTTTTCCTAATTTGTTAAATTTTTATTTTTTCTAACAGATTCTATCTTCCTCTTTTTGCAGTGTATATGTTTGTAGCAATAACAGGAAGAATAAACCAATAGCACAAATAAAAGAGAAAAACTAATTTCAAAAGGATAAAAGTCTTAATTACAGGTTGTTCTCTCTAATAATTCCATTGTAATTTCAACATTATCTGGATCATTAAAAAAAAAAAAACAAAAAAAAAAAAACACAGCAAATTTAGTTGGCATTGATGATCTGAGGAGAAAACCATTTAATTGCCAAGATTGTCATTCCTTTTAGGAATTCCTGATTTTAGTGGGATCAAAACTTTCATGAAACTCATCAGATAAATACAAATAATGATTTTTGAGAATTGATTTCTACATGACTTCTGTCAAAGTAATTTTTTTTTTTTTGTCACATAAGACTTAACATGTATGCAAAAATGCTTGCAAGTCTATCTTTCCCAAAACTAAAAAAATAACACACGCAAACATAAACGGCATAAGTGAAAGTATGGTAAACAAAACTTTTGTTACCTCTTACAAACCTGGAGACAGAGGCACATCTCACCCCCCGCCACCTGCTCCTACCAAATGATGGTTAAATGAATCAAGAACAAGAAGCATCTGTTTACATAAAAAGCTGCACATTATATAGTGATCAAGACTGTCCTTTTGTCAAGAGTACTTACGTTCAACATGAGCAAATGCACAGAAAGGGCCTCGAGGGCAGAAACTGGTCTGGACCATGTCATTACATTTTGTAGATTTATAAATCTGAAAGAACAACAAAAGTGTCACCAATATATATATATATATATATATATATATATATATTATATATATATATATATATATATATTATATTTTTTTTTACAGACTAACATCCTCATCATGGATGTTGCTTAATACTTTTCCTTTTAAACACTTTACATTAAAATGAGGGTCTCACTTTCTATTAAATTCAGTTAATACTAACCTAGCATTTTTATGAAAATGATAAGTTTCCATTCCTATTGAGTCTCACCAAAACAGCATCATTGTGATATGCTACTTGTCTCTTTCAGATTGCTTATTCTTTAATTTAAACTGATTCACAGAGATTAAATGAAGAACAAGCAAAATTTTATGATTTCACAAAGTTAATTGCTCAGTGCCATTTCCAATGAGAAGAGTTGCATGTTACCGTCTCCAACAAAGAGTCGTGTTTGAAAAGAAATCACTGAAAACTGGTGGAAACATAATGAACAGCTAATGCTGAATTGGACATGTCAAGGCAACCATCCAAAATATATGACAATAGATGATCAAGATTTGCACTGGTCAAGATTTTAGTCATTGTTGTCTCTCTCTATTTTGTATTTCATTGTAGAGCTTCAAGATACATCAACAAATGGTCAATTGGTCAGCCAGATGGATTGGAAATAAAAAGTTGATTTGTTACATTTATGAAGAATTCTGTTGTTTTCTCAAAAGATAGTGATACTAGTGTTAATTCAATTATCAAAACATTATCCATTTCATTAGTCAGCATCCTCATCATTCCTGATCACCATTGTTTCAATTATTGGGCTCTCAAAATTTTCATAGGTACACATAAAATATCTCTTAATCTCAACAAATAGAAATTTAAACTGGAGGAAACGAAAAAAAAAAGTCCACCTATGAAAACAATGATCAAAACAACAAAGATGAATGTACTTATCTCAGGTCTTTATGATAAGCCTTAGTTATTACTTATTTATTAAAATGTACAAATAGCTTTTCCAGTGTTTGATGATATCTCAGGTGTGTGCAAAAAGTTCCCAATCTTTGCTTTTTTTTTAAAAATTAATAACTAGAGACTGAATACATAATAGAAAACATTTCTTTGGCAATCTTGCACTTTCTCACATTAAATTATCTCTTGATTTTATTCAAACAATAAGAATTTGATATTTTATGAGTTTAATTTTTAGCTAAAAGCATATTAAACAATTATTATCATCTTTTGTTTTATTAGTTTCAATATTTACCTGAAACTATTGAACAATTATTTTTATTCAATAACCGTTTTAATTTTTTAATATGTATTTCAATGTTTTATATTTGCAAAATTCACATTACAATCAGATTTTATAATTAAAATTTTTATTCCATTTTGGCTGGAAGACCATTGAAAATTGTAGATCAAAATAATTCAATCAATTTAACCAATTTAATTATAAATTTATGGAAATTACATAAACACAGGATAACCTTTCAAATTAAGGTGGTTAGCACCATATTGTTGAAAAAATAATCACATTGTGAACATTGAAATGAGTTTTCAAAAACATGGTTTGAGTTTTGTAGATAGCTTTTATTGTTCATGCAAGTGATGTAGCCGTCAACAATACAAAACGTGAGAAAGTGTAAAATTGACATTTTTTTTTTCTTTTCTTTTAAATAAAATAATGCTGAAAAAGTTTTTCACAGATTTAAGAAAATACTAAATACATTGACATAGAAGCAAAGAGGAACAATGTGAAAGGGCAGGGAGGAGGCTACAGATTCGGAAGTATTTTCCAGGAAAGATAAAAAGCAACAATTATTGAATGAAAAGAAACAGGCCAAGAGAAAGAGAGACAAAAAGAACAATTGGTGAAATAATCAAACATTTTTAAATTCAAACAAAATCACAAACAGATCAAAAGTTTACAAAAATAAGTGAATTTATTTGCTTTTTAACAATGAAGTCCTTTTGCAAATAATTCATTTGTTGCTGTGTCGTCTCAAGAGAGAAACGTTTTGCAAATGTTCTGTTGGGCCTTTCCTTTGGAGAAAGAGTGGAAATAGTGAGTTCAATCCTAACTAAGTGCACTTCTAGTGTGTGTTCTTATTTGACATCTCTATACATTTTGTCTATGTATAGAACCGGCAAAAAAAAAAAAAAAAAAATCTTCAGAATGAACTTATTACAATTTGCACATATGGAGATTTATCTGATGTATAGCCTGTTTAACAAGTTTTGAGATACAAGTGAAGAAAGATCATAATCAGGTATTAATCTAAAAAGAGGTAATATCACAAAACTGTAGTTTCCGTCCATTTGCTAGACCTCCTGCAGAAACAGAGAACTTTGTCAGTCATCAGCAGGTAAGCAACAGATGCAGAATGTTATCATAGTCCTAAATTTTTATTTGCAAAGCCAAGGCACATATTTTTAATGTAATAAAATGTCAGTAACTATTTGCTTGAAAGAAAAATACTCTGTGTTTCTTCTTCATTGGTTACAAACAGTGATTTTCGAGAATTGATTTCTACATGACTTCTGTTAAAGTAATTTTTTTTTTTTTGTCACATAAGACTTAACATGTATGCACAAATGCTTGCAAGTCTATCTTTCAATTAAAATTAGATTAGAAACAAACATGTAGGTTGGGCAGAGACTAAATGGACAATAAAGAGGAACAAAAAATGCATAGTGGTTAGAAGCATGCAAACAAACACAAGAAAGCATCTGGCAAGAAAGAATAAAGAAATACAATAGTAAAAGAGAGGAGAGGGAGAGAGAGATTAAAGAGAAGAGTAAAATTAAACCTTAGCAGTTCAGGGCAAAAATTTCAAAGCATTTATTTTCTCCAATTCCCCTTTACATACTTGTTTATGGAGTCTTATTTAAAAACAGCCATCTTGGCAGGCAGTGTAAAACTGCTGTTAGGCATAAATAAAAATGACTTATGATGAGAATTATTAAAAAGACTGTGTCATACCCCCCTCCCATGAGTAGAGCCCGCTTGCTAATCAGCAGTTTTTGTTTTCACAGTGACATGACCTTGAACATCAAAAGCATAGACAGAGACCCCCTCACCCTCTAGGAAAGAGTCATTACTTGACCCCCCCCCAAAAAAAAAAGCTACCCAAAAAACTATAACCAACATTGTTTAGTGAATATTATAAAATAAGAAAAGAAGGTTTCCAAATAAAATGTATCTTTTGATTTAAGACAAGACACTGTAACTAAGCAATCTGTTTAAAAAAAAAAAAAAGTTTCAGAAATACACGTAATATTGGAAATGATAGAGAAATGCAATCCATTAACTTGACTATAAAATTTAACCTGAAAAATCATTTTACAAAGGAAAATGGAGTGTATTTACAAAAGTAAAAAAGCAAACATTTGAGACAAGCACAGAGACAGACAAGCATTTTTATTTTATTTATTTAATGGTTAATTCCCTTTCCAAATTGAATCTGAACTTATTTCTGATTCCCTTGAGTTTGTAGCTATGTTGAATTGGTTTGCCACAGAAAAGGAAACTGACTAAATTTGTTCCTTCAAAGATTTGCATTTAGTCAGTTCCTAAAACGGATTCTATTAAAAGTTGAGTGTAAGAGATAAATGCAGTCACTAAATTGGCACAAGTAAATGGATATGAAAAAAATCTACTTAATAAATACCCAGTGAGATATTAGAACGTTAAAATTATTGGGGATTTTACCTCAACAACTGTTCCATATATATCTAAGATTATCTATGACAGTACTATATTATTAACATTAAATATCTGTCTATATTTCTGAGATGAGGTATTGTAATTAACGGAGACATCCGGAAGAGACATGGCACATGGAACTAGAACAATCTCCCCCAGTGGATGAAATAAAAAAATTCAGTTTGAAATTCCAATCCCCTGAAGAAAGCTGGAGCGTACAGTGGCTGAAACATCATGAATATGGAAATAAAGATGAGGACAACAGTCTAAATAATGTGAATAGTGCAAATAACATATAATATCAAATATTTTTCTGATGTGTCTTTTCATTTCAGATGTTATAATGGCAAATACAGGTATTGAGAAATTTTAAGCTCAACCTCAAACGTAGTTTGAATAATTTGGAAATGGGAAGAAATTAAGCATTATGTGACCGTACTTCCCAAAGACTGGTGATAACTTGTCCTTTGAAATGGATAAGATTATGATCCCCTTTAAAACCCAAGTTCAAGGACAACTCTTAACCAATGACAGCAGGAGTCATTGAAAAATCATGTCAAGTATCACCTAAGCTTCAAAGAGATTTCAAGAATTTCCTCATTGATCTGAAACAAAAATAGTTTAATACAATCCAATAGAATAAATTAAGATGTTTGCAAATGAGAAGTATAGTGGGCATGGTTTGGAAAGACCAGGAAATATCACAATACAGGATGAGAATCATTTATCCAAAATTCTTTGAACCAGAAGTGCTTTGGTTTCCAGATTTTTTTTTTTTTTTTTTTTGAGTTTTGAAATACAGGCTATTTAATTTGTATATAGCATCTATAAAACGGAGCAACTTGAGAATGGAACCCAAGCATAAACCCGATATCCCTTTACATTTAATAACACAACTCATACATCTACACTGAAGGTAGTTTCATATCAAATTTAATAAATTTTGTGTACATACAGATAATGATGCTAGTCATGTAATGTTTTCATGAATTTTTAAGTGGTGAAATTAAGATTTCATGTAAAAATAATGTTTTGTACTTTCTGTAAATGTACAAGAAAAAAAAAAAAAAAAAAAAAATTTTTTTTACCAAGCACAAAAAACCTGGTAAGTAATCCACAAACGAAGGTGTTGGTGTGTTGATTGCTAACAAAAAACTGGTGGCAATGTAGGTTACGTAGCTGGGGCACCCCCTACCCTGGGCAGATGAGGGTATTTTATAACAGCTGCACATCACCTAGGAACCTTCCCAATGCTTTCTGAAATTTTCCATTTGTGACAAGTCATGTCAGCATCTGAAAAACTTTTGGATTTTGTAGTGTTTCGGACAAAGGATACTCAACCTGTATTATATAAAATACAGAAATTTCCTTTAAAGAAAAAAAGAAAAGGTTTCTTTTACTTGCAAGAGATTCATTTGTTAGAACTTACCAAGTCTATCACACATAAGTAAAATAAACTTATAAAACCATCAATTGCATTTAATTTAGCAAATGAACTGACAACAGCAAGAAAACATCAATTATGACTTATTTTATATTACCATAGAAAGGTGTGGGGGGGGGGAGTTAAATATTGAAGCTTTCTTTATTTTGCTGTAGATATTTTACCAAGTTTGACACACACACACAGTGAGGATCAAACTCACTGTTCAGCAGTATCCAATATACAAAGCAACTAGAGACTGTAGCAATTTTTTTCTCCCCAGTTTTTCACACTATCATAGGATGAGATACTGGATTCACCATATTTTTCCCTTGTACCAGAGCTTGGTGTTCAAGTACTGATAAAATCCCAGGTTTTGAATGCTGATTTTCAAAGATTGTTGCTACACAATCTCTCTTGACCTTTCCCTTCAAAGTTAGTAAACAATTATTAAAGACTTTCATTTTGCAGAAAGGTTTTTTGCATCCATGACTAACACAATCCTAATTCCAATCCCTCACCATTTAAACATGCAATAATTAAATTGAACAAATTCTATTTCACATATTGTTGAGAATCTAAAGTTAAATTTATTTTTCAATATAATTATTGGCAATAATGACAACCCACTGTAAAAATAATTATTTTATTGGGTGTTGAGTCAACAATTTTCACTTCCTTGAAGGGGAAAATGCTACTGAAATTGTAGCAACATTACTTGGGAGTCTATAAGCAATAAATAATACCGGGTGCCACAGACATCCGTCCCACATAATGGTAAGATGAAGACACCATTGCCACTAATGTCTTACCATTATGGGTGAGGGATTTCTGCTGAAGCCTGTATATGAATTCTCTCACATGAGGAGAAAGCTAAAACAGCAATGGTTGACAGTCACAGTTAAAGTTTCAGCCTGGAAGATGCAAGTAGACATTAAGAAAGAATTTGCCTGTCTCAACAGTGGCTTTCATTTTTTCTTGTAACATTCCATCTTTGTTCTTGTGGATGTTTCAACCAGCTTCACCCAAGACTTCCTCAGATTAGAAATACAATGTGGGTGGGGGAAGATCAACTGACAGAGAAATGCTCCTAGCACCAGGAGACACAGGGTAGGGGAGGAAGTATTGTTAAATGTGACAAAAGTTATGAACAAATAAACTTAACAGAAAAGTTAAAGTTCGTCAGGCATGGGGTCTATATCGACAGACCCCATGCCTGATGAACTGGGAACACCACCCAGCAAAACTATAGTTGCACGCCAAAAACATAGGTACATATATATGTACCAATGTATACATATCTGCTCTGTATAACCGCATTGAGCACTATTACATTTACACCTCATGCATAAATTTAATGATTATTTGCTTGCCTGCATATGCACACCAGCCTATATTTGGCAGTTTCATTTACCAACTAATATAATAAATATATATATATATATATATATATATATATATACACACACACACTTCACTCCAAGAAAGGCAATGGAAGCCACTAGAATACAAGGGATTACTGAGAGTGGGGAAAAAAAAAAAAAAAAAAAAAAAAAAAAAAACAGGAGCAAAGGAAACGGGGGACTATCAGTATTACATTTAAATCTTTGAAGATCACAGTTTACAGGAAAGCTGAAAGAGAGTTCCACAAATGAGAAATTCAAGAGAAGAAACTATTAACAGAACTTACAGTTAAAACTAACAATTTCAACAGTTAAATTGTGAGCTCTAGCTTCCAAACTAGTATTGTGCTTAAAATTTGTGATCTTGTGGTGTCAATGAGGAAAGCTTATCAGAACAATTACCATGAAAATATTTATAGAAAAGGTAAGGGAAGCCACATTATGAGTCATGGGAAACCAAATGAAGCCAAGAAGCCAGGTTAGGACCAATAATGTTGCAGATTCTTTAGACTGTCAAGAATCATTTGATGCATGGACAAATGGTAGATTTATAAATGTGCAAGTGTTGAGGAACAAGAGCTATAACTACTGAAGTTAGTTGTACTAGAAAAGGCTAAGACGATTTATCCTCTTAAAAAAAAAAAAAAAAAAAAAAAAAAAGATTAAAAAAAAAAAAAAATGATTAAAAAAAAAGGTGGTAGTGGGAGGGCAATATTTGTTCAATTCTTTTACCACACTTAGGTATGTACTGTGTGCTTCCATTAATGAAAGATTTGCTAAGATTTTTCTAATTAAAATACGTGCCTAGTTCCTTTGGCCGTTGATAGCATTTGAAAGGCCATGAGCCAATAATTCTGATATCAATCACTGCTTTGCTTTATAAATAGACTTCTTGGAATGCTGGTAGCTCAGAAAGCAACATCATCCCTACCCTCAGGAATTATGTATATATTCTTATTGGGACATATGAAAATATTTGTGCTGTTCACATTGGAAAGAACAATTACTCTCTCATTCACAAATTTACAATTCTGATAAAGAAAAAAAAAAAAAAAAAATTTATCAACTCAAACTCCAGATAAATACTTTGGGTAATTTTCTTTAATCCAAGATTATTATCTTGCATTAATTCCATGTGTTTCCTTTTGGTCAACAAGTGAGGGTTTCTGGTTTGAATTTCTTACTAAAAACCTTTATGACTTGGTGAGAAGGGGAAATAAATGCCACTCAAAATGATATTCAATTATAAAAAAGTGACTACAATTTAGACTTAATCATGATACCCCAAGCTTTACTCTTCAGTTTGCTCCTTCATGAACACAATATTCATCTGCCAGAATGGCAAGAAATATTTGAAGTTTGAGTCTTGTTTGAAATAAGTTTATATATATATATATATATATATATATATATATATATATATATTATATATATACACCCCCCCCCAACACCCAGGATGTAGACAAAGGAATTCTAACTACGACATGGGCTTCACATTGGTTCTTGATAAGGATGGAGAAAGTCCTTTAACAAATAACACAATATAAACTTCAGACAGTTTATCCACAATTTCAGGAGGAATTTAGGCAGACCCTGTCAGTTCTTTCTAATAAAACTTGTGTGTATATGCATATATATGTCTGAGGATTACAAAAGCATGAAACCCAAGGTTACAAACTCACATCCATGCAACTAAGTATGTTAGCTCTATCACTGATATTGAGCGCTTTCCAATAAGTACTGCACACACACACATGTGTGTGTGTGTGTGTGTGTGTGTGTGTGTGTGTGTGTGTGTGTGTGTATACTATATATATATATATATATAAAAATATCACACACACACACAATTATAACTGATTGCATTCATCAGTATCATATAGATAGCTTTACAACAATATTTCCTTTTTTAATTGAAAGTTTTATTCAAATGATAATGTCAGATAAAAGTACCTTCCCACTTACATGCATAACCATTACTACAGAATCAGAATATCTATGTTAAAAAAAAAAAAAAAAAAAAGTGTGTGTGTGTGTGGGGGGGGAGCACCTTGTTATAGTAGGAAAGGTTAGAATAAAAGCTAAACTAAAAAGTTAACTAAAAACTCCAAAAAATTAAAAAAATTAACCACCCTAAAAATGAAAATTAACAGTTACTGAACTTGGATTCAAGGCATAATTCAAATGGCTTAAGAAAAAAAAGAAAAAGAAGGAAGATGACAATTTGTACCTCGCCTGCCTGTTTTTGATGTTGCTTTTGTGGTAATGTGAGAGAGAGAGAGAGTAGACTTGCCAGAGAGTGTTTGATGATACTCTCAAGAGATTCCTTCTGAGAAGTTCATTTGGAAAAAAGGAAGAGAAAAGAATTTTATCAGATAAGACCTCACAGTTTAACTATCATGGCCTGTTTACCTTGCATAAGTCTAAACACATTTGAAGCAGCAAAATGAAAGTCTTATACAACCACAGGCAGGATTTACATGAAAATTTATTATCCTAAAGCAAGAATTTTTTTTTTTTTTTTAATGAGATAAAGCAAGTTATTTTTGCCATTCCACAAAAGTTTATTCAAACACTTAAAAGCAGGTGTGCATTTCAAAACAAACATCATTTTAATTACGGGCCAAGCTTAATTATAAATCTGACTTCAATGAGAAGACCAATTCCACAAGTTTCCTGTTTACAGATTTCTTAGTTTTATTCCAACAATGACAATCATCAAAATTTTGGTGATTGCAAAATATTGTACAATAAATGTTCTATTTACTTCCTACATAAAAAAAAAAAAAATCAAAAAAAATCCATCCACTTTTTATATCTAGCTATATATATATATATATATATATATATATATATATCTCCAAGTATGTTATAAAATCACTACAAAAATAGGCATTTTGTTTCAACATTTCTGGGAAGGTACTTTTATTTGACATTATCAAGTGATGGCGTTGAATGATATAATTTTCGAATAAATAATTATATTTGCTTAGGTACCTCCACGAAAATGTAAACAAACAGAGATAGCATGATGAAAAAGACGCCGAACTTGACGAAAACAAGTTTTTATCGTCTAATGTTCATATTATTATTAAAGAGGAAAGATCAAAGTATTTTTGGGGTATTTTTTTTTTAATCGTTCCTAGCATGTCCGAAATTTCTGTTAAAAATCTTGTTTTTTTTTGTCAAAAAAAAAAAAAAAAAAAAAAAAAAAAAATCAATCATTTGGTAAAAAAGATGAAAATCTGACTTTGATATTCTTTTAAAAATCAATTATCAAAACTGATTTTAATAAAATCAGAAATTATGTTTATTTAAAATATTTTGAACCAAGCTTAACTTAGCCTCTGCGCCGAAAAAATGTAATTTGAAAATAAAACAAAGCAGGTCACAACCTTTCGCGTCTTTGACAAGTGATGACAGAGATTCATGATGTTTAGATAACTTACGGGAGGATAATTCTTTCTACGGATGGAAGGAAGTGAAATTATTTAGATTTAAGTGAACAAATTATTTACCTCGTTACTTTTGAGGAAAACTTTCAGCGCTCTAATTTTTTAATTTGTTTCATCTTTACGTTTACGATGCTTTATGGAAAATATAAAGAAATTAAAAAATAAGACTGTTAAGAGTGAGATTAAATTTCATAAGAAAAAGGTATCTAATTAATTTATAAGGTACCTTTCTTATGAAATTTTATCAGAAGTGTACATAAAATACTATAATTTTATGTACATTTATTACATTTTACTGTGTTATTTGTATTTCCATTCATTTTATTATTAATTTTGATATTTCATTTATGGAAAAATGTCATAACTGAGATTAATATAAAATTATATAAATTAAATTTAGTAGTAGTTAAATTTCATAAGATGATACTGATACTTATAGGTACCCTTCTCAGTTGAAATTGAAAAATCAAATTAACTTCTCCATATGTGTTTCGCAAAAGTAAAGGCCTTAACAGCGGAGAACAATGCTGAACTCAAATAATGCAACTAAATTGTATTCTGGTTGGTCTTCCGTACTTTATAATTACTGCCCGATTATAAGCACAAAAATTTCATTTTGAATTACCATGGCTCTTCTGATTGGTCCAAATGATACAATTTTCAAAGCGCTAGACAATGACAATCTCATATGGACACTTTGAAAGGTTGATGTTGCTTTTAACTAATGTTATAATATTTTTAAAAACTTAATGTAAAAATCTATTATAATTAAAGAAATAACAAATAATTGTATTAAAAATTCAATTTTCATCGAAAAAAATTTTTGCTTTCAGAAAATATTGTCCATATTCATAAAAACAACTAAAAACAAATAAAAGCATTTGAAATTAAATAATATATTTGTTTTATTGAGTTTTGTATGTTACAATTCAGAGCTGATTTTCAGGTACGTTGGCTCTAATTAAAATACAAAAAACATGATTTGCATTCTTCAAAGACTTGTGCTTTTAACTATTGTAATCACTAAGGTTGGTGCGCTCGAATTTCTAGAGTTTTTCATAAAATTAGTTATGGGGGGGTGTTAAATATATAAAAAAAATATTTCTGCCATTACTTTAATAAAAAAAAAAAAAAAACATTTATAATAATTTCGATATTCTGTGAATAGTTTCTGAAAGTTTCATTAACATCTGACAATTATTTTTATTTTTGCAAGATTTTCCAAATTAATGTGTGTAATACCAAAAAAACGTGCTAAAAATTATCTATGTTATTTACTAGCCCATGTTGGTACAAAGAGAAAGAAGGTTTAAAAAAAAAAAAAAAAAAAAAAAAAAAATCAAAATTTAGAATGTTCTAAAAAGAAGCAAAAATTTTAAAAATAATTAAAAAAATCTTTGGTCTTTTCTCTTCATAAAAACACAAGCATTTAGACGATAACATTTTGTTTTCATAAAGTTTGGCGTCTTTTTCATCAGACTATGCTTTTTTTTTTTTTTAAGCGATTTCGTGGAGGTAGCTATATTTGCTCTACTCTGTATTGAGGACTCTTAAGAATAGTATTTTTTGATTTTTGGAATTTATTCCGTATACACCAATCTTATACTTGGGTGTATATTTATATATAATTAATATTTGCTTTGTTTTTAGATTGAGCTCTCTGGATTACATCCTCTTTGGAATTATCCATGTGAATTACCAAACCCTTCATTACCTTACAATATATATATATATATATAATATATATATATATATATATATATATATATATATATATATATTAATAAAAAGAAAGAACAGTAAGATATATAATCCAGTGTTCTTATAGATATTTTTATTTGTACAAAATAGTGCTCAATGTAAATTTACAGAGCATTAATATTATAAATTAATAGACTTAAAATATGGTTTTTCGCTACACAGTTCCAACCATGTTTCAAAAATGGAGGCTAAAAGCCCCGAATTTAATTTATATTTGTCTGATGATTGCTAAAGCATGAAACCCAGGGTCACAAGCTCACATCTATCCAACCATATATATATATATATATATATATATATATATATATATATATATATATATATATACATACATACAGAAATAGTTTTAAAGTGTGCTATATTTATAGGATAAAGTGCTCAATATCAGTGATAGGGCGTATATAAATCTAAAAGTGAACACTGAGGTCAACACTCAGAGGTGACAGGTTGTTTCAGGCTAGACACAACCGAGTGTTGGATTTTTTTCTTGACTATTTATATATAAGTGGTGCATTGTGGGTAATCCATTCTGGCAGTGGGTTGTTTATTTGGGTTAAATTATTTTGTTTTTTTATTTTCATTTCACACACACACACACACACACACACACACACACACATATATATATATATATATATATATTCTTTTCGGTTTTTGATGTTTTATTAATATAGTAAACAAATGGGGGGGGGGTCGCTTATTTAATAGCTTGTTTTGGTCTGGGAAGGTAAAGCTATTTATTTGTTCAATTTTTGGATTGATTGCTGGTCTATTCTGCTATTATGGAAGGGGACAGTTTTAAATTTGTTTATTATTTATTTATTTGGATTGATTATTTTTACTTGTTTTTACTTATTTATGTTTATTTTTATTAGTTCTTATGGTTATTTTAGCGGGAACAATTTATTTATTTATTTGGATTCATTTTTACTAAAGAACCCCCCCCCCATTTTTTTTTTTTTAACTACGTTAAAACATCGAAAACTGAAAAGAATAAATACATATATAAAATAAAAAATGAAAATAAAAAACAAGTAAATTAAATTAACCCAAATAAATAAATAAACAACCCACTCCTGCCAAAATGAATTACCTACAATGCACCACTGACCCATATATATAAATAGTTGAGAAAAAATATAACTCTTGTGGCCTGACTATTGCATCTAGCATGAAACAGCCTGTCACCTCTGAGTGTTGACTTCAATATTCACTTAGTGCTAACTCTTCTAACAAAGAGCTTTTTAATAAACACTGAATTTTATCATTTTGCCCTCAGAAATATAGGAATCGTATTCAGTATAACCAAAATAAGAAAAAAAAAAAAGAAAAAAAAAAAAAAAAAAAAAAAAATCTAGGAAGATCATCTGGTTAACTTGTTAAAAAGATTTCCCCAAGACCAATCCACTCAGTAAAATCTTTAATTGTAAAACTCTTAAATTAAGCTATTGCTGTGATGATAACCTAGAAAAAATAATTAAAAAGCATAACAGAATCTTCAACAAGTATAAGAATTCAAAAAACCTTGACTAATTGCAATGTTACTGTGTTAACACTAAGTATAATAACACTAATAATAGCATGTGTAATTGTAGAGATCCTAATAATTGTCCACTACAGAATAGTTGTTTAGCTAGTTCTGTTTTATTTCAGTACTATGTCTACACTGGAAATCCTCAATATTAAAACATTCTACGTTGGACTTACTATGAACACATTCAAAGACCATTGGTGTTGACATGTACAATCCTTCAAGACTGTTGTTCAAGTATTTTTAGAGTTTAAAAGAGAAAAACAAAACACCTACTGTTAAATGGAAATTACTTATGAGAGCTAGAGCTTGTAATTCTCTATATGCCCCTTGTTATCTACGTCTTAATGTAAAATTGGAAATCATTAGGTTTAAAGATAAAATCAATCTCTTAAAACAAAGGAATGAACATATTAATTGTAAGCACAGCTCAGAATTTACCTTACAAAATGGTTAGTAATATTTTGAACGACAAGCCAAGGGTATTGTAGGTTTATATTGTTGTTACTTTTATTATTTTTGTTGGTACATGTGTGTATGTATGTATGTATGCGTTTTCACTTGTGTATATATGCTGGTTTTATCTTCTGTATTATATTTTAATGGGACATAGGAATTTTACTATTGGTTTTTTATATACTTATGTGTATTTGTTGGGTCTGTTTATTTGTATGTATGCTTATTACAGTCTTTTTTCCTTGATTTATTCATAGCTGAATATATGTTTTTCATTTATACTATTTTTAACTTTTTTCAATTAAATCCTTTTTCTATTTATATATCTTTGGCCATGTATGCAAAATTTTTGATAGTAGATTTGTCCTTGCTTATTAATACTTTTAAGCTTAAATCTTAGTGAGTGTTTGTGATCACTTGTATATGCTTTCAACTATATGTATATGTGTCTGTTATTTTGTTTGGCATGATTTTGCGTGGTTATATATTTAAATATATTTATGTGTCAGTGTAGGTTATATATTTAAATATATTTATGTGTCAGTGTAATTTGTATGACTTCCTCCCTTCCCTCCATCATATGTATCCAAATCCTTTCAATTGTATGTAAGGTTTTTAACAATATTTGAACACCTTAATATTAGCGTTGAATTTAACTGACAAGTGAGCTTTTCGATGAAAATAATAAATAAAAATATATACTCTGCTCCATTCCTTCTTTAAATAATTACATATTTTAAACTTAATGCAGTGTAAATTTAAAATTTAAATGTTATTGTGAAATTATAGATTAGTTATAATGGTTTCTAATTTTGTCTAACATGTACATGAAGGCATTAATTATATTTAGGTTTGTTGACAAGTTTTTGAATCATCATATATTTGACTTTTTATTGGTGATGAGTCGGGTTGGTTTTGAACTATTTAAAACTGATTATTCTGAAATCAACACCATCACTTAACAAGACATCAGAAGTGTTGAAACAAAATGGCTATTTTTGCTGTGATGTTATAACATGCTTATGTTATGATTTTTGAATTATATATAAATATATGATCTCAAAAATAGATGGAAAATACTTAGGAAATAAAAGTGATTTTCACTGTTACAGTGCATTTCATGCATTATTTGATTATAATACACAGGAAAATATCTGAATATGAATGGGTTGTGCTAAAAATTAACAGGTATGATGCTTGTAAGTTATTTAATTAGACATGCCTAAAATATTACACACACACACACACATATATATATATATATATATATATATGCAAGAGAGACTTATAGCACCAAAACATTCAATCCATGACACTACCACAGCACACAGATCCTACCACCAAAGGAAGGAAGATTATTCAATAAACCAGCAAAAAGACTGCATTTATATTGGCCAACATATCCATGACAACAGCCTTCAACATGTCCTTGGTATCATAGGGCATGAGGGGGGTCCTTTTGATGATGCCCAGGTACAGTAGGCCGAGTTCAAATCAGGTAAACAATGAAACTACATGGTGAAGAGATGCAATCATGAAAATTCTTGTCTGGCCACTCCACATGAGTCAAGTGGGAGCAGAATCCCCCACCCGGCAAAGTAACCTTTTAAACCTATGGGTTTTTACAAATCTAGCACATAGATTGTTGCAATGACCCTTTGGCTCTATGAAAAGAAGTGGGATCACACAAGACCTTTTTTGTTTTTCTTTAAATAGATATTTAATGCTGAACAAGTACAAAATAGGTTTACACAAGAAAGAGGGGGCAAAGAAAGAGAAAGAAATGAGAAAAAGACTCAAATATGAGAAAGGAAGAAAAATGTAGAGAGAGAGAGAGAGAGAGGAAAGGATAAAAAGGAAATGAAAGAAGTGATGGTGGAATATACAAACATGATCCACCAACCAACTTGACTACTAGATCACAGTCATCAACTTAAACCCACCTTGATTGAGGTTAGCAGTAGCTTTAAATACCAATGGAGTCAAGTGGCTCCCTGTTGGTGGTCAACATCAGGATGCAAAGAGAAAGACCCAAAGGAAGCAGTAAAACATTTTTATTATAACAAATATTTCTTGCAAAGAGGAAAGTAGCACAAATATATAAACAAAAGAAAAAAAGAAAAAACAAAAGAAAAAAAGAAAAAAAAAAAGAAAAAAAAAAAAAGAAAAAAAAAAGCCAAACATGTCATTATTGAATACATACAAGACAAAAAAAGCAGTCTACACAAAAAGAAAGACTATCTACACATTGCATTCAAGGGTGGGGGAAATTTTAATCCGAAATGGTGCATCAAAGGCAGGTGACATTAAGAAGGTCATCAAAGTGAGGGGGAGGGGAGAGAAAACAAAGACAAAGGATGCAGATGAGTTATGTACGTACCTCTGGGTGAAATTGTTGCTCGGTTCTTGTGTGACAGTAGGCACAATTGTCCCCGCTCTCACACTGAGCAGGGTCCCCCCAGTCATCACCATGTTTTACGTTAGGACATGGCGTTGACCTACAAAGTAAACAGGTGCCAACTAAGAACTCCTCAAAAATGAAAAAATAAATAAATAATAATAAAAAATCAGTTAAGCCAAAGAAATATGAGCATCAACTCAATGTGCAAATATGCCAACATCATCATCCCCTACCCAGAGAGACCAGGGATGCACTCGATTCAGATTTCCCTTTTCTTAAGATAAAGAAATTTGAATATTAAAAAAATAAAAACTTTATCTTTAATTCAAAAAGAAGAAAAGAGAGAGGATGAAGAAGAAAAGAGAGAGGAAGAAGAAGAAAAGAGAGAGGAAGAAGAAGAAAAGAGAGGAAGAAGAAGAAAAGAGAGAGGAAGAAGAAGAAAAGAGAGAGGAAGAAGAAGAAAAGAGAGAGGAAGAAGAAAAGAGAGAGGAAGAAGAAAAGAGAGAGAAAGAAGAAAAGAGAGGAAGAAGAAAAGAGAGAGGAAGAAGAAAAGAGAGAGGAAGAAGAAAAGAAAGAGAAAGAAGAAAAGAGAGAGAAAGAAGAAAAGAGAGAAAAAAAAAAATACAAATTTGAAATTCTTCATAATTTGGCAAAAGCTGCTTAAAATAAGTTTTTTTTTTTTTTAATTTTTACATTTATTTAATCCAAAATTTCAAGAAAGCAACCATTTCAATTCAAAACAAATATTTTTTTCTCAGATTTAAAAAAAATTGGTTTGTTTCAATAATATTGGCTGAATGGTCAAAGAATTTGCAACTGCAATAGAATTATGGCAGTATCAGCCTTCTGAGGCAATACACCACAGCCTTTTCATGGGCATGCTTTAAGATACTTTCATCAGCCCTGCTTGTAGCTGAAAAACAATATCCAAGAAAATATGTGGAATCTTTGAGCTGGAAAAATGGTTTGCTCTTTCAACTGAAAGAAAAAAAAAAAAAAAAAAAAAAAAAAGGGAAAAAAAAGGAAAAAAAAAAGGGAAAAAAAAGGAAAAAAAAAGGAAAAAAAAAGGGAAAAAAAAGGGAAAAAAAAGGGAAAAAAAAGGAAAAAAAAAGGAAAAAAAAGGGAAAAAAAAAACAAAAACATTGTTATCTCTCTTTCACACTGTGTATGTGTCTGCATATTTTAAATGTATGTACTTACTAAATATTTGATTACAAAATAAATGTAGTAATACTTTATCATGTTGAACATTATTCCAAGTATTTTTGAAAAAATAGAAAAAGAAGGAAAAAAAAAAAGGGGGGGAAGGGTTTTGCAATGTTGATAAATAAATCCCAATCCCACTTTTTACTGCCAAATAAATCACTATGATATGTTTGTTTGTTGCAGTCAAACCTGTTAATAAATTAACAAGATTTAAATATCAAAATAAAGAAAGTTTTTTTTAGGGATGATGGAGAACAGTGATGCTGCTCTTCCAAGAGCTGACCTCGTCACTATTGCCGTCATAAGATTACATCAGCAGAGTTACCTACAATGTATGTCAAGCAGGGAAGAAATCATTCTTGACTTCAGCAACATAAAAGATATCCAAGTTGTCTTGTTAACCCAATAACTGTCAGTATTTGGGAATTTCTGCCACAGTTAATTCACTAAACGAATTTAATAAAAAATATCAGAAAAGTAAACAGTGTGTGGAGGGGGGGGGGACTAAGTGAGATCCTTATATTAATGTGCTACAATGCTTTCTGTGTATTAAAAGGAGTGCTGTAATTATTCAAGCCCTTTTTTTTATTTCAAGAAATAGATTGTGTACTACATTCTATGCAAATATAGCATACCAATCAATACTATAGTTTATGCCTTTGGTGATCAGATTCCTATTGAACATAAAAGTATTGGGCGTTATAAAGTTTGGATATTGTCTTTATTCTAGGGAGAGCGAGGCGGGGAGAGGGTGTGAGAGAGAGAGAGAGAAAATAAAGACATTTTATACAGCCATTAATATAGTAACAAACCACCAACAGGTAAAATGAGTTATGGGTAAATCCTAATAATTTAAATTGGGAGAGTTTGACTCCATGACACAGTAAATATTTGTTGAAACAGTTCAATATGAATTGTAAATTGTAAAGCATTAGAAGGTCAGAAGCTCAAATCCCATCACTAGGATTAATATATAGAAATAAATTCAACTGTTCCAAGAGATTGGAAGAGATACTGGGAAAGAAAAAAATTATTTGCAGTCTTATGCTATGGTGAAAGTGTGGATAATTTTTGACTTACCCTCATATATTAAAGGGATCTGCGAAGTTCTAGGCTTAATCTATTTCCCAAAATCTGACAATTTTTTTTTGTTTTTGAGAAGAGTGTTCTGTGCGAGTACTTTTCAGCACCTCTTCACATATAAAAATGGTGTGCATTCTAACAAGGTATTAAATTTTTGATGTCAATGAACACTCGTTGCCACTTTTGTAATGTCAATAAATACTTGTCACTTTTGTAATGCTTGTTGTAGTAGAGACTTTGCAATCGCAGATACAACTATAGTGACGCTGTTGAACAATACTGGTGTCAAATGCCTTTGAATAACACTGAATAATGATCACTTAGATGCCAATTTCCATATATACATTTCTTTTACAATTTACAAACAAACTACTTATTCAAAATGGGATCGCCTGTGTTTGCTCTCTGATGATCTGTGTTCAAACTCCAGTGTCAGCAGCGACACTTTATTCCTCTACAACAAAAAAGTACTTTCATGATGTGGGTGATCATGGATCTCCTCCACAATTTTCTCACCCTTATTGCTAAAATTAACTCTTGCCATTTTTCAACTCCTCTTTTATCCTCGTATTCTTTGCTTGATTTGTTATCCATGCTTGTCTCCCAAAATTCTCTTGAAGAGAATCCAGACATTTTTTTGGAGAGGTATCACCAAGGGGAACCCAGGCATAGAATACTACCCACCCCACATTCATCAAAAGTATCAGATAGCCAAATTTGGTTAAGTCAACAAACAAAGATATTTTTATACTTTTCAAGTTCTCAATATCCTCCCTTTCAAAATTCTTCAACAGGAATTTAGTTGGTAGTAAAAGAATAGTATCTTTTGGATACCCCACCACCACACACAGAAAAATGGGTTTAGCTGAAATAATAATAATAATAAAAAATAAAAAAATAAAAAATAAAAAAAAAGTTTTTAGTGATATGAATTTGTGTGTGTGTGTGTGTATATATATATAATTAAATTGTAAAAAATAATAGATAATGAAAAGTGAGAAAGATAAAGTTGCTGATGCTTGCAAAGAATTTTTCAGAATATAAAACTGCATTAAAAAAAAAATTCATTTAAATGAACATGTTAAAATGCCAAGAGAAAGTGTCACAAAATGTATTAAGACATCCTTTATTATTATGGAAATTAGCTTTGTTTCTTAGATGAAAGAAAAAAAAAACACATGAAAGAATTGTTTGTAACAGAAAGAAAATCTAAGGATTCTTTCCTGTTCAATAGTCCCCAACCAAAAGGAATCGACATTAACAATAAACAAATTCAAATTCTGACTATCTAATGTATTTTTAAAACTGGTTTAATAGAGAAGGTTTAAAAATGTCAACTGGAATTAGAGTTGCTCAATCTATTCTACGATTTTTTTAGGGATATGACTTTGTAAAATAATTGATTTCCTGTATTATAATTCAAACTTTTGTTAAAAAAATAATGAATGGTTTAATTCAGTTTATACACCACCCCCAACAAAAAATTTCTAAAAATGGTATATAAGTATAGTAGCACTATGACTTTCTAGAGCCTTCTAGAAATTTATGACATGGGGCTGTATAATCACGTGTGATTGTTGGGCTATCATTTAGATAAGGTGAATGGCAAAAGTGTGTTGTGCTTGTGATCAAACTTTTTTTTGTTTCAGACTATATAAGCATCTGACTGAGTTGCTGAAAGATCTCCAAGGATTCATTTTTTAACCATAATGTCTTTTATATATATATATATATATATATATATATATAAATACTTCTACTGAAAGAAACCAGATCTGGATAAAGAATCTCCTAAGACTTCAAGAAGCATGTTCAACAAACAAAAGAACCGTTTCACTAGACAAACAATCAATGGGAAACAAAGGCAGGATACAACTCAAAGTCAAAATTGTTGGCCGCTGTTCCTTGGAGCATCAATCAAAGGAAGGAAAGATTGTATAAAAGGAAATCGCTAAAGTAGTAACAAGTTTAGGGCAAAAAAAAAAAAAATTAAATTTTCCAAATTTATCAACTAAAGTCATATAGTCTCCCTGCTTGGAAATTACTTTAGGTTTTCAAATTTACATGTAAAGGGTGTTCCAATAACTTGAACTGATTTTAAATGTGAATTAAGTTTAAGCATCTAATGATTTTTTTTTTTTTTTTCTTTCAGATTTGGTGGACATTTGGGTGATATTTTTAATGCATAATTGCCATGACTTAAATAACATTATCCAATAGGGTAATAAATAAATTTTCATCAATAACACATTTATTTACTGCTGACTTTGATTTGTCTTAATGAAACAACCTTTACTTATGATGAATACTAAAAAAATCTTTTGTGGATGATCAATGAGATATTGCTTTTTTGTAAGTGAAAAAAAAAGAGGCAGGGCAAAGAAGTCCTTGAAATGTACAAAAGGCTACTGATGCAGTTAAAAACACTGTAGGTAAAAAAAATAAAAAAATAAAAAAAAAAAAAAAAAAATGAAAATCAGTGTTGGGGCTGTGTGGCAGTAACACCCAGTAATCTGGGTGCCATTCTGGTGAGGTCTTATCTATTTTATAGCCCAACTTCTGTAACTTTTATGGTTTTAAGGACCATGAGGAAAGGACTTCAATAGGTGAAGAGCTCACAGGTTTAGAGGACAATTTAACAAAAAATCTTTTCACAAAATCTTTAAGGAGCATTCTTCTTTTTTACCCTATTTCTTTTGTGATACAAGAATTGTACATTTTTACTTGCAGGTTTTTGCATGGTTCTGCACCCTATTCTAATACAAGGATGGAAGAGTCAAGGTTGATGAAGCAAGTTCAACAAACATTTAACACAGCCAAGAAAATTTTAGCCACTAAAGGAGAAGATGACTTACAGAGCCTTTTTAGATTCTTCCCATAATGCTTTTTTTTTGTAGCTGACGAACACACTGCCATTGAAATTACACAATAGAAACTTAAAGACCCATATCAAGTGATCTTTATATACGAGAGACAAAGCCAATGGGTTGCCAGATACTGTGATTCCAGTTTCTACATTGGCCAAGTCATTGACATTACATCTCCAACCAGTATAACAATCAAATTTCTAGCTCCAATTAAGGGTAGAAACGATTATTACCAATGGCCTTAGGTGTAATGTCAGTTTCAAGTAATGGTAAATTCTGGAATGTTCCAGAAATATTAGTTATAGAAGCCTATAAGGAAATTCAGACTGCAAATGGCCATTAGGAGAGGATGTGCAGTAGGGCCATTCAAACTGCTCAGAAGGTCCTTTTCATCAGTTCCAATAAATGGAGTTTTACTCATTTCAATTTTGTTTTTGTTTTTTTATTTAAAAATTGAGTTTTAAGGCTTTACAATAAGTATTTGTTTGAAAAATTGACCACAGATTCCTTTTGTATAACAAATTTCAAAAAAAATGTATAAATTTACAAAACTTTAAAAAAAAAAAAAGAAAAAAAAAAAGTTTAAAGTTTCAGGCTTGTATCTCCAGATACTTTTATTTTTATAGCAATTTTAAGTTATATTTTTTCTTACTCTTCCGCCTGTACTTACATGGTGAAATAAGAATTGTTTTACTGACGTATTCCTGTTAAAAAAAAAAAAGTTTAGCTCAATTTCTAATATACTATGAAACATTAAAAAGTTTCAATGACTTAAATGTAGAATTGAAAATTATATGAATGGTCAAAGATGCCTTTCTGTGTTATTTTTGGATTATTTTTAGGATGGAATGTGACACCCCTCCACCACCACCACCACCAATTAGGCCAGTTGTATCTAATAATTATTAATTCCATTAGGATTATCTTTTTTTTTTTATTACTTAATGACATTGCATTTATGATTTTTCACTTGTTTGGAGCCTGCATCTTCATATATACACTGTTAAAATGGTCTTCTGGCCCTATTGCACTCAAGACAGAAAATCTGACAAACTTTGAATGATTACAACTTTGTTATTAATTGAGCAAGCAAGATAAATTTGGTACCATTTTTTTTATGCTTTGTGAAGGTCTATATGCCTACATGAAAAGTTTGTTTATACATACACACATATATATATATATATATATAAAAAAAGTTTGGGATACTTAACATAAGTAAAACTGAGTCAAGTGCTGAATACCTATGATGAATATGTGAAATGAAGACAATACGATCTATTGAATGAAATTTTTTGAAATCACAAAAGAAAATGTTGAATGGATATGTAATGAGGACAGACGGTTTTATTATCTTCAGATTGAAAGTAAAAGGCATGTTGGATATCCAACAGGAAAGACTGCGAGTTTCAAAACTATCCAAAAGAAGAAAATTAACCTTGGAGCAAACTTCAACAACAATAACAACTTCCGAATCAGAGGCCCAATCAGAAAGTGAATATGGCGAGTCCAAAAGTTCTGAAGAACAATCCAAAAGAAAAAGGAAGAACTATAGCAAAACCAAAACTGCGACCAAATTAGTAACCAGTAAAGCAGCAGCTATCTCAAGAAGGAATTGATATCGAGACACCTTCTCAATCTGGTATTTACAGATCTACTATTAAAGAAGCTGTTAAACTTAAAGAAATGAAGAAAACACTACACTTAGAGAATTGGTCATTGCGTTTTTATGGTAAACAAATTGACGGCCAAGAAGATAAAGTGTTTGTTTTGAAGAATGAAAGAGAAGTTAGGATTACATCTATCAAATGGAAAACAGGAAACTGTTGCCAAAGAGACAACACTTATCCTGGATGAATGCAATTTATGGAAGAGCAGAAAAAGACGATTGTTGTGGACACTATAAATGTGAACACTGGAAGCAGGAATGGGATTGTCATTCAGTTACAAAGATTATTTGCTCAAAAGAAACTTGGCTGTCAACATCATGTTCTTGACCGAGTGCTTTGGGTAGTAATGGATGACAAAATTGGAGGAAACAACACATCGTCCAATATCAAATATCCGTGAACTTGTAAATAACTACAAACAGCTCAAGAAGAATTTATAGGAATGGTAAAGAAGAGATTACCGAGATGGCAGGATGGTGTGATATGAAATTTCAATTTCATTGAATTTGAGTTTTCTGCTTTTTCCAAGAAACTGAAAGATCTCCGAAAGTGAAGTTTAAAAAATACCTAATGTAATACAAGATGGAATTCTAGAGCAATACTAGCTCTTTTGGCATTTATTCTTCTACTAGAGAAATGTGACTACTCAAAATTTGTAGATTAGTCACTTACAGATGGACAAACCATTGGTTTACTGACAAATCTATAATACAGGTGATTATCAGAAGCTACACACACATCTCTCCATTAATTGTGTGTGTGTGTGTGATAAAATATAGTTCTAAGATATCCCATATTTATGGGTAAAAGTGCTCAATGTTAGGGAAAGAGTTTATGTAAATATAAATGTGGTCACTGAAGTCAACACTGGGAAGCAAAAGTTTTTTGTACTTGAGTACAATCTTCAGGCCGTGTGTTGGTGTCACTATTTATATATGCTGGCCAATAGTGCATTATGGGTAGCAAACTCAAATTATTTTGAACTGTCATAACACTCATTCCTTAAGAAAAAAAAAGAAAAAGAAAAAAAAAAAAAGACACTCCTCAGACACACAATACACACACAATTTCAAAGAGGGTGGAAAGGGGGAGAGAAACATATTTCTCTCAGTAGCAATATTTGACTGACAAATAACCATAAATTATCTGTTAACGACATAAACTTGATTACTTAATGTAAATAAAAAGGGCTATAGTGATATGTGAGATAACTATTCATCAAATCCTTCTCAGGTTCTGTCAATATGAACAGATTGAATCTGAGAAGCACGATCTCTGCCAAGCTGTGACTTCATGGAAGATTTATTTAGAAAATAAAGAAAATACATTCATCAAATGCTAGGTGGCTAGTTCATTTTAAGTTAAAGACAATCAACTATTCTTCAACTTCAGAAAATTTCTGTAGGAGTAAATACAAAATTTTACGATATTTTCTTTAGGTGCATTTATCACTTTCATCCTTGATGAGGCGTTCGTCTTGTCTGGTTTTTGTATAGTGTTCTTCTTGACTGAGAAAAATACTGGTGTTATATAGCTCTTCCAGTCCCAGAGCCACGCTGACTATTGGCTAATACCTGCCCAATATAGTTCATATGCAAATAGGCAGTGCCACCTAAGTACAAGGTCTTCTCAGCAGCCCATTGTAAAAGGGGATACAACTCCAGGTGCTTACAGCACCACAAACACCAAAAGATTCTTTTATTGGGCTGACCTGATTCTCTGTTATACTCCCAACCTGATCTCCTTAGCATAGCACCAACATGCAGAAGGTGGGCATTTCCTTCTGGTGTTACTTTGCAGGGGAGGTACTTCATCCTTATTATTGTCACTACATGGGGGCGGTACTTCATCCTCAGTGTTGTTGCACTGTGGCAGGAGGTGTTCCACTGTGAAAGGAAGTGCATAAAAATCTGAAAATCTATTCCCAACTCCCCATTGTTCATGGAAGACTCATCAGTGTTGCTTGCAGCAAAGCATTGGTCCTATGCAGGTCGGAGGTCTTTAACATGACGTGGCACACCATCAATCAAGACAGGTTGTGGACTGATGATCTCAGTGACCTCCCCAATTGTAAATTTGGAGGTACATTGGTTCTTGGGGGATTTTGCCCACACCATGTCTACAACTTTATATGTTTCATGCACTATGGTGTTAGTACAGGTACAGCATTAATGCTCTAGAGTCTAATCTAATAAGTATGAATTGCATTAGCTGTTGCAGTTGGGCTCAACATGTCATCCTTCGGTGTCGCATTATACCAGTAAATGGCTTCTTGTATGGGGTACTGCGTCCATGCCACAATCAGTTTTATGGTCCTATGGCACCTTTCTATTATCCCGTTCCGGAGAGCATATGTGTACATCGAAAGTGCAGCTGAAGACTCCATGAAAGCCTTGAATAACTTGCTGGTGAACGCAGTATCTTTGTCAGGAAGGATTTTGTATGGTGGACCTCTCTAACAAAATAACAACTCCAACTGCAGAATAATACATTCAGAATCTTGTTGTGCTAGGGGTTGTCAAGCAGAGAATCGTGTTGGTCCATAGTCAATCATGGTCAAATAATAATTGCTGCCATAATGTGTAATATCAGCTGTTTCATTGTCTCAACCTTTGGTTACTGCAGTTGCCCTAACCCAACCACATACCGGAAGGTGATCTACAAGTTTTCTGCAGAGAGAGAGAGAGAGAACATATTACAACATGTTATAACAGTTGGAATATCTGGGAACTTACCCCCTCGTTTCTATCAAAGCACTTTGCGCTTCTCCAGACTTGCAAACCAATCACTTTTGCACCATTGTTGAGTCTCATGGGTTCCTTGCATATCAGTCCAAAGTCAGATGTATGCTTTGTGATGTGTGCCACAGAAACTGCACTTTTGTCAAAGATGTCATCCATATATGCCAAGGTGGCCTCTTGGATTATTTCATCCTGTGACAGTACCGTCTTGATAATTACCTTCATTATAAGAGGTGCCACATTGAGACTGAAGCCTAATTGTGTAAAGCAGTATTTCCGGCCTTTCAGTAAGGCAGTCTGGAAAAGCCTCGATGACCAGTGTATGTGGACCTGTAAATATGCTCTCCAAAGGTCCAACAGTAATACATTGTATCATGTTGTTGCCATTCCCTTAGCTTGACTGCAAAGAGCTCTGCACTTGCTGTAAATGCATCTACATACTTGTTTAACTCTGTAATCCTTTACAGGGCGTACTTTCCCCTTGTTCTCTTGGATAATGGCCATCAGTAGAACTAGAGCCGTGCGAGTTCTGAGCTCCTCTTCAGAATATGGTATGAGCCAGCCATTATCCAATCATGTTTTTAACTCCTGGTTATATTCCTTACATGCTTTCTCGGACACAGGATACTCTGCTCTCGTTTCATAGGCTTGTTGGTGCCTGATTTTTGGTCCACTTCCATGACGCTGTCAGCACTTTCTTTTTCTGATCAAACTCAACACTATAGTCTGGTTCCTCTGGTGTTATATAGCTCTTCCAGTCCCAGACCCACACTGACTATTGGCTAATACCTGCCCAGTATTGTTTATATGCAAATAATCTGTGCCACCTACTCTAAGTAGGTCTTCTCTCAATAGCCCATAGTGGAAGGGGATGCAACTCCTGCTGCTTACAGGACCACATACAACCAACTCTGAGTCTTCTATAAGGCTGACTATTCTCTGTTATAGATGATGATTGTCAAAGTATCTCAATAAGCAATATATTTTCAAACAATTTAAATTTAAGACCATTTTTCTTTATTTTTAAAACAGTGGCTTGAATTTTTTTCATTTTTAAAAAATCATTTCACCCCAAGCAAGGCAATAAAGCCACTAAGACATAAGTAGTTACTGATTGTAAGAGAATATGAGGAAAAAATATTAAGGAGAGAGAACAATAAAAGAACAGTAATTAAAACAAAAGATAACGATTGATGATACATTTTATTTTTGGAGATCAAAGAGGACTGGGAAGCAAGAAGATGGAACAGGGTTCCACAAGTGAAAGTGTGAGAAAAGAAACTTAGCACAACTACCCTGAAAGCACTGATAGAAAAGGCACAGGAAGGCTATGTTATGGCAGTGGCGCAAGTGATTGAAGCCAAGATGCCAGTTCTGGACAAATACAATTGCAGATTCTTCTTTGGATTTTACAAAGAATTGCTAAATATATTGTAGAAGCATCAGACCAGGTGTGGAAGCAATATTTAAAGCAGGGATGGCTGATAAACTTATAAATATGTAAGATATATTGCAGCAAGAAAAATTGTCTATCATGACACTATAAACCAACTTTCCTAGCAGCTGACCAAGAAATTGATTCACTATAATCATTCCACTTCAAGTCAGTAAAAAAACATTAGCTTGAGAAGGTACAAAGTCACTCTCTTGGAGGTTAGCCATGCTGATAGAAAGCAAAAATGGTTGTCTCAGATAATTAAAAAAAGAAGCTTTGTTTGGGAGGCAAAAAAAATTAACAAGTTATTTTTTGCTCCAGATTATAGGTCATTTTTTTTTTTTAAATCAGCTGCCAATTTGAACCATATGAAACTTACTATTAAGATTGTGTCATCAGCATAGAGTTGAAAACTGAGGACATCAGGAAGGTCGTTGATGAAAATTAGTAACAATGTAGGCTCAAAGAAAGCCGGGGTGGGGGGAGACACTTGCATTAATACAAAAAGATCTAGAAGAGCAGCAGTTCAAAACAATTTTCATTTAGTGATTTAATAGAGATTGAATCAATTCAAAAATTTGTCCTGAAATACCATAACTTTTCAACCTGTGAAGAAGACCAACGTGCCAAACCCGGTCAAATGCCTTCAAGATATCCAAAGCAAGAGCCCAAAAAATCTTTCAGTAATAATCATTAATTACCTGAAAGAAGACCCTGCAAGGTGAAAGTCTTAACCAATTCTGATTTGATTAGAGCCAGTGGTTCTTTACCAAAAAGAGGTAGAAGGCTGATAGACCAATAGTTAGAAGGATCAGAGAGATTGCCGAGATCTTAACATTTGGAACTACTGAAGAGGATTTCCAACAAGCAGGAAAGCAAAAGCAAGGCACTTAATATAGAGTTTAGAGAGAAAAGGAGCCAGTTCAGGAGCACATTTCTTAAGGACTATTGTAGAGATACCATGCTTTGAGGGGGTTCAGTTTAGAGATGATAGCAGAAACCATGGATGGAGTTATATGCATATCACTCAATAGAGACATAGTTCTAAGTGGAAAGTCAAAGATACTCCAGATGAGCCTAGAGTAGAATTTAAAGAGAATTTATGAGAAAAACATTCTGCTTTATTGGTAGAAGATGCTAACACATCAAATTGAGTGATGAGAAGAAGGTATAGAAGACATACTCTTATTTAATACACTATTACAGAGACACCAGTAGTCACAAGGATCCATCTTGTAAAAGGCTATACAGTGCTTTATTCTGCCAGCAAACAAAGATTTAGCTACTTTGAGGACATGTCTACAATTGTTTTAAGCAGACACAAAAAGGTGTCTGTTGTGATCAGAACTATCATGCTGATATAGCCAAAAAACGTGATTCCTGTGAGATATGGTGGCTGAACAGAGTGGTTTTACTTGGTATTTCTAAGATGAGACAAAAGCATCGATGCTGGCTTTAACCCAAGAAATCTCTGTGTCACAATTCTCAATAGAAAGGTTAAAAGGTTAAGAATATCAATCCAAGGGGCATCTCAAAGAAAATCATGAAATGAATCCCAATCCTGATGCTGATAACAGAGAGAAGTCTTGTGAATGGGAGATTCATACCTAATAAAGGAGTCTAAAGAAATATGAACAGATACTACAGTGTGATTCAAATTGGCAAGAGGATAGAATTGTGATGCTCTACAAGAACCAAATCAAGTAAAAAAGAATGATCAGATTTATTAGGGAAACAAGTAGGGAAATTCACTAAAAATTGAAAGTCTGAATACTAGTAACATCAATCAAATGATTAAGCCACTTGATGTGTTGAGCATTAAAATCACCAAACACAAAAATATTCGCAAATGAATGTAAAAAGAGAGGATATGCATTTTCTATATTGTCAGAATTTTTGTCAAATATGTTCATGTAGCTTATTACTATAATATTTAGAGTTAGTCAGAGCCTTCATTAAAGTACTTGAGCCTTTATCTTTTAGAGAGCCAATGTGTCAATTTTCTTTTTTTCTTTCTTTATTTGTTTTTTCCTCCCCATCCTCCCTCTCCTATTATAGTCATTCTTGTTTTTTTCAATGCATGGAAGTTTCTTTTTTGGATTTTAAGTTTCTATACTTTTATGTTTTATTTTTTTTTTAAATTATTGCTACATAAAAATATAGAAGCATAAGTTTGTAGTGAAATGATCAGTGGTTTGAGAGATCATCATGTTGACCAGTAGGCAACATTCTCATAACTGAAAAGTAAGAGTTTTAAAAAAACAAAAAACTGGACTGAGTAAGAAGTTTTGCAGGGTCATTTATGGGAGAAGGAAGGGGTTGAATGCTTTTGAGTTAAAGAATCTTTAAGAAGAAAAATGCAGGAAAGTTTTGTACCCCAAAACTAAATGTAGACATTATTCTGATAATCTTTACTTTTTGTTTATCCTATAAATGAAAAAGTGTTTCTGGAAATGGTATTTTTTGGGCTGTAACAAAAATGATAGACAAGCAATTGAATAAATAAATAATTGATGTTTTAACCCTGTGTTAGTCATGTTGGTTTTCTGAAAATGGATAGTCTCCCATGACAACTGAGCTGCAACTACACCACATACCTTCACCGAGTCAGGGGGAGTAGTGGGAGGGAGCCAAAAGAAACAATTTGCCCACTAGGAATTACGAGCACTTTAAAATTTTTAACAAAACATCCCACAGGGTTAAGAGTATAAAACAGGAAATGTTCTTTTGAAACGATTCCTACAGGATTTCATGCTGATATGAATTTGTGGAAAAGTGAAAGGGTACAACAGTTGAAATAAAAAGTGAATTGCTGAATTATGAAGGAAAAGAAAAATGATGGGAAGAGAATTTCTTTTAAAAGGAGGGCTGTGAAAAAGAACAAGCAAAAAAGAAGAAAAAGAAAAATTTGACAACTGAACAAAAAAAACTTGAAACAAAAAGAAACAAAAAGAAACAAAAAAAAAAAAAAAAAAAAAAAAAAACTGCCATTTCTTCTCCCAATTTTTTAAACCAACTGATAAATTTGAAAATGCAATTGTAAATGAGTCAAGATCAAGTAGCAGATAAAACAAATCAAATTCAAAAGAAAGGAGGGCGATAGGATTAAGTGGTTAGAGATTCTATTTTTAATTAATCCATTGGGACAATCTATTAGGGATAGAATCCAATTTCTTTGAAGAAAAATACTCAATTCTAAAATTAATATTTAAAGTAATATACAAACATTCAAAGCCACTTTGAATGAAACCACATTTTCGATGTAAATAAAAAATCAAAATCACCTGTACCAGTTTATGTTAGCTTTTTTTATGTGTGGCTTTCAAATAAAAGAGAAAAAACAACAATGTCTAATAGGCTGTATTTCCATGTGCAATTCACTACATAAACCTACCATTTCTTGAAAGAAATCGACTGGCAGTGAAATGAATCACCCTCAATAGGTATCTTTATGAATTTTTCTAAAAGTTTTAAAACATTGCAATAACTCAAATATTTTGGAAGTTTTAATTGTAATAAAAATTTGTGTCCTTAAAGCAAGTTTCGTTAACTTAAAATAAATAAAACAACTTTATACTATTTACCTGCAATTAAAATTAAAATAGATATTTAAATGATTGAAATATGCTTAAAATTCAGTAATTAGTAGAATTAGTTAAGAAAAAGGCCTTAGTATTGCATAATGCAAGATTGCAGTTTTCTTTAAGTGACCAAGAAAAAAATTGTTTCAGTTTGGCTAGAAAAACTTTCAGTCATTCATTACATTAATAGATACTGCACCTTTGTAGAACCAATTTATTCAAAAGCAATCCTGAACAGTAAACAAGGGATAAACCTCTACTCCTGTTCAAAAGACTGGGGAGGATTGTGAACCAGGTGATAAGTGAACCTATCTACTATTAAAAAAAAAAAAAAAAAAAAATTGCAAAAACAATTTAAGTGGTGTAATCTGTTCATGTTCTGACAAGAATTTACCTCTCCATCCCATAATTTGCAGATGTGAAAGAAAAATGTTTTCTATAGGTGTACACTTTGGTTTTTAATTTTGTTCCTTTTTCTCATTTTGGAAAGAATATTTCAAAATGCAACAACAGCAGGAATGACATTAGAAACTTTATAGAGAAATGACAGTTTTTAAAAATGATTCTGTGGGCAAAAGGAAAGGAAAAATAAAATCAAAATTTAAAAAAAATTCATTTTGAATTGTTAAAGCAAAACAACATAAATACAATAAACATAAATAAATAAATAAATAAATAACTAACCTGTATCTAAATTTTTTTGGACTTCTTCTTCTATCCCTAGAATTATGGAATTGTGGACAAGCATAGCCTTGTCGACAGAGCCGGGGTGGCCGTTTGCACTGTTCCGTTTTATAATTAGCTAAAACATAACTCGTATCTGGAAAAAGATAAAATCAAAATATTAATCAGCCCAAATAGCACACACACACAAATTCTGTTAAGAAATTAGAAACCAAAATAAATAGAAATGAACTGTGATCTTAGATCAGTTAACATCTCACTCTTATTGGCAAACATTTTACTGCAAAGAAACAATCTATTTGTTGTTTCAAACGTACTGACAAATAATGCAGAAATATAAAAAATTATAAATTTAAAATGTGTGCATATGCAAGGCACCAAGTGAAGACGGGATGCTGGAAGTTCTTGGCATGACTTTCTAAAATTGTAGCCGTTGACCAAAATGAATTCTCTCTTTGAAGAGCTTGACGAAGATGAGAACATTTCAGCACCCCACTTATACACTGTTACAGTACATGCCGTCTACATGTGGATAAAATAAAAATAATAAAAAACCTTGCAGGATCAAGTGTTGCTTGGCCAGAAGTTGGGGAATTCCAGTTGTGGGTGATGAGTCATCTGTCAAGATGTAGAGGGGCAAAGTCAGAAAGCCACACATCATGATACATTGATTGGCAGAGAGGTGGTATGACACAAGAGTTGACAATGACAAGAGATAGAGGACAAATGTAGCAGCAAAGACATCCCAAGTGCCACGTGAATTCTTTCCTAGAGTTTGTGCACACTGACAAATGGAAATCAAAACACAACATAGGTTGATTTGTTGAGTCAATGGAAAGCCAATCAAAGAAACTGGACGTATGCTTATATAGGAGCCAATATTATCAATAACTTTCCTTCACATGATTCGTAAGTTTCCTTATACAGTTTTGTGAAATTCTTTGGGGTTAGAGATAAAGAATCAAGCATGGTAGTTTCCACCTCTTCATAGGTTCTAAGAACAAGTCCAAAAAGATTGTTCTGTCAACTCCAGAATGGAATGTAATCAGATGCAGTAAGATCTAAAGAATAAAGACAATGTTAACATTTTCTCTAGTCAAGATCTTCAATCTTTTCTGTATGGAATTGTGCATTATGATTCATCAAACCAAGACACCTTTCTTTGCAGAGTTTTGAAAGTGAACAGGCTAAAGTACAAGTGAAAATGAACCTCCATCCAAAATAAGCTTTTAGCTATAAGCTACAAATTGGAGACACCAAACTCAAACAGGTACAGAAATTTAACTATCTGGATAGTGTAGTTACACAAGCCCGAAGGCACATTGGAATAGCAGATGATGCCACCCAGGAAATAAAAGAATTAGGGAGCTTACAGCCATATCACGTTGAAACACTGGGTCCTGTATGATCACAGAAGTTAAGCATTTTCAGTACCAAGATGGGTGACCGCTTGGAATAGATAATTGCTTGGAATTGTCAACCAGAATGCTGAGTTTCAGTTCATGTTAAACCTGTTGTATTTACTTATGCACAAACATCCTTGGGAAATTTAAAAATCTAGCAATGGGTCAATTTGTAATTGTATCACTAAATCTTTATGGGGTGTTAAGGTGTTATGTAGTGGTTTCACAGTGGAGGCTTGTATTTGTACTAATTCGGTCCTAAAATAGGTTCGACGTACAAAATGTTAGGAACTTGATATAATAGGTAATGACGCAGTAATTTCGTTGGGGTGGCTGATACTTCAACATCCGACTAACGGTCGTCCGACATTGACTGACCAACTCTCTGCCGACTGCCACTACTACTTATTATAGGTGGGAGAGTCTATTAACAATAGAATAAGTGTGTTCCACTATATAAGGAGAAGGGAGAGCGAAAGGAGAAGGGAGAAGTGTTGGGGAGAAAGGAGAAGTGTTGGGGAGAAAGGAGAAGTGTTGGGGAGAAAGGAGAAGTGTTGGGGAGAAAGGAGAAGTGTTGGGGAGAAAGGAGAAGTGTTGGGGAGAAAGGAGAAGTGTTGGGGAGAAAGGAGAAGTGTTGGGGAGAAAGGAGAAGTGTTGGGGAGAAAGGAGAAGTGTTGGGGAGAAAGGAGAAGTGTTGGGGAGAAAGGAGAAGTGTTGGGGAGAAAGGAGAAGTGTTGGGGAGAAAGGAGAAGTGTTGGGGAGAAAGGAGAACGAGAGGAGAAAGGAGAAGTGTTTTCTCAATTTACTCAAGAAAGCATGAATGTGCCAAATCTTTGGTGCATTGAGATGGGTTGATTTCAATAGTCTCAGAAGCTTGTCATTTAGAATGGGTCATTTTTCAGAGCAAGGTTTATCAGATGCTACAATCACCAATTTTTAAACCTTTCTAAAACTTATTCAACATGTACAAGCCTTCACAGCATCTGTATACCCTGCACAAATGTTTTTAAATGCCTCATGCAATACTATCCATTTGAAATTTGCACAGTGACAAGTATGTTGATTTTTAGCATTATAGGCCTCATGAGCTTAAACTCTGAAATATACAATAAATGTCACACTGTTGGATAGAAGAGAGTTTCATACCATTCAACATTTGGTTTTGCCATGGCTGGTTGACTCCTAATTCATAGCAATGAAATATATAATTACATTCCAAACACCCTAATATATTTATAATCTCAAACTACTAATCAAAATACTTTTAAATAAATAAATAAACAAAAAAAAATAATTAAAATGTAAATGTATTCTTTGCAGTCTTTAATGAAACAAACACGTGTGAGTGAGTGAGAGCATTTGTGGTTGGTTCCAGAAAATGCAAATTACGTGGAGTTGTTAGCAAAATTCAGTGCAGGGACTGGTTCAAAGAGTTCTAGCCAAAAGAGACAAATTGTTGAGTTTTGAGTTTAATCAGCAAGGATAGAACCTAAAATATTTTTCATTAAAGTCTTTGAGAAAATGACACAATGAATATAATCAGACACAAAAAGAAAAGTAACTTGATCCAGTTGAAACAAACTGGCTTCTCTTGAAGGAGAAAACAACAACTTTGATCTTTCCTTATGTATTTCTCATGTCTGCAAAGTTTGACAAAAAGGAAATTCATGAGAAAGTGGAAGACAAAACAAATTCAACATAATGATGATAATAATAAAGAGGTTTCTCTACTCACCATTCCATCGTGGATCCTCGGTTAAAGCCCGATCTTTTTCTAAACTGCTAGGTGTAACTGTATGCAAAGACTTTTCTGTTGTTTCCATCTGCTGAAGTTCACGGATGTCATAAACTGGAGGCCTTAAATCATGAGCTCCATGAGCAAAAGCACAATGAGGCCCATTTTTGACACAATGGCCCTTAGAATCTGTTTCATATATACAAGTACCAGTCTTGTAATATCTTAAGTGATAGCGACGCTCTGTATCTCCTGCTGTCCGGTGTAAAAAGGGACAGCTGAAAAAAAAAAAAATAAAAAAAAAAAAAAATACAGAAAACAGTTGCAAGATTCAAAGTATAAACATCATATGAATCTTGTTTTCAAATTATACAATAAATTCTGTGTAATTTCTTTGTAATTTGCTTTTTATTATCGTGATTTGATATTTGTAGAAGAGAGACGGAGTTAGCTTCCTTATCAATATTACTAAAAAATAAATTTCACAGCATGAAAGGTCAGCTGATTAATAATTTGCATAAGTCTGTTGCTTCTGGGTCTGCAACTGAGGAGCACCTTTTTTTTAGTCTTAGCTTCAAGTTTTTCATTTTATTTATTTTTTTCTTAAGAACTTTCATTGCCATTTCACTTAGGGCATTTCCATCAATAATATAAAGCTCCATATATTTGTGTGTGTGTGTGTGTGTATATATGTGCTTGGGCATGCAATTACAGAAAACTGATGTAAAATGGGGTTTATATCTACCAGTATGTGTCTTACTGTATTTTTTTGTGTATAACAAGAATTTAGTATAATACAACCCTGTAGTACGGCCATTCTTAGGTACCATATTATCCATTAAAATCTCAATGTCATACATAGATTTCACTAAAATATTTAATTTTTCATATTAAAGAATATAAATGAACCGGATGCTTTGCCATTGCAAAACTTATTTTCAGAAAGGTGCTTTATTGTAAAATTAATGTTACCAAAACATGACCCATCTTATGTATTTCCAGTCCTTGAGGCAAAAGATGTTATGTATGCCGATTCCCAAAGAACAAATATCACCAACATACCTTTTGTAAATAATTGTCAACAACGGTCAACATTGCATTTTATTATCTACTGTACTGAGTGTATTTGCAATCTTGCAGTTTCATTTTTTTTTTAAGTACAGTTTAGATTTCTGAAAATGTGTACTTGTGTATAATATGACCCCCAATTTTTTTTTTTTTGATTACAGGCAAGAAACTCTTCGTTAATGAACTAATTTGCATACTTGTGCTTTTAATTTCCAACCTGGCTTTTTATGATATTTATGAAAAAGAAAAAAAAAAAGAAAAAAAGTTCATAACTTTATTATTATTGCTAGATTATATATTTGAATATTGAAGATATATTGAATGTTTTAAAGTTAGAATACTCTTAGGTGTTACCTCCAACTCTAGATTTAGTGTACTTATTAATATTTCTCAAAGACAGTCACATCTATCTTGACCTCATTCCCAGTCTCTGAATAGGCATAAAAAATTATTAGAAAAACACTATTGAGATGGTAAAACATCAAAAATAAAAGTGCTCCCACCCTGCTGAAAATGCTAAATACTTCCACCATTGTGTTCTGGTATTATGTCTAGGAAGCAGACTACCAAATACTCAAGTAGCAAAAACCTAAAAATACCAAGAATGTGGATGTTACAGCTTTCTGGCCAATTTAAATAAATGTAAAAAGCTTCTCAGATTTGCTAAAGAAGGTCTGTATTATTAAGCCAGATATTCCCATTTTAGATATTTTTATCATTATTGCATACCTGAAGAAAGATTTCATACTTGTCATAGTAGAATTAAGACTTGTTGATAGATTCAGTATATGAAACTGAATTGGGACAGAAAAGAACATCCAGCCATCAGACCCAGAACTATCAGGCTAAAAAAAAAAAAAAAAACATTGACCAAATTGTAAAGAAAAAAGGTCTGAACATTTTTTTTTTTTAACAGAGCTTGCTTGAAAAACTATTCAGCATTATATAGTCATTATAGAGTAGTTAATGTGCTGCAAATTGAAAATGTTACATATTTTTCTGTTCACATTATGAATTATTGCCTCAGTTTTCAATTCATCAGCTAGCAACAGAAGAAAAAAAATTCCTGATAAGCAAAAAATACATTGTGGATTGAGAGAGAGAGAGAGAGAGAAAGAGAGGTCATATTGGCTATGCACTAACACTGAATATGTGATGGCATACCAAATGTATAAACTCACTCACTCCCTCCCTCCCTCCCTCTCCAAGTAAAAACTGTCATAGCTACTAGGTAGTTATACCAGTTCTTCATTTTAACTGAGCTTCAAGAAACTAGAAGATAAAATTAAACAGAATTTTAGATAATCAGATTTTACCAAATACATTGCTCATAATACTTTGAAGATTATACGGGAAAGGTTAATGAACACACAAACTTAAAAGGATCATATAAAAAAATAAAAACGTAGATGCTCATCTGAAAGATAAGTTATAGAATTCCTAAGACTAGAAACAAATAGTTGAACTGCCATTGATCATATTTATTCTATCCTCGTTACTCTTTCCTTAAGTATGCTTATTATGCTCTAATTGTATCTTCCAATGTCTAATCTCACAAGTGGTTGACATGATAGCTTCATATTCAGAACCTTCTTTTATATTTAAATAAGCCATCATAACTTGATGTGTACGCATTAGCCTGCCACATAGGTATTTTAAAAATCTACAGCAGTTTCCTCTCAAATATCAGTCAGTTATATGCCATGCGTGATACACACTTAGGCAATCATGTATATTTTGATACATGACTGACAAGACAGATTTTTTCCCCGCAATAGGTTGCCATTTCTTTCTGTGGTAGACCAGTTGTCATCCAAGGCCATTAGAACCCGATCTGTCCTGCCGTTTACTCATAGCTGGGGGGAGAAGAAGAGCATTCATATCTTTTCCAAGGGTATTAGCACATAAGTGAATGTAATGGTTTTGACTGGAATTCAAACTCGGCTCTCTGATCCCTCAATCAGAGCTGCTATCCATTACTCCACATTGCTTCTCAAATTTACAATATTAAAAATAAAGCATTAACCAACTGGCAGGCCTTATCTTCTTGAAGAAAATGCATCACTTGCCCACTTTTGGTTCTGTCATAGTGTGTGAGTGAGCAAAAAAGAGAGAGAGAGAGTGGATATATGTCTGAAGATTGAGCCTGACAATAATCATACCATATTGATGTCTATGATTGTAGTCTATATCTTTTCTTTTTCATACTGTGCATTCTTCCAACAGATTTTAAACAAACTTGAAACAGTCTGATATTCTCATAAAGACATTGCCACCTAGCATCAACAATACATAAGATAAAACTAGTTGCATTGTCAACATTAAAAGTTAGACATATATGAACAAATATTTACTGAATAATATAGCAAGATTTTCTAAGTCTTTTCAATCCCTGGCTATCCTCTTAATTAGCAAACAGAATTAGTATGGCTCTGGTCTATATCAAAAATAAGTTCCCATCACAAATGAAGACAATCAATTTCCACTCATGTGCTTCTCTGTGGACCATCTCCAAGATGCATCTTTCATTTTACTAATCTGTTCACAATGACAGAATATCATATTTTCTTGTGCATAAAACGAGAAATTTTAAACAAAAATTAAAGGCAAAAAAAGGGAGTAGTGTCATATTATACACAAATACATGGTTTCAGAAATTAAAAAAAAAACTTATTTGAAACAGCAAGTTTATAAATACACTCAACACAAATAATAAAAACAAAGTACATAGGTGGTGATAACAATTGTTTATAAAAGATATTTGATATCAAGGCAATATTTGTTTTCCTCTTCATTGTTAATGAAAGACATTTTTTATTTTCATAGTTTATTAATATTTAGAGAAATATAATAAATTCATATAAAACAGAAAAGTAAGCCTAGTTAGCTCAAAGTTGAAAAGTTTTGAAACAAAAATTAGAAGAAACACTCAGTGGCTAAGCATCCAGTTCATTTCTAGTTTTTAATATCACAAAAATATTTTAGTGAAAAAAAAAAAAAAAAAAAAAAAAAATTTTAATGGATAATATGGTACAGCTTAAAAAGTCATACTATATTCAAGGGTATAATTTATTCTGATGTCTCCTCTAACAGCTCAAGAGAGAGAAAGGGAGAAGGGACAAAAAAAAAAAAACTGGCTTGTAACTTCTTTTTATGTGCCATGTCCTTTCAAGATGTACGCGATCATGGCTCTCCACCTCCCTCTATCCCTTGCAGCTCTCAGCATATTCCTTCCCTCTGTTTCCTCCCCCAGACCACGTTGTGTCATCCACTTGCTCAAGCTTGTCAGGTATGTCACGCGCTGCTTCCCCTAGTCTCTCTTTCCTTCTATTTGACCCATGAGTATCAGATTCTCCAGGCCCTCCTTCCTCATGTGTCCCAGAAACAGCAGCTGCCTCTTTCAGATGTTAAGTATAAGCCTTCCCCTTGTTTGTAACCTCTCTAAGACCTCATCATTGCTCACATGCTTGGTCCATGATATCTTTAACATTCTTCAGTAGACCCATATCTCCATTGCCTCGAGTCTCTTCTTCATCTTTCAGGAAATCACCCAACATTCGTGGCTATAAAGAAGAACAAATGTCACGTAACAGCTCAGCATTCATTTCTTTGTTACCAAAGAAATTCTGCTGTCTGGCAATACTCTGCTCAGCTTTTGGAATGTGTCCTTGAGCATCCCAATATGCCTATGGATCTCAATGTCGCACTTACCGTTCTGTCAAGACACTACCCAGATATTTAAAACTTCTGCATCTGCTTGATTATAGTGTTCCTGACCTGCAAATATTTCAGGCTTTTCTTCTTAATGATGACCATGCATTCCATCTTCTTTTAGCTTATGCTTAGTCCTTTCTTCTCACTCTCCATCGCTACCTTCTGTAGGAGATTTTGTAATTTCTCTTCCATGGCTGCTATCGGTACTGTGTCATCTGCGTATCTTATGTTGTTAAGGTCGTGGCCGCCAATGCTGAATTCTGGTAGGGTTTCCAATTCTCTCAGAATTGCCTTGCTGTACAGGTTGAACAGGTCGGGCGAGAAGACACATCCTTGCCTTATGGCCCTTTCTGTTTTCGTATATTCACTGAACTTCTTCCCTATGCATATGCATACTGTTTGCTGCCAGTATCGGTTCTTGATTATTCTGATATCTTTCCCGAATATATCAAGGTTGCCGAGCAGTTCCATTAGATCCTTGTGGCGTACTTTGTTGAAGGCCTTTGCATAGTCTATGAAACATAGGTACATGTCCTTCTGCATCTGTATCGCTCTTTCTGATAACATTCTGAGCATGAATATTGCGTTCGTTGTTCTGGTGTCTTTAATGAATCCGCACCGTTCTTGTCCTATCCCTGGCCTGATTCTGTTGTGCACTCTATTCAGCAGAATAGGGATGATGAGTTTTGTCATGTGGCGCATCAAGCTTATTGTTCGGTGGAGTTCGCATTCGTTGATGCCCAGTTTCTTAGCTGTAACTATGAAGATAGATCTTCAGGCACATCTCTGTTGCAGATTTCATTTGTTATTTCAGAGATCTTGTCTATGCCAAAGTCATCTAAGGCTGTCAGCATATCCACTGCAATTTCATCTGGCCCAGCTGCCAGTGTGGCTTTTACTTTGGTTTTCAGAATTCCAGGTCTGTTGGTAGTTTTGTGTATTGCTGGTTGTCCCTTTTCATCATGGAAGAGAACTCCAATATACTCACTCCAGCGTTAAAGAAATTTTCCTTCTCTAATATGAGTGTTTCATCCTTTGATTTTAGGCAGCCTGTTGACGAGCATGTCTTCTGTCCTGTTAGCTGTCTTAACTGTTTGTGCATGTCTCTTTTGTTGGTAGTACTCAATCTTTCTATTTCTGCACATTTTTCGTTTAGCCATTCTTTAATACTTTCCAAAACCAAGCATGTATCATTCATTTCACATTCACTGATCAGACCCTGAATTTTCACCAGTCATGATAAATTATTGCACTTTCAATGAAACTCCAAGTTTTGAATGTCTATTGGGCCTAGAGTTTAATCCAGACCAAGTACAACTCCTATAAACAATCTTATAACTCATATATATGGTCCATTACTGGTAAAAGGGTCAGCTCATTCTATCAATGTAGGAAGTATCTGACTAAAAAAAAATTAAAAAAATGGAGTATTGCTGCTAGATATTGCGAGACTGTTATTCATCACTTTCCAGCCTTGGTAAAGTTCATAATCATTCATGTGATCTTGTGTAAGAAAAATTATTCTCCACTCTACAGCATCACAAACCTATCAAACTTCTATTGCTATTTTCATGGCAAATGTTCAGATGAGCACTCCATTCTTTAGTTCCACTAGTTTAGACCTTTATTGCTAGGACATCCTATGCTACTTCCATGAAGTCAAATTCCTTTCATTTCCTCTGTATCCCAAAGAAAGTCCTATTCAGACCTCACCCCCACAACTGCTGCTTTGCAGAACAAACTCCTATGTGGAGGCTTTCCTGAACAATACAATCTTAACCTCTTATCCTCTTTATCTAAACCCTCACTTTCTACTACCTCTTATTTTATTCAAATCACCCACCCCATTTATTTAACAGAAAACCCTTTACCTTGAACAGCTAACATACTTTTTACCAAGTACTTTAGCATTAAAAAAAAAAAATTACATTAACACAAATCATATCGTTAGTAAGGGTAAAGTTTTCAAAAAACTTGCATAGTAACTTTTATACAATTTGTTACATAATACACATTGAAACTTATTGTCTGAATATTACTTTTATAAGAAAGAAATACAATCACAAATATACTAACACAACTGTATTTTGTTATGTTCCTTTTGACATACTAGCCATTCACCATATACAGGGTCTTATGATAATATAAAGATTTTCAAACAGTTTCCAAAACCTGGAAGGTGGAAAGACTGACTCCTTAAAGACCAGATAACAACAATAATAAATGATGAATAAGCATATTTAAAGACTTGTGTAACGATAGTGAGGACGGAAATTATCCATTTCATATATGCTGTCATTTTTACCAGCATTGGTAAAAACTGGTAGAATAAAGATCACCTAATGAATATTCTGTAACTATGTAATAATTCTAGATTAGAAGAGGGAATTAATGCAGAGAAAACATCCCTGCATAGTGTATCCTCTTGTAAGAAAAAGAAAAAAAATTTTTTTAACCACAAAGAGTAAATTTCCATTCAGCTTACAAGATGGTGTAAGTCAACAAAATCTCTTGGTGATGTTTCAGATGAGTGTTTCACCAAACATGATATGGTAGGAGTTGTGCTTATCAAAGTGTTACAACAGTCACCTGAAGCTGCCAGATGAAAAGATGAGAGGAAGATTTCATTAAGTGCTATTAAGCATTAGTATTAGGAAAGCAAAAGGTGAGTTAAAATGTCTATCTAACCAACAGATAAAAAACAGTTTAGTCAGTCTTGCTAAGGTATTCCAGTTTTCATTATTCCAAAAACATTGATCAATTTCAGAAATAAAATTGAGCTTCGTGTAACAGGTAGCTGACTGAAGATTGTGATATTTCAACCAAAAAATTGAAACATCAGATCAGTGAGTGGATAAATCTTTTGATTAGGATATTGCTAAATCAGTGAATGATACTAAAGCCTATCTATCATCTATGCTGTTACATATGATGCAATAACCAGGATTCTGAAGTTATCGCAGAAAGATAGCATGCAATGCAACATTTAGTTACTGGGCTAACTAAATGACACTCACAACCATAGTGCTACATCTCCATCAAAAATAAAGAGAGAAAATGAAAAGCAGCAAAGAGACAAACATCAAATCATTTCCTCCATTCCTAGTGTATAGTATTACATTTAGGGCCAGGTGACAGAATGTAGAAAAAAACTCTACAAAACAGGAAAAATTAACTTTCCAAAAGTGTCAAATTTCCTTGGAAAGCAGAAAGAAATCTTATGAATCAACAATAAATGTGTGTGTGTGTGTGTGTGTGTTTTTAATTTTTGAATTGTGTACATCAGTCATATGGATGTATTTTTTTTTTATTTTTTTTTAATACTAATGTTGATTTGTTTGTTTAATGGCATATCAACACCTTATGGGTCATTTAAGGCTGAAATTTAATTTTCTTGGGAGCTTTGAAGTAATAAAAACAAGATATATCATGGGTCCTTGCCTATCCATGTTTCAGTATTTGTGGCTTCACACATTCATGGATTTTTCTTTAGAACATATGTACTTGTTGTTTGTGGAAACCCTGAATATTTGCATGCTTTTCTGAAGAATACATGTACAAATTATTCACTGAGAACTCCCTTGATTTGTGTATTTTGTCAGTAGAACATATTTAAAATTTTCTTGTAGTATTTGCCCCCATTATTTAAATGACTTAAAACATACAACAGTCCATTTTCATGGTTAAAAAAAAAAAAAAAAAGACAAACGCAAAAACATGTAGTGCTTGGGCTTTGTTAGGGGCTGCAGCCTTAAAAGTGGCTTACGCTAAGTCTGGGGGCATCATCACCATTCTGTTTTTAGAAAATGTTTTATGTCTTGTAACACATTTTATACAATATTTTCAATGCTTGTATCAATCTATGTGTAATTAAAAACGGTTATTGTACGTATAAAAGAAAATTTACACTAAGTGTATGATCACCAATGGTACTTGTAAAAAAGGGTCTGAAATGTTTCTAAAGTGCTTAGGATGAAAGTTTAAGGTATATGGGGTTTTAACAATCAAAATAAGTACTTATAAGCACTTTTTTTTTTCGGAGGGAGGGTATAATGAATATATTGGAGAACCTTTCTACGAGGCACAAGATAATCTTACACCCCCCCCCGTCCCATAGAATGAATGGAAAATATTAAAGTCAAGAGTAAGATTGGCACTGGCCAAAATGAAAGGGAATAAAGCAGGAAGACTAGATTGTAATAGAAATACTATCAGTCTCATACATTTTGGGCAATAAATGAGATATAGGACAGTAACAATATAATGGAAGACCACAGTAGATCAATCTTTATAGCACTGACTAAGGCAGCATGCAGCTCTGTATTTTGCCAAAAGTGTGCACCCACTAAGTTTGCTAACTTACCGTTTACTCATTGTGAAAGATAATCATAGCCAAGCTATTCATATGCTAATATTGCATGTAGGTATTTGCCCTGCAGTCACTGGTTTAGTCAGGTTAATATTATGAATTAGGTTATGGCATTTGCACATTACTGGGATCAGTAGTGGAAAATTGTCCATGTTATTTATAGAATGACATGCTGCAGCAATATAGGTCATAGTTATGTGTATAAGTAACCGACTTTGCTGTGTATTGCAAATGTATGCAAAATAATGATTGTCAACTTCCAGCTTAAGAATTTTATGTTTTACTGTTGGAATATTTTATTTTTTTAGTAGCAAAAATCCAGTTTTACATATGATGGAGAAATACCACTCTATTATAACTGAACAGACAACATAAGTTCTTCTCCCACCCCAGTCAGAATAAAAATGATTAGAAGAGACAAAACCAGAAGCTTAATAAGAGTAGACAGAGATGAGGCTGGGTGTGCAAACAAAAAAGGTTTAAGTACCAAAATGGAATTGATCTGCCAGAGATAGTAAGGAAAAAAAGAATCATTGAGCCGGGGAGACCAATGCCTCAGATGGAAACCAGCAAAATAGGATTCTGAGGATGAGGTACCATTAGTAGAATTGAAACAGACAATGCAAAAAGAGAAACCTAAATAAGGCAAGACACCATTCAAAGATGGATTGAAAAGTGATACAAGAATTCAACTCAGTGCCCTTTACTGGTTAGAGCTTCAATACTGTATTTGTTTTTTAGTTTGTCTATTTTTATATACAATACCTTCTTGTAAATTGTTTGGTGATGTAGAGACACTTAGAAAGAGAAAAATTTAAATACAGAATTATATAAACATTACTTTAGTAATTGTGAGTTCAATTCCTGGACTGGGTAGTAGAGACTTAGACTCTGTAGAAACAGGACAAACAATAACTGAGGAGTACTAAAAAGAAAAGAAGATATCCCCAGACATGAACAGTGGAATGGGAACAATCTATCCTCAGAGATTAAATTAAAAATTTCCTCAAGACTACCCAACATGACAGACACCTGAAGAGGGTAAGAAGGTACAATGGGCCAAGCATTGTGATAACATAGATGAGGACATTAGTTTGAATGCAAATAATCAAAATTTTCTTGGTTCATCTTAGAAATATAGACAGAAATTGTGTCAAATACAAAGTATGCAAGAGGAAAAAAATTATTGATGTTAATACAACCCCTACTGTCATACAACTACCATCTGCCTCTACGGTCATGGGGGCAACATCATAAAATAGAAAGTATTATTTTATGAGTAATCCTTGTAATTGTGAAAATACTAAACTAGCATAAGCTTAATAAACTATTCTCATCTGCATAGAGTTAGGAAGCCTTCTTCAATTAACACAACTATGAATAATTTCTAAAAGTGTGCCACACATACACAGCACCCACCCACCCCCAACTTAATGTTGTTGCCAACCTTTTGTTTACATTTGTTAGGAATCTTTGTCACACTGACCTGATAGCAACTGGTGCTCAGGAGAGAGAGAGAGAGAAAAAAGATTAATGAATCACAACTTATTAACAGTGGCTAAAGATCAAATTGCAGTATCTTTTTAAAATAGTGAGGATTGTAAAAAAATATTAAATTCCATCCATAAATGAGTGAGTATATGTGGGAGTGGAAGTGCATAAAGAAACCCCCACTCACACTACTAACTGGATTTCTCCTTATAACACATCTACTCAGAGAACCTCTAATATAGAGCATGCTAAATAAATTGCACACCCAACAATTCCACAAAATCTTCAGAGTACTTTGTAAAATTTTGGCACAAAAACAGACCATGAAACTATTTTTGTGGCCAGTAAATTTTAAGAATATTACTAGAGTTTTCAAATTTTCTATAAGCTCCTGTCAAAGTTTGTGGGTTTTAATAATTTATTGGTATCATCCATTTGAAATTAAAAAAAAAAAAAAAAAGAAAAAAAAAGAAAAAGTTTCTCACTGAGTTTCAAGTATCATTTATGCCAGAATGTTTCCTATATAAAGTAGAGTTGCACTCAGACCTTTTCTTTTGGGTGTAAAAGAGAAGCCATTTTGTTGAACTTAAAAAATGTATTTGTCTTGTGTATTAACAACTTTGGACTTTAAAATATATGATTGCTTCAAAGAAAGCATTGATTATTGCTACTGAGTTATACATGTAAATGATGTTCACTATTTAAATTTTTGTCTTTTAAAAGCAATTGGAACATTACTTTCTAAAAAAATTTTTTATGCTTATATATATATTTTGGAGATGCCAATGAATACTCATTGTCACCTTTGTAATGCTAATTGTAGTAGAGACTTTGTAATTGCAGATACAACTATAGTATGCTGCTGAACAATGCTGGTGTCAGACACCTTCAAATAACTCGCACTAATAGTGCTTGCTCAATAATACTCGCTCGAAAAGTAAACATGGTATAGTGATTTGAATAGAGAAATAGTATAGTGAATAGAGTAGAGAATAGCAGTCCATACAGTAACAGAGGATAGACTAGAAATGGTGATCCACATAGTAATAAAGGACAGAATAAAAATGATGATCAAGTAGATGCCAAGCTAATTCCCATACGTACATTTCCTTTATGGTCATGTGATTTTAATAATGTGATCGCCTGTGTTCGCTCACTGGCAATCTATGTTCAAACTCAAGTGTCGACAATGACACTTTATTCCTATATAACACCTCCCCTTTGAGATGGCTTCCTTCAGCTGCGGTTCAATATTCAAATGCTCCATTTGTTCTTTTTCTTTTACTGTACTTCCTTGGTTCACTAGTTTCTGGTGGTGCGGGTACACCAAACATGTCATACAATATTTCCATCGGTACCTCTTGTCATGGACTTACTAAATCAGTGAATCTCCATTTTAACTGATTAAGGTGTTGTATATGTTCCCACCTTTTTGGCCAAGGTTGAATTTTGATATGTGGTGACTTCACTGCCAGAGAACAACCTCTGCATGATTTCACTAAATTTTCAATATCTCAATCTATTTTTGGCCAATAAGTATAACACCTTCTAGAAATTCATGGATGCTCTATGTGAAATTCTATTGACATACATTTTTGAAACAATGCTGGTATCACAATTCTTTCCGTGTACATAAGTACATTATTTCCAGTAATATTTTTTCCCTTTATATCTTAAGTGCTTCTTCATTTTCATTATAAAGTCATCTTTTTCCAACTTAATTCTTACTTCCTCTGTTATGGGCAGTTCTCTTACAGTATTGTATAATACATTATTAATTTCATTTTTGGCACTTATTGCTGCAATTACTGTGTCTTCAAGTGGTTTGCAGAATCTGTGTATTAGTCTACACAATCCACTCTATAATGATACTTCGATAGGATAGCTCCCCAGCACTGCAGTCTATTCACTATATATGGACAATAATGGATGATGGTCTGTCTGTAGTATGAATTCTCTACCATGTATGAATTTGTGAAACTTTTTCATAGCAAATATGATGGCCAATGCTTCCTTGTCAATCTGGCTGTAGCTTTTTTTCAGCTGAAATTAATATTCTTGAAGCATGAGGTATTGGTTTAGTTTTTCCACCCTCATATTTGTGTAATATCACTGCCCTGATACCCAAATCATTTGCATCTGACGCAACTACAATCTTTAATTTAGGGTCAAAATGAACTAGTGACAAATGTTAAGACTATCTTGATCTCTTTAAAAATACTTGGCTATTCATCTGTATAATCTCATTTCAAATCTCCCTTTAGCAGCTTATTCAAAGGTTCTCTTATTTGGTGTGTGTGTGTATATATATATATATATATATATATATATATATATATATATATATATATATGATAGCAATTAGCAAAACCTAAAAATGTTTGCAACTTATATTTGTTGGAGTGGGCATACCCTTTATTGCGCTCACTCTTGAAGAATCCGGCGGTCTACCATCTTCATAAATAATTTGCCCTAAATATTTAAGTCTGAATATAAACAATTTGCATTTTCCTTCACTAATCTTAAGATCATATTCTTTGATTCTCTCAAATACTTTTAATTTTTTTTAAAACATTTTTTGTTTACTTTTAATAAGTCATCCAAACCGGCAAACAGGTTGTATTCATTATCAGTTGGAATATACTTGGTACTACCTTTATACAGAAAGGAAGTGAGTGTTAATAACTTTGACCAGTCTTCATCCACTAATACTTGTAGATAAGCATCTGACAGGTCCAATTTAGAAAAAAAAAAAAAAAAAAAACCTCCATTTAATTTGGCAAAAGTTTCCTCTGGACTTGGTAACAAGTAGTTACATTGTGTTAAACTTTAACCCTGTTGAAAAATCAGCACATACGCAGATTCTTTTCTTTAAAAATGTAGACTGTTGAATAGTCTATCTTTGAGGTCACACCTAATTTTTCTAGTCTGTCCAATTTATTATTATCTAAGGTTGTAAAAGGTACACTCCTTTTTGGCTTAAATATCGATGTTACATTCTCTTTTAGCTCAAACTTAGATTTTGCTTTCATGCATGTCCCTAGACATTCTGAGAAAACTTCTGGAAAACTCTTTTTCAGTTCATTTTTTAATTTTTCAGTTGCAATATCAGTACCAGGGTAACAACATTTATCTTGTTGCAAAAAGAGTTAATTGGAAGGTCCCAAAGATCAAATAATGCAATCCAGTCTGTTCCAAACAAATTAACAGTATTCTTTAATACAAACCATTTTTTTTAATATTTCCAACAAAAGAAACGTTACAGCTGAATTCACCCAAAAAGTTCAATCTCTTTCCTGAGACTCCATGTGCAACTCTATCAGAAGTCAATAAACTGGGTTTACTCATTTTTATTCATGTCTGTTCATAGTGACATCAGATAATGTATCCAGTGGCAATTTTATTTTTACATTATTCATTTGCACAAAAACAATTTTCTTCTTTTGAGATGTCTTGTTAATTTCCCTTTTCAGTTTATCATTATTCCATATATTTATCATGTTCACATACAAAAAACGAAGAAAAAATAAAAATGTATCTGCAACAAGCACTTTTGTGTCCTAATCTCACACATTCATAACATTTCTTGTCCTTGAAAAGACAATCACTTTTAAAATGCTTACCTTCACAACCATGGTAAGTATTAGGTATTGAGGGGGTTTATAGTCTTTTTTTTTTTTTTTTTTTTACTGTTCTGTTAGGAGTTGAAAAATGTAGTTTTCTCTTATATGGTTGGACATTATGTAATTGCAAATTGCCTTTTTCCTCAATCCTTGTGGTATAGAGTTTCAAATTCACAATACGTTGACATTCTTCTATTTTCTGGAGAGTTAATTTGGAATTAATTTCTAATTCGGCAAGTATCCTGGATCTTATCTTGGCATCCTTATTAGAAGTTAAACCTGATACAAATATAGGCATTTAAACAAATCCAGAGTTAATTCATTTAACTTGAACTTTTCACATTCTCGATTCACAACTCCTGTATAAGTGACAAAATCTTCATCATTGGACTTTACTAAGACATTGCCATTGTGTATTAAATAATGAATTCTTATCACCAAAATTTTTTGATAGGATTAGAACAGTTTCATCAAAATTTATCTCTTCTGGTATTTTCAGCAAAATATAATTTACATATTTTTCGCGTTCTTAATAATAAGCAAACTTTGTTTTCATCATTTCAATGTGAATAATCCCTTTTGAAGATCCCTTTGTATCTTCTATAAGCTAAAAAAGCTATCCCTTCATTTGGATTGTATACAAATTCGCTGATTGAATTAGCAACAGTATTTGGAGTGAATGAATCTGAAATTTTTCCTACCATCGTCTTGGTAAACAACTGAAGAAAAAAAAAAAAAAAAAAAAAACTCGTTGCAGTTGTATTTGCTGTTCATGTTGTCATTTTTGTTGCTGCAATTGTTATTCTTGTTGTTGCTTTTGTAGTGCCAACATTTGAATCATGATAGCTTTTAGTTCTTCCATTTTGCTGTACTCTGCTGAACGAATCCTCATGCAAGTTCAATGAATCCTTGTCGCCACTTTTGAGATGTCAATGAATACTTGCTGTCACTTTCGTAATGCTTGTTGTAGTAGAGACTTTGTAACCACAGATGCAATTATAGTATGCCATTGAACAATTCTGGTGTAAGACACCTCTGAATAACACTTGCACTAATAGTACTTTCTTGATAATACTCACTCAAAAAGTAACCACCATATAGTGTTCTGAATAGAGAAATAGTGTAGTGAATAGTTGCCCATATAGTAATAGAAGATAGAATAGAAATGGCAATTAGATGTCATGCTAATTCACATATATACATTTCCTCTATGGTCATGTGATCTACTTAATTCAATAAAGGGATTGCCCGTGTTTGCCCACTTGCAATCTATGTTCAAGCTCAAGTGTCAGCAATGGCACTATTCCGATATAACAATTTTTCATGAATTTCCTCTTATTTGCACTTAGTTTTTTCAAATAAATTCAACATCCAGTAAATTTAATAGATATTAACAGAATTTAAAAACTCACTATCTCAAATAGTTTTAATTAGCTATAGACACTGAAGTCAGAACAATGTTATTTTTCTTAAAGTATAAGATTTAATATTTGTCTTTGTTTTCAAGTTTAAGTTATTTTATTCATATATTATCTTGTATTCACTTATTTCATTTAACTCTTGGCACTTATCACAATATTATTCTTTAACATTTGGTGGCAGTTGTAAGAATAGCCACAGCTATTTAATATCAATTAATTGATATTCATCAATTTACAGTGATTATTAGCACTAATTGTATTCAAGCGGAGTTGGGATCATCAAATGAATGTCAATGATCTTTTCCTAAGCTGCATAGTATGAGCTTTTCCAGTTTTTGACTTCTAGACCGATTGCCACCCAGCCTGTCCTGCTAACTGTGGGAAGAAATGCATTCAGACCTTTCCCAATGGTATAATGCCAATAAACACTAGATAACATGGGTCATTTAGCTAACAGCTAAAGAACAGGGATTAAGAAGACAGAAGATATTGATAGACATTGCAAGTGTGGAAAGCAGTAATACTTAAACAAACAAACAAACAAAAAAAAGTTATGCTGATTATCTTCCAATTATAAAAGAGAAAATATTAAATTTGAAATGTAAGATACCAGCAGTTGAAAATTTCACCATTTCAACAAGTTTTTACAGTGCAGACTAGGTGTTTTTTTTTTATATACTTATGGATCGTGCTTCTAACACTTGCCCTGGGTTCAGTTTCATTTTGAATCAAAATATAGGTATCTACATTGTTTCATCAGCTGTTTGTACCAAAATAACTGGATTTATATAAATGAATTATTCCCACATTCAAGCTATTTATATTTATGATATCTGTCTTGCCTACAGCCAACCCCTGCCCTACAAGATTTGTAAGTCAGCCATTGAAAAACCTTAATATTATGATTGAACCTTGAGAATGAATGACAACCTCAACAATACAGTGTACTGACTATAACAGTTCAGAGTACCACTTAAAAGTTTTAGTACCAAACAGATCCAGCATGTTTTGGAAAAAAATCTCAAAGTATAAGCACAATTTACTTCTTAGGAATTGTACCATCCAATAGCATAACTATTCTCAAAATAAAGGCTGATGACTTGACCAAACATTCAAACATTGTCAAGAATGTACAAGTGTTGCCTTTTGGACCATTGGTGACCAGGTCTCAGCATAATGATAGGTGACAAACTAGGTGACTCTTGACTCCTTTTCCTTCTATTTTGACACTTCTCTAGAAAAATATCTGATGACCGTCACATTTTCTAAATTGTTTACTTTTTCTGTGTCCTGATTAATCAAAATATTTAAACAAATTCCCCCAAAGAATTTGTTTGATAGAATTCAAGCCTCACTGCTATCACAAAACAGATGACAGCAAACAGAAAGGTCATTATTACTTTGAAATGTAAAAAAAAAAAAAATAATTTAAATTAAAAAGCACTACATAATTTTTTTTAAGTAATTGATGTAAAATTATCATTTGCTAAATTATTCACAAAATAAAGTTTTTATTGATAAATAGCCACAACTTTGAACTGCTTCAAAAAAAAAAAAAAAAAAAAAAAAAAAAAAGACAGTAGATTCTCTCATGCTGAATTTGCCAAGAATTCTGTAGATATTGTTAATATCATTTTTAGAAAAATTATCATTATTCCTGAAGTTGTTCAGATTATTGCTTTGTTATAACAATGTCTGTAAGTATTTTTTTGACTGACCAAACTTTGTCATTCATATATGTCATAGCCAGAAAGGAAGCAAAGATACTGACTAGCATAGAAAATAATTTATTAGGATTTGTTCAAGCATATATGGATATGTGTGTGTGTATGTGAGAGAGAGAGAGAGAGAGAGAGAGAGAGATCATTGTATAATATATATATATATATATAAAATGAATTTAGTAGTATTCTTAACAATGTGTATGTTCTTCAGGATTTATGGAATTAATGAAAAGCTTTTCAAAAACGTTTATGTATACGGTTCAGTTTCTGCATTTGTGAAGTTACTGGTTATCTTTGCTGACGCCTCTTTATAGGCTATCATAAAATAATTATAAGAATAAGGTAAAATTGTTTGCAGGCTAGAAAAACAATCTGCCAATATTTGCAAATGTGTCAAGCAAAATCTCTTTATAGGTCAGATTTAGCCAACAACCCATAGGTTGATTAACCCTATCGAAGATGATCTTGTATGATTTCATATCCTGTGTATGGCACACAATTCAACTGCTTAATCTAGTTCTAAATATTGATGTACTTTCAACTGTAATAGTAAACATAATAGTAATGGGAGGATGTCAACAATGAAAGTCACTCAACAATCTCACAGTAAATGACAACAGCAAGAGATGTTTCTCTAAGAGTGCAAGTTGGCAAGAGAAAAACATAATTCTGTATCAGGTAGAACACACATCAAAACTTTCATTCTTCATTTAGGATCAAGAAATGATGATCCAATTAAGTGGACTGCTTGTTTCTTCACTAAAATAATGCTACATCAATAGTGAGAGTTTAGTCAAATGTCATTTTACAAACTCAAAAGTGTAGAGGCTGAATTGTTTAGCATCAGCAGAATAAAAGAGAAAGAGAAAAATGGAAAGAGTTTGACAGATGGAGTGCCACAAATACAACATAAAAACTTGCATCAAGCATGAAAGAACAGTGAAAAAACAAATTATACAGATGACAGTGCCTTGGACCATAGCAGGAGGTAGGGGACAGAATATAGCTTATCTTTTTTGTTTAGATTTACAACTCAATTCTTGGAAATGCTTACAAGATATACAAACAGCTTTTTGCAAAATGAGAGTTGAAAAATCAAAAAATTTTAAATTTGAAAAGCTTATTTAAAACATCAGAATTATTTTCATCAAAACATGTTATAAAATCCCAAACAAATGCATAAAATTAAAAACATGGTGGTGTGATTGAATTTTCTTGTAAATTTTTTTTATTTGTGGTTATTTGAATTGAGATCAATTAACTGAAAATTATTCAACTATTTGATTTCAACAAGAGGGTATGGAGCTTTGATCAGTTTATTGCTTTCTGATTTTGTTTAATAAAAACTTTTCTTCAAAGACTAACCAAATACAGAAAATATTTTAAATTTTCCACAGCATAAAATACATAAAAAAAGGATACCTTATTTTATTTATCTTTGATATACTTTCTTTAATGGTAATTATAAAAAAAAAAAAAAAAAAAAAAAAAAAAAAGACTGAATATAATTATATTAGTTTTGGAATCAAATCTACAGAAGTGTGGCCAGAGATTGAACTTTACTGACCAGGCTTAGAGTTTTTCTGTGATTACACAAAAGAGAAATTGCTAATTAGGGGGTTATAATGAAGTGACATTTATACATATTTTCAAACATTAATTTAACAGTCATATGTTGGTATAAATCCATACTGGAATGTTGTAAACATTTAAATAGCATTAATTAAAAAAAGCAAAGAGATTTTAAGAAAAATCCAAAGGAAAAAAAATTATCCATTTTAGAAACCAGTTTCTCATCCACCTCAAATGGGATAACATTTTAAATTGTTTTGAAATCAATAAAAATACTGATACAAAATAGACCATGTAAAATATCCTCATTTTAGTAGTTGCAATAAAAAGCAATTGAAATTAAGATTAAAGGAATAGTCAATAAAGCCACTGATGGCAGCACATTTAAAGAATTTTGACAGACCAATTAAGATTAATCCAAGAAAATATTAGGAGCAATCATTTATCAATACTTTCTCAAAGATTTAAACTATGACTAATAAAAGTATTTTGTTATGTATTGAAGTACATAATGCAAACTAATATTTGAAATGTGTAATAACAAAATTTATGCAAATCATTTTAATGACTGTCTCTCTTTATTAGCTGCTATTAATGAACAAAGTCTGCAAATTTTGAATTGAATTTATATTCATTATAAATACTTACTAGAAAAAAACAGTTGAGAGCTAGCGGAATCGAAATAGTTGGAGATAAGCAATCTTGTTTAATTTCATTTCACCTGAACCACATTTAAGACCATTATTTAATCAAATGAGAGAGGAGTTTATTAAAGATTCTTCAGAATGTAAGAAAAAGTTATTCTTTTCCTTACACTTAAACTAGCATTCAGCCTAAACATAATAAATTTTTAAAAACATTTTTCAAAAGATTAAAAGAAAATTCAATAAGTTTGAAAATAACAGCTTTAAGTGAAAGGAAGAAATATAAACCAAAAATTACACAGACAATATTTTATAAAAGGGGATCAAGTTTTAATTATATGATTTTTGAGTAAAATTAAAAAGCAAAAGACTTTGGGTTTCCTCCCTACTCAGCCATACTTAAACTAAATTGCATTTAATATATTTGTAATAATGTAGACACTTATAAATGGCTTTTTGCCATACTAAAAATAGTGTTTCTAAATATGTATAATCAAATTGATTAATGTTTTTGCCACAACCTGAATTTGGGAGCAGAAGTTCATTAAAAACAGGCACTCACATAAACATTAGTCTGTTCATGGTTTTTCAACTCAAAGTGCCAAGAAGTAATTGCATTTTAAAACTAATAAACTGTAATAGAGTGAACCAAAAGCATTTGGTGTATAGAATTTTTTTTATGAAAATGCCATGAAATAATGCTGAAAAACAACAAAAAAAAAGGAAATTCACCTGTAAGTAGCAAACTTGACATGAAGTACTTTGTAGAGGATATGATTTACAAGGGTTGACATCTAATGTTTTCAGTAACTCTAAATTTATTCTTATCTGATCTGATAAAATCAGTTTGTGTTCCTGAAATCTACTTTTTTATTATAATTTTTACATTTTCGCTTAACAATAAAAATTAACAGGTACATGTTGGAAATAAATGAAAGAATTTTAATTGAAGTTCTGAAAACATTCAATTTGAAGAAAAAAAAGGTAAGGAAAAAACGTCGAGTAACTAGATTTTATTCAATTGCTTTTCGTGAAAATTGCACATAAAAATATTCATTTTTTTTCAACTGTTAATTAATATATTTTTTTATACCGCAAAATGCTTTTTTTTTTTATTACCTTTTTTAAACCCAAAAATTTGGCTTTTGTATACTCGTATGAAACTTTTGAAATCTTTTTTAGAAAATAATTTATTTGTCTACAGCTTAGTAACTAATTATTAAAAACAAAAAACACCGACTATTAAATTTAAAAAATGTTTGGGATTCAAAAGGCGAAATGATGAAAGTTGATTAAAAATCATTTTTTTTCCTCTTAAACAACGTATTTTTTTTTATTTTCTTTCGCTTTATCTACAGAACATTTTATGTTAATTTTCATGATCTTACAGGTTTCATCTTTCTTTTGAACATTTAATGCTAAATATTATTTATATGGACACAAAATGTTTTGTAGTAGCTGAAAGTAATTCTCTGAATTTATTTTCATCTTACAAAAAGAAAACAGAATCATCATTTTCCCCAGTTTTCTGCGACTTAGAAAAGGCAAAACCATTAAAAAGTTTAAAGTTGTGCTTTCATATGAAACACGGTAAAAATGTGTTTATTATTTAACTCCTTTTTCTTTAATTGTCTTAAAAGGAAATTAAATCAACAACTTCCTTAAAAATGGGTCAGTCTTTCTTTCCTTGTTAAATGAGACTCCAGTGAATATATTTTTTACATCTCCCTAAAAATTCAATAGCATTTTTATATTCACATAAGTAACAACTGGACTATGAAAATCACAATATTTAATGCAAATTGTCATTTTTCTCTCATTGTCTAATAAATTCGCATTACATATTTTTATTATTATTAAAAGTAGTAGTAGTAACAACCGTTGCTACTACCACCACCACCACTATCTTCTTTCTGTTAAAATCGTTTATGTTCAGAATAAATGATTTAAGTAATATACAGACGTAAAAGATGAGATACAAGCGAAAGCGAGAAGATATCGAATTAATCGATAGAATTATAAACAAATCAATATATTTTTGCTGATCGTTTTTATAAGAAGAAAAATGATTTCCTTTCTTCCGCGTGTGTCAGCCATTTTTATTGTTTATCAACAAACGAAGGAAGATGAGATTTTTTCAAAATATTTCTTTCTTCTTGTCTTTATATCAGTCGTAAATCAGTCACAAACTGGATTTTTAAGATCAAGCGGGAACGGATGATAAGTAAATGGTTTCTTTTTAATATATTTACGGTGGTGAACGGGGTGAAAATGAATACGACTTAAGCCAGAATCACGAAAAGTACTTTTCGATGTATTTACCACAAATGGTCTAACAAACTCTAAAAATATATAGGCCAAGGTCGAAGGTTAATGTGACCTAAAATATGTAAACGTTTAGAAAAAATTTAAATTCATAAGTAAAATAGAAAAATTTTAAATTCAATCTTTGAGAAAATAGGTTAGAAAAAATTAAGGTAAACAATCGGACTATAAAGGAATTTTGATTCAAGACAGAAGGTACCAACACAAGAAAGAAAACAGTTTTTATAATTGAAATATGAATTTAGTTTATTTTCATGTTTCAACTCATTTGTAAATCTAAAAATCGACAAAGTTTAAAATAAAATCGTTTTTAAATAAAAAGGTTTTATTTTTGTAAGAAAACAAAAACAATAAACATGCATTGTTGACAAAACGAGTGTTTACATTTTACTGACAGACGTCTGACAAGTCATTATGTTCGTATTTCAAAACAGATCACATTTTTTTATAAATCTACTAAATTACAGAAAACAAAACTTTAAGAAATAGAAATTATTTAAAAAAAAGAAAAAAAAGCAGTAAATATTTTTTTAAACCAGTTTTGTTTTTAATTGTACAAGACAAAACAACCCAAAATGAATCCCGCCTAAATCAATTTATTTCATTTTTTTTTTGACAAATGTAAGATGCTATTATTTTTGTAAAAATTTTAAAAACTTTTTTTTATTCTAGTTTGAAATTATCTTTAAAGTTAAAGAAAAGGGATCATTTGTAATTTTTAAGAATTATCGGAAGACAAACTTTTCTTTAAAAATGTGAAGCAATTTGTGAAAATATCGCAACAAATTGTTTTGATGTTTAAAATAAAAAAAAAAAGTTAGAAGCTGCTTTCGTGGCAATTAAAATGACTTTGCATACGATCGGATTTTGATGGCAATATGGAGAAATGAAGTAAAAATCAGGAAGGAAGGAAGAAAAATCAGAATCAAGGAGACAAAAAAGGAGAGAAAAGAGAGAAAAGTAAAGGCCACGAAGAAAAAGAAAGATTGTAAATAAAATCTCAAGAAGAAACACAAAACGTTGCAAAGTAGCAGTCGGCCGCCATTTTTGTTTACAACATGTCAAAACGAAGCAGCAGAGACGAAGAGGTTAAGAAGCAATGAATATCGTTCAGAACCAACAGTTTACAACAAGAGAATCGAATTAAAATAAGCCAAAACGATAGACCAAAGACGAAATCAACTCTAAGCCGACATTGCTAAGGGATTATTAACTTCAAATACCCGTATGGCGGTTTTCCCACCAAAATTTGAAATGTGGAGAGACAAAACAAGAAGGCGTTGTTATGAAATTGTTCTGACTTACTCTTCTCCGTCCTGACAATGTCCTGTCGCTTCGTCATATTTGGTACAATAGTTATCCGGACTGTAATTAAAGGAGCCGTCCCTTCGACGGATGGGTCGGCGCCGTCTTTGATTCATGAAATGCCAATTGAAGCAGGTAAATGGTCGATGCTGTGTACACTTATGCTGTAGAAATAGTGGACATTGCTGGGTGCGGAATTCCTTTAAGTACCTAAAGAGGAGTAAGGAAAAAGAATGTAGAAATCAGCGCCAAACAATCCAACGACACCCGTAAAGGGGATGGGGTTGAATGCTTCGGTTCAATAACAGTCTCCCGCTTTCGGGAAGGGTTTGTAAAAGGTGAAAACTTACGCGTAATGTTGGGGTTTCTCCGTCTGTGCTGGCAGTACCGGAGCTTCCGACGGCATATTGTTGTCATTACTGAACCTTGTGCGCAGCTCGTCCGCGCAGCATTGAGGGAAATGCCTTGAACCTGATTGGTCCGTTCCAATCACGTGATGAGGGTTTCCCGGACTGCTGCTGCTGCTGCCGCTGCCACTTTCCTTTCAACAACTCTTCTCAGTTCGTTTTCAAAAAGAAAACACTTGCTTTTTTTCAATTTCAACAAAAACTTTCACAAATAAATTTACAATAGGTAAATTAAAAAAAAAGAAGAATCATTTAAATATTTCTGCTGTCTTTTTAAATCTGTACATTTACGAGCAGGACGTTGAATATTGCGTGTCTGCTTAACACTTCTCAGCGAATTAGAACAGCTTTTTTAAAAAAGAATTTACAACAATTTTATAAATTAAAAAAAAAGTAAGTCATAAATTACCGCTTAAAAATTAAAGCTAAACTTAATACTGATGTAACACTTTCGATGTAAAGTACAGGGTTGGTTGTGCGTTATAAATAATTAAAATATCTCTAAGGAGCCGTTTCAGTCTTTTGCCAAAAGATGCGCGTGTTGGGTTTTCTTTTAAAAACTAAAAAGTTACTTTGTTTTTTTTACTTTTTATTATTAGAGTCAGTCAAAACAAAATTAATTAAATAAAAGTGAAATATAGCAAATCGGTTCTTTTTTTTTTTATAGTTTCTTTACTTTACACTACTTTTAAGACCATACGAGCATTTATTTTAAAACTATAGAATTGTTTTTTTTAAAAGAGGAAAAAACAAGTTATGTTTTTAAAAGCAACTTTTTTAATGTTGGAAACATTTTTAAACCTAACTTCTCTCGAACTAAAACTAATCAACTGCAAGCTTTAAACAACGCAATCATAAGTAAATTGTTTAACGGAGAAAAGCTTCCGTTAGAGAGAGATCGGGTTCGTTAATAATTGTCAGTTGTGAGTTCAATTTTTAGATCGGGTAGTGCAAAACCTCGACTATTCTGGTTCAGTGGAAAAAAAGACGTAAAAACAAGGATGGATTAATTAATCAGATTCAGAACTGATACAAGAAACCGCTCCATGAGCTACAGGAACAGAATCTGCCCACTATGGAAAATGTGTAGTTCGAATTTTCCAGATTTTTACGGTACCTCTACCAGCTATGATGACAGAGACGACTTGAAGAAGGCCGGGGAGGATACAGCAAGTTCAAGTAAAAACTAAAAAACATAATGAGAGTCTCTTTCTAGTCTAAGTAAATCGGTGTAAAAGTTAGTAACACTAAATAAATACATTCTAATTAAATTGTCTTTTAACAAAATGTGCTTGTTTGAAAAAAAGTTGTTTGTAAGTTTCTCGGTAAGGGTAGAGAGAGCAAGAGATTTTTAATGGTTTCAGTTTCATAAACACTAAAAAAAACAGGGTATTTTTTTTTACATTATCAGCGAAAACTTTACGCATTAATTGAAAATAAAATACTTCTTCCTCTTTTTGCAGAGAATTCACAAATTATTTATTCCCAGAATTATCGCCAAAGTCGTTTAAATTCAAACAAGAAGTCATACCTGCCAACGTAAGGTGTGTACTGTGTACTGTACAACAACAATAACATGCTTCAAAAAATAAAAAAAATAAGCCTCACCCACTATAAAAAGTCAAAGAAATAATAAAACATCAACTCAATAGCAAATCATTCTGTCTCTGTGGATTTCTCCCTGACTGTTCACCCACTTTTCTTTTCGTTTTTCACTAGCTTTCTTACTTTTTACCCTCTCTAGCGCACTTCACGCATTCATTCTCTTTTCCTCTTCTTCCCAATTTTGGTCTCGAGTGTGAAACCTTCACAGAGCGCACGTAGATTTTTAACACTGAAAATGATGGGAGCAACGATCTTTTTTTTTAATTAAATAAAACTGAGAAATAATAAATAACAATTTTGATATTTTATCTTGGCTTCTTTTAGTTGTTTTCACACTTCCAAATGGAATTAAAAAAATGCCTATGTGGGGAAAAATGCGAAAAGATAAGAAACTTTTTTTTTAACCATGTTTTATTTTTCAAGTTATTCCGTGAGTTGCAAATAATAAAATAATTATTAAAGATAAAAATATTAGAGAGATTAATTTTATTTAAAATTACAATTAAAAAAATCCATAATTTAGCATGAAAATTGAAAATAAAATTGAAAATTGCTTTAAGAAGTTATTTTGTTTGTTTTTGGAATGATAAACTCGTTGTCGATTTTTTAAAAGAAATACTTTTTTTTTCTTTTTCATAATAAAACTGAAGCTCGTGTTCAGTGTTGCATCATAAAGTTACTAAGTCACTACTAGTTGAATTGTTGTTAGTTCACATTCACAACTTCACATTATTGCACTACTGAAAACAAAAATAGAAACAGAATTTCTTCATTCATTCACGGAAGCATAATCTAGAAGTCGTAACTTTACAATACATTTTTTTGTACAGTAACACACTCACTATGTCCACAACAAAGAATGCGTAAAAAATGTTGTTAAGTGTTAAAAAAGATGATAATTTCCATAATACTGAAGATTTTTCAGCAAACAAAAGTCGAAGAAGAGAGAAACTTAAAAAGAAAAGATTTCTTTTCCACTTACTTTAACAAGTGTGAATAATTCAAGTAGGCAACGCAATAAAGAAGCAACTCAGGAAATTCGGAGTATTTTTCGCACAAAAAACTTTCTGTCAGTGAATTTCATTTTCATCTCTCCAGTTGAATTTTTTATTTCCTTTCTTTTTTTTAACTTTTTAAAATTTTCATTTCGACGCTTTTTGATTACAATATTTATAGTTAAAGTGCGCCGAAACGAAAATTTTGTTTTATAAAGAATAAAGAAAAAAAAGACATACGGAAAAACTAAAAATTTGCTCGCTTGAGAAAAGAAAATGTAACAATTTTTTTGTTTTATTGATATTTTATTTTCTTTATAAAACATTTTTTTTTAATCCATGGTAAAATACACAATAATTTTACTAAAATCTATAATATTTGTGATTATTACTAATTCTCTGGAATGTTTTAGAGACCACAGAATACTCAAATAAATAAAATAAAATCAAACAGTGAATAACGTCAGAAATAAAATTAAAAAAATTATTATAAAAAAGAGTTGATTGTCTGTCCGTCATACACTGCGTGTGACTTTGTATGCGAGTGTGTAAATGTATATATCTGCTGTATGTAAGTGACTTACATGTTCTTCTGCCATTACACATAAGCACATGCAAAAAATACACACATTTGAGTTTGAAAGATACGAATATTCACCTCCCAGTCTGAACCACACCTACTCTGGGATGAGCAATAAAATCAAAGTTGGAAACGAGAAAAAAAACAAAAAAAAAACAGCTTATGACCGTCAAACTGTTTCCTTGTTTACATATGTGCATAGCAACATATAATTGTTAGTTAGTTCCTTAATTGGCACGACCTCTACGCCCTGCCAATACCTCATGTGACACTATTTAGTTATGGTAATTGGCTAACTAATTAAGCAGGGAAATTAAAAACGAGAAATACTTAAGATGAGAAAGAGCTATAACGAAAGACATACCGAGTGACATTATTTTTTTTTAACAAAAGAAAAATGGGTAAAGATTTTATTTTCATTTACGAAGAAAGATATTTTTTTTTTGCAGAAGACAGAAAATTTGTAAGAGACACAGGTTTCAGATTCTGTCAGAATTAATTAATGTCATGATGCGACAAGGAAAACAGGATTCTAAAAGATAAACAAAATTATATCAAGCATGCGACCAGGAAGGAATTTCAGTGAGACCACCCAAAAAGAATAGCCACTGATTATCTTTCGGAGATATCATTTGGTTTTGGTTCTTGTGTCCAGAAGGAGACCCATTTGTTGTATGTCCGGATCTTGTGATGATAAGAGTGAAGTACCAAGGAAAACAGAATACGGATATAGAATAACAATCTACCACATGCATAGCAATAATAAAAATTTCAATTCGGTCAGTTGCATAAAAGCAGAATTAAATCGGAATTCGGTTATCTTAAAAAAAAAAAAAACAATGAGGAAAGCCATTGTTACTACCTGTTCAAACTGTTAGCGACAGACTTTCTGTCGCCGCAAATACGCATCTGGGAATGCGATAATATTGATACGGGAAAGACAAAGAGATTTAGTCTTCAAAATAGAAATGACCACCCCAGTTGTTTAGGAGAATTCCGCTAATGAATTTCAGGTGACCCCCAAGTTAAGATAAAAATTCAATATTAGGTTGGTGCAAAAATAATGACGTAATAATGTTTTTTGACGTATTTTTTAACGTCAAAAAACGACATTATTACGTCATTATTTTTGCACCAACCTAATAGTTGCAATATGCAATTCATAAGAATTCTGTCTGATAGAAAAGAAAGAAGGAAAAGGGAAGATAATTTCTTTCTTTGGGCGATAATTGTAAACTGAGGCCAGTCTAGCCACTCCCACACTGCCGAGCATTCATTAACTGAGTGGTGGCGTGAGTGATGGGCGAAAGTGAATATATGAGAAAGAAGGGAAACCTGTTGACACCCACTGAGGGGATTGGTATGAGATACCAATGTGAGAAAGGAAGAGTTTAGGAGGATAATTCTCCTCAGACCTCTCCCCACAAAAGTGGGAGAACCCCTCTAAAACAGAAAGTAATTGACTTCCAAAAATGGGAAGTGATAAATTTTCCTGTCCGAAGACAAAGAGAATCCTTATTGGGGATTTGGAATTATCAAAGAACCCAAACCACAACAGTCGGTGTCCATATAAACAAATGACCCCAGAGAGTGAGACAGTTGAGATGAGTTTCCGACACAGTTTCAGAAAGAGTCCCAGAGAGCTGTTGAGCTCGGACACCAGCTTTGCAGGAGCTGACCGAAAGATTTCCACGCATTCTGACTTAGACTTCTAACCAAAAGCAATTTTTTTCCTATGAAGAACGACTTAGATTTGCACCACCAAAGCAAGTTTTAATGAAATCGCCTGAAGATACCCAAAAGCAGCTTATTGAAAAACAACTTAAGATATCAAGACTCGCTTAAGAAACGCAAAAGTGTCACAAATCCATAGAAGCGGGTTGGGAGAAAGACGCCCTCCTGTATTCAGCAGACAGATATAAAGAGACTTGTTATTTTTTTTAACACATTGAACCCTTGAGTTTATTTCATTATTTTTCTTTTACATACACTTGTGCGGTGTCACCTTTGCCTCGGATTCAGCTTGCACTACAGCCTGACGCCTGATTGATTTTGTCTACCTAAGATCAAATCACAACGTGGGTAGGTTAGACTAGAGATCAAAACAGTTACTTCGGTAACCAGACGTAGGAGGCAAGCTGGGAACAACAAAGCTGATATCGACTCTAACCAGACATCAACCGCGACCAAGACAACCAGAGGGGTTAGTGTCACACATGGTTCCGTGGTAAACCAGATTTCCATCCAAACCAGCCAAAGGTTAGATCGTCACAGATAGTGCTGCAAATCAGCCCAGGGTTAGAGTGGGTCACACTTATAAAATAATGAACTATTCCATTTTGACCATGTGAAAAAACCAAAATGACAGAGACATACTTGGCTTCAGTGAGAAAATGAAAGAAAGAAAGAACGTAAAATAGAAGTGTTTAACGTCTGTTTCAGTAAAATGGAAAAAGTTGTCAATTTCAAATCTTTTCATTTGTATCCCCTTACTTCTTAAAATATTGACAGCATTCACATTAATGATTATTATTGCAATATTTTATTACAATTGTTAAGCTAAAATATTTAATGATGCAATAGGGGAATTTTTACAGATATTTTATTGGCATAGAACTCACCATGCGCTTATTCAATCATTAACTTAAGAATTAAGATTCATCAGAATATTAAAATAGGAAAACTGTTAAATTTTCAGGGGTCTTTTGAGAAATTAATAAACGGATCATGCATTGCTAAAGATGCAAAATGATCAGTTCCTTGTACCATGCCAGTAAGTACCTGACTCCTCATGCTATCCTCTAACAGATCAGACCGTAAATGGTTTACTGTTAGTATATTTGGGCAGGAGCTGCACAGACCTCACTTTCCAGTCTTCATAGATTTTAAAAGCAATTCAGGGTCCTTGTTGGATAAGAATTATTTCCCACACTCCAACTCCTCTCTCACAGGTGGGATGTGGCAAGTCTTTCATTATTCTATTGTTACTACCATGGAAAGTGCTTGAACGAACTACATTCCTTGGTTCCACCAGGATTAAACTTCATGGCGAAAACCTGTCATAGTAGCACATCACCCACATTCCTTCTGTATTCTATTGGCAAGAAGTTCCACTCAACAACTTCTTCCTGAGAATCACTGCACTGTGGAACAAACTCCCAAGAGGATGTTTCCCCAATCACTACAATTTTAAGCAGTTCAAGTCTAAAGTCAATTATTATCTTCCTCTCCTAACCATATAAACTACACCTTAATGTAACACTTTACCTCGAGTAGTCCCTGGGTCTTGTCCTATATCAAATTTAACAGAATTTCAGCTAATAAAGGGTTCAATATAAGACTAGACCGATAATTGTTATTAACCTTTGTATTATTAATATTACTTCCCTTTCCACTGCATTCTTTTTTAAGGCCTCTCAATTGGAGTATCCTTATTGTTAATTTCACTCAAAATTGATTACTGTTGCCATAGCAAGATACGACAACACAACCATGAAATTCAAACAGACTAGTATTCAGGGATCAGAGTCACCTTCAGTAGCAGGATAAACATTTTGTACAACAAATGAAGTCACATAGAGAATGATAAAGGTTAAAATAGAAGTAAAAACTTTCAATATTTATCAAAGACCTTTGATAAATATTGAAAATTTTACTTCTATTTTAATTATATATCTATATCTATATAATATCAATTGATAATTAGTAGGGATAATTCCAAGGAGGACATTAAAGCAAAGTAAGTAACAGAGCAATATAATAATGAGTACAGATGATCCTTGAAAATTCGTTTGGTCATAATTTATTTCATGAATATACAAATATTCATCTCCTCAGACCAAAGTTATTTTAATAAATGGAGTCAATTTATCCGGACGAAAGGAAAAGGGAGAGGAGGAAAAGGAAAAAAATTTATTATTAAAAGAAGAAAAATAAAATTTTCAATATAAGTTTTTTTAAAAAAATGTGAGGGGAGAGAGAGGGGGAGAGAGGAGAGAATGAGAGAGGGAAAGAAATGAAAGGAAAGAAGGAAGAATTAAACATGAGCCAATAGGGTGACCTCGAAATGATTTTTTTTAAGGACTGAACAAGTTAAAATACAGGGTAAGGAAGGGAGTGATCAGATTTAAAAAAAAAAGATACATTGAATTGTCTGATATTCATGTTATTTTCAACAGCGAAACAATCATCATTGCATTATAATTGTCACAATTTACATTTATTAAAAAAAACTTGGGCCGGAAGAGATGAATATTTGTATATTCATGAAATAAATTATAACTGAATGAATTTTTAAGGAATATCTGTACTCATTATTATATATATATATATATATATATATATATATATATATATATATATATATATATATATATAGTGAGGATTTCAAAAAAATTCTAGTTTAAAAAAGAATTAAATTTATTTGTCATTTGTGATAAATGTGCTTCAAGAATATTAATGCGTTTTCAAACAATCTTAAATCATGACCCCGTATTCTATAGGATACAGGTTCGAATGCTGTCAAAGGATAGATATTTTCTAGGAAGTTTCTGAAACATCCAAGCCGGTAAATGTAATTAATGGCATTTAATTAAAAAAACAGAGCGCATTTACTGAGATAAGGATCTCCATAAAAATGTATAAACAGAAACTATATTAAATATAATCATTTCATATAACATATATATATATATATATATATATATATATATATATATCCTTGTGCAGGTATGCAGAAAATAGAAAAGAACACGTTGGGTGCATAATCCGGGGTTCCTTAGTATTTTTGTTTTTATTTTTAAGAAGACAGTGCTCCATACAGAAGTAGAGCTTATATTATAATAATATTTTTTGTTTAAAAATATGATTCCTTCGCTACATAAGAGTTCTCATGTTTCAAAAACGAGAGCCGAAATCATCCAAATAATTAATAAAATTAAGTTGGATTGAGGTGTTTAGTCCCGTTTCATCTTCAAGCGAAATTTTAGGAATAAGCTATCTCTCGGTTTACGTGTTTTTTGAAACATGAGAACTCTTATAATATATATATATATATATATATATATATATATACAATAGTTTAACACAAATACATGCAGGATGAAAATCTCATGGCAAGAAAGCGACAGGGACAGGGACAGGTGGAGGATGTCACTAGCAATCTTTAGCTTGAATTTCACATATGGGTGGTGAGAAGTAGATGGCCATTGTGCAGCACAAAATCAGACATTGTTGCACTTCAAGTACTCCTCTGATAACAAAGCAGCCCTATTTAGGGATGGCACTGCTTTCCTCTTATGAAGATGGGTCAATAAAAGGTGACCTAAAAATTGCATGTCCAAGCATGACCCTATCATAAAGGGCGTATGGCCGGGCATCCAAATTGCACCTCAGAAGTTTCAGAAAATCAAAACTTAATAAAGCAAACATGTTCATAGCATCTTGAAATGTACGGACTCTTCAGGACAATAAGAAAAATTAAACGCAGAACAGCAATTATTGTATGAGTAATTAAACAGAACGAGATCAGTATTGTTGCTCTATCAGAAACCAGACTTCCAGGCAAAGAGCAACTCAATTTGTGAAAGAGAATCTGGCATAGGATTTGCTATCAGAAATGATCTTGTGTCACGACTGGTGTCACGACTGGAATCACTTCCAGTTGGTATTTCTGACAGACTAATGTCTTTTCACTTACCTATCGGTAGTAATAAGCATACCATTTTACTTAGTTGTTATGCTCCTACCATGGACTCTACTGAGGAGGTAAAAGAATCCTTTAGGAACTTCTAAGGCAGACGTCATTTCATGACAAACTTGATGTGATGGTGGGCTTCAATGCTTATTTTGGATGTGACATGCTATCCTATGGTAAAGTCATTGGAAAACATGGTGTCAGTAAATCAAATTCTAATGGGACATTGCTGTTGTCTCTTTGCAGTGAATTTGATCTTGTAATCACCAACACAATTTTCCAACAACCAACTAGTTTCAAAACTAAATGGCGACATCCTAGATGAGGGCACAATCATCTCATTGACTATGTCATCATTTGTGGTTGTGATCGTCACAACATAAACCTTGCACAATCACTAGCAATCGGTCAATGTTAGTTAGATCACAAAATTGTTTACTCGCATACGGCAATACATTTGAAGAAGCCTATTAGAAACAATCAAGCAAAACTGCCAAAGAAGGTAGACAAAGTTGAAAGACAGGGAAACATTAGACTCTTTCCAAACGTTGTGGGACTCAAACTTTCATCTCTTGCTGTAGGTAATGAAGTTGAATTGACAGGGTTTGCCTTACAAAACACACTGTATGACTCAGCAAAAAAACCACTCGGATATGTTCAGCAAAAACATCAAACATGCTTTGATTCAAATGATCCTGAAATTAAATCTCTCCTTGAAAACATGCATAAATGTCATCAGGTCTGAATGGCAGCGAAAGCACGCCTATCAAAGAAACAGGTCTTTAAATCAGTCAAGGGAAAGTCTCAAGCAAAATTGAAGGAGATAAAGGAGGGCTGGTGGACAATAAAGGCTAAAGCTTTACAGGAGGCTGCTGAAAGATAGGACTTCAAATCATTCTACCAAAACTTGAAGGGTGTTTTTGGTCATATTTCCAGCAGTCTATCACCAATCTTTCTTAAGATAACACTCTTTTGGCAGACAAAAGCCACATTATCAAACGCTGGGTAGAACAATTCTCCATGGTCCTAAAACAGGATTCATCTGTTGATGCTGAAGTAATAAACAATCTTCCTCAGAGATCTGTTATACAAAGCCTTTCTGCTAACCCTTCAACCTTCGAGTTCAAAAAAGCCATCAAACAGCTCTCAAATGGAAAAGCTCCCAGTGAAGATGGAATTCCAGCTGAAATTTACAAATGTGACACCAATCTTTTGATATGCAAAATTTGTGAATTTTTCAACCTTGTGTGATAAAAGAGAGAAGTGCCACAGCAATATAAGGATGCTTCAATTGTATAAGTACAAAGGGAACAGGCGTGAATGTGACAACCATAGAGGAATATCTCTTTTTTCGGTTGCTGGCAAAATCCTTGCTCGTATCATCCTAAATAGGCTTAATGAATTTCTCTCAAAAGCGGTATTACCAGAGACACAGTGTGGTTCTCGATCTGGTAGAGGAACCATGAATATGATCTTTTGTCTCCACCAGGCTCAGGAGAAGGCATGAGAACAAAAGGATCTATTTTTTGTTTTTGTAGACCTCACAAACGTTTTTGATACTGTATCTCGAACTATTCTTTGGAAAGTTGTGCCAAAATTAGGTGTCCCAAAAACAATGCTCCATATTATTATCTCCTTTCATGAAGGAATGAAAGCTTTTGTAAGGTTGGGAAGTGAGCAATCAAACACCTTTTTCCTCTCCATCAGTACAAATCAAGGTTGCATTCTTGCTCCTCTTTTCTTTACACTTTTCTTTCCTGCTATGCTTGAAAAAGCATTCTCTGATTTAAGTGAAGGAGTTAATGTTGAATTCAGAACAAGTGGAGGTCTATACAATCAGCAAAGTTTTAAAGCACAATCAAAACTTGGTCTGCAGCTGGTACACAATTTTCTCTTTGCAGATGATGCCACTGTAGTAACACACCGTCTAGAAGACATTCAAATTATCCTTGATAAATTCTCTGAAACAGCAAAAGCATCTGGACTCACTATCAGCATAAAGAAGACTGAACTAATGTCCCAGCCAGTACCAGGCAACCCATCTCTCACAAATCCTTCCGTATTCATTGATGGTACGGCATTAAAAACTGTTGAGGTATTAACATATCTTGGATCAACAGTCTCATCTGATGGAAAAAATGGACAGAGAAATCCAATCCAGAATAGCCAAAGCCAGCACAGCATTCGATAAACTTAAACATAGGTTATATAACACCAAAGACGTGTCTCTCAGAGTGAAGATCAACATATACAGATCAGTTGTTCTCACAACCCTTGTCTGTGGTACTGAGTTTTGGAAACCTGTACCGCAGTTACATAAATCAACTTGATGCCTTTCACATACGCTGTCTTTGTATCATAAGTGATATAAAATGGGATGACAGAGTCAAGAATAGTGAAAAACTAGAGACATGTAAAAACATCACAGGCATTAAAACCATTCTAGCAAAGATACAACTTAGGTGGGCTGGTGATGTTATGAGAATGAATGAGCATAGGCTGCCAAAAAAGGCATTTTATGGACAGCTACCAAACTCCAGGCATTCAGTTGGGCATCCACTCTAACGCTACAAAGACAAATTGAAATACAACTTGAAACATCTAAAATTTAATCTGAAAACCTTGGAAGCCCAATCATCGAACCAAAAGAAGTGACGTAAGACATGTTTCATTAAGTTAAATGGTTTTGAAAAGAGTGAACCGACACAGCGTGATCAGCATCAAGCTCTGAACCAGAGACACTATCAAAATCCTGCTTTAACAAATTTCATCTGTTGATTTCTTGCTTACAGGATGGCTAGGCTAGTATCAAACTTAAGAAAGCACAAATGAAATATATCTTTGCCATAACTGTTTTTCTCCACAATAGCCGCTGTTGCCATGTATAAATGCAAAACAAAAGGCACCATCGAAAGCTGACACTCATTTATTGCTTACAATAGTAGAGTCAACCATGTACTTCTTTATTAAATAATATATAATAATATAAGTACATATATATATATAACTATATATATATATATATATATATATATAAAACTCTATATATATATATATATATATAACTATATATATATACAAAACTATATATATATATATATATATATATATATACACAAAACTATATATATAACTATATATATACAAAACTATATATATAACTATGTATATATATATAAAACTATATATATATAACTATGTATATATATAAAAAACTATATATATATATATATTTATATATATAAAAAACTATATATATATATTTATATATATAAAAAACTATATATATATATATATATTTATATATATAAAAAACTATATATATATATAACTATATATATAAAAAACTATATATATATATAACTATATATATATATATATATATATATATATATATATATATATATATATATAAATAAATATAGATAACTAGACTTGTTTCGAAAAACCCTCGAATTTTTGATTTGCAAATAATCAAATCAATCTCGAGGGAAAAAAAGGTTTAAAAAAAAGAAAGTGCTACAAACATGAACTACTGTCGAACAAATCGCACATACGCAGGTCTTTACCCCCTAAGAAAAAACCCCGATACGAGTAGACAACTAACAAAAGAGCTCAATACAATCGTAGAGCAGACCTAGATACACCTAGTGAGCCAGACAAACCTACCTAGGTTTCACCTAAACGGTTCGTCAGGGAAAGTATACTTTCCCTGACGAACCGTTTAGATGAAACCTAGGTAGGTTTGTCTGGCTCACTAGGTGTATCTATATATATATATATATATATATATATATATATATATATATATATAACTATAACTATATATATATATATATATATGTAACTATATATAACAATATACAGTATTTACATTAGTGGGACTATTGTCATATGACCACATATGGAGAGAGAAGGGAGATCACCGTCCCCTGTGGGATCATGTTGAAATTATAGACAGGAAACACCATTGGAAAATTCGTAAACTTAAGGAATCTGCACATGTGCTAGGCCACAATAATCTCCTGAGCCGACCAAGCATAGAAATAAATACAATATGGGAACCAGTAATAAGGAGGTACAGAGAAAATGATAACAAAGTTGCAATATGAGCTCTGGCAAAAACATGATTGATAACAGCAAAATTGCAATATGAGCACTGGTAAAAAATGGTTGATGAAAACATTAGGTTTATAATATCCAGAAATTCATACCCAGATGTCGTCTGGTAGTCATACGAGACTCTCACTCTCCTCAAGGACACATGGCACAGTGGATAAAGGCGTTGGTTAGATCCGGTGACAGACCCAAAGAGTGTGAGTTCAATACCCGGTTAAGGCAGTGGAGAACTTTCAGAGGGAAAATGAGCAGGAGATAACTAATAACCGACATCCATCAAATATGGCACGTGGAACTAGTCTACCCCAGTGATCGAAATAAAGGGTTCAGTTCGACATTCCAACCACCTGGAGAAGGCCGGAGCGCTGTGACAAATATGGCGACAAAGATGAGGACAATAGTCCGACTAATGTAAATACTGTACATCATACCTGATCTCAGAAATATAGATAGAATATAACTATATATATATATATATGATGTGGGTGCCAAAGTTGGGCCCACAGAAGTAAAACACGGAACACGGATTAGAAGTAAGAAAGATTAACAACAGGTTACAGAGATAGTGTAAGCAGAGCTTACTATAAGTTCTCTGGTAGTCGTACGAGACTCTCTGTGTCACTCTCTATCACTCTCTGTAGAGTGCTATGTCGCCTACTTAATATAGGCCTGGAAGAGTCTATTGTGTAGGTAGTTTCCGGTCTCACAATACCACTTCCAAAGAGTTTTCTTTTTGAAAAGGAGAGAAAAAATAAAACTGTTAATACTTTTTCCTCTTGGGATTTATTGTTTCTCAGCTGGAAGTAGAGATCTTGATGTGTGAGCCACAGCTTTTCGCGAACCATCTGGCAGTTTATGTAATGTGCAAGCGCCTATGCCGTACGAGCTTGCATCACTTGCGACTATGATGTCGAGAATAGGGTCAAAATGTGTGAGGGAGAGGTCTGAAGTAAGTGTTTTCTTGATCTTCTCGAATGCGTCTTGGCATTCCGGGGTCCATGACGATGGTTTGTCCTTTTTTAAAAGTTGGTTTCGAGGCCCTCCCAAGTTTTGCATGTTCTTAATGAACCCATGGTAAAAGTTAGCTAGGCCGAGGAAGCTTTGTAACGCTTGCACGTTATCTGGGGCCGGCACGTTTCTGATCGCGTTGGCTCTTTCTGGATCCGGCCGACGATCATCTTTATTTATAATGTGACCTAAGTATTTAATCTCTGGTAAGAAAAAGTCACACTTTTCTTCCTTAACCATAAATCCGTATTCTTGTATCTTTTCGAAAACGTTTATTATATGGTTCCGGTGCTCTGCCGTAGTTTTACTAGTAACTAGTATATCATCCAAATAGGCTGTTGCGTAGTCAAGATCAACCAGCATGGCTTCCATGACCTGCTGGAAAATTGCAGGCGCAACCTTTACTCCAAAAGCCAGCCTATTGTATTTGTACAACCCTCTGAGGGTGTTTATGCAGAGCAATTTGGAACTTTCTTCTTC